>NW_015149013.1:249188-278463 GCF_001465965.1 Polistes dominula
TATATATATATATATATATATATATATTTATGAATATATATATTCATAGATACTATTTGATATCTCTTTGCATTCCGTCTTTGATTTATAATAATTCTATACTAATCTTACGTCCTTGATGAAGCAACGGAAAAGAAAAAAGAAAAAGAAAAAAAAGAAAAAAGAAAGGAGACAAAGATAGAAAGAAAAAAAAGAAAAAAATTAACGAACTGTCTCGAGAGTCGTGTTCATGACAAATGATGGAACGCAAAATTAATGAGAATGTCTACTACTACTACTATTACTACCACTACCTTCTTTTAGAAGTAAAAGCTTTGTACCAATGACGTGTTTTTGTTGGCCCTCATCTCTATTTTGACAACGAGACTGACTCTCTCCTCTCTAACTCCATTTCACTTGGTTAATTTGATTTTACATGACCTCGCTTATCCTAGTGCAACCAGTAACTAGATAGACAAGTTCCCTGTTTTCGAACTAACTCATATACAACCATAAATACTTATCTATGTATATGTACATGTATGGACGACAGTTGGTCTCTCTGTTTGTCCCGCCACGACTACCTACGATGACGCACATACGCGTACTACCACAATCGCGTGCTACCCACATGATTTTACCTAGAATTAACCTGACTCTTCTTTGATACAACTGAAACGTCTAAATAAAGTTAAACCTAACGACTGGTTTTGTTTAATTTATTATTTTGTTATGTGTCGTAACTATAATCATATACAAGACCTGATCTTTAATAAATTGTTAATTTAATACTTGGAGTATTCGTTTGTAATATAATCGGAAAAAATTATTTTAGATAATGATAATAAAGTAGAATTTTCATTGGAAGTTGAAAATTGATTGTCATTGGATTTAGTTGTTTTCTTTTCAATTTTTCTTAATTTTTTTTTTCTTCATATAGAATTACATCATCATTTTCATAATAAACGGATGCATATATATAATTTGTTCTTATTTTATAAATTACATTTGATATTAAACCATTACGTGATATAATCTATGTCGCTACAAAAAAAAGGTATTGAAAGAACGCAACAAACCTAATTCGAATTATCTGTTGAGAAACATTGTTTCTGAATAACACGCGACAGTTCAATTAAAAATGTGTCAATCGTTAAAATGGACTATTATTAGATTGATCTATCACAGGAAAAGATAGTATCATATAAGCCGTTATAATTAGATTTGATATTTTAAGTGTTATCAAGATAATCAAAATAATATTAAATTTAATATATTTACACACCGGTAACACCTTCATTAAAGAATTGATATGTTTCAAAAGTTAAACTCCACCTTCGTTCTTACTTAAGACGTCAGTTGCTTTTGAGAAGACAAGCCTAAACAAATGTCTATATCATCGTCTTCCTTGTGTAACATCGTTCAAAATGAACTTGCCAACTTCCTTATTATACTGAAGAGATTCTCGTAACAGTCAACTATTCTATTTAGACTTGATATACTTGGAAACTTGTGTTTTATGTGTTTTCAATCATCAGTTATCAAGAAAAGCTAGAAATAAGAGAAAATTATTAGCAAGGAGGCCTGAAAAGTTCTGAGCCTTCTATGAAAAGGGTTGTTGTGAAAAGTTTTGAGTCTATTATAAGGTTGTCTGAAAAGTTCTGAGATTATTACGAGAAGGATTGAAGAAAAGTGTTATAAATGTATATACAGTTTACATTTCATTTATTTTGTTAACGCTAAATTTACGGACTAAGCCAATTTGACTCATTTCAAATTTGTTTGCTACATATATATACAATTTAAATATTATTTCTTTAAAAATATATGTTGATTTTTAATACAGATAATGGAATATACGTACATATAAATTACTCTACTATACCCATTTCTTCACATTCAAACAATGTTTGTAAGGTTTTAAAAAATAGTGAACAAAATATCCATTAATCTAGGCGTAAATATATCTACCTATCTAATAATTTATTATGTGATAATATTGGTAATATATTTAAATATTAAAAAGATACGATACACGTTAGTAAAAAAAATGTTTACTATTGAATAAAAATTAATTAAAGAATATGATATAAAAAATGTTATATAGTAAATTAACATTGCGAATATAAGTACCTTAATATTCCGTGAGATATAACATCGTATTGTGTTAAAGTAAACGATCAATGAGTTAAAAAAAAAAGAAATTAAAAACAACAAAGAAAAAAAAATTAATCAAAGGACAATTCTTTAAATCTTCACGATCTTTTAACAAATTGGAATTAATTGGAAACAAAACGGATCGATGGTGTGACCACCACGTATACTACACACATAACAAATAAATGGAATTTGCAGTACGGAATCTTTGTTGAAATCCTTTAACATAAGGGTAATTTTGCGTTTGAGGCATGTAGAAACAATAACAGTGTTGGAATGATACGAAATAGCATGTATGCAATATGTTTAGACGCGTGCAAGCAAGAATTTTGAGTATTAATCGGCAAAGGTCAACACTGCTGATAACAAAGAACAACCTGAAAACAGTGCTACTAATAACGAACGAGTATCGTAATCCTGCAAACAAAAAAAAAAGGAAGAAGAAAAAAAAGTATTAATAACAATTATCTATGCTTGATTATATCGGTTTAAGAAAAAATTATTTAAAAATCCAAAAACATTAAATCGTTGAATTAAATTGAAACAATTTTAACACACACACACACACACACACACAAAAACACAGAAGTTCAGAGGCAAAGATAAAAATGTTGGAAAAGAGTTAAGATCTTTTCATGATGAGTTTATTCTATCGGTGACCCGTAAAATGGTCATTCGATTCGTAGAAAATGGTAGTAGTTCAGCGACCTTCAGTTTATATCTAGAGAAAGTTCAGACGAGAAAAGGAAATTGAGTCTATGAATCAACCGATTGGATCGTTCTTCGAGGAAACAGAATTCTTTTTTTAATCTTTGTTTTTCCCATTTCTTATTTCTATTTCGATGTTTCTTAACATCTTTTCTATTAGGTAAAGAACGTAAGTTATTTACAAGTTAATTAAATACCGATTCGATTTACGTGTACATCAATTACGTGAATCGTTCTTATATAGAAAGTTTCGATTAAACGAAAGCTATCAATGACTAGAAAAAAAGGAGAAAAAAAAGAATAAAGAGAGAAGTAAGAATAATTTCAATCTTTATAGAAAGTAGTGTAAATGCTTTAAAAAAAAAGAAAAAGAAAGAAAAAAAGTCGAATTTTTTGAAGTGACAGAGGATTTTTTACCTCACTTTCATTTCTTTACAAAATTTGACTTTTTTTAAAGTAATTAATAGCTACTTTTGATAGTTTCAAATCAATTCTTAATTTAATTTTAATTAATGTTAATTATTTTTATTATTTTGATATTTACAACATGATAGGATTAAAAAATATAGGTATTTAGCAATGTTTTGTAGAAAAAAAAGAAAAGAAAAAGAAAAAAAACAATTGGAATTTAGTTAATCGGAGAAACAAAATCGTGATAGTTTTCGAGAGAAAGGAGTACAATCGTGACAAGCAAATTCGATGTTAACGTACGAAGGTCTACGCGTTTGTTATGGTAACTAAACGACTTAGCACCAATTCAACTTCCAAATTCGAAAGTAACTCAAAGTGTGTGTTGAAGTTAGTATCACGTGTTCTGGGTTTCCGACCTCTTTCATCGAATTAATGAACGGTATAAAAACGTTTTACGAAAGAACGAGGACACCAACAACGATTAAAGAAGATAAAGAGACATATAGTCCTGGTGCTAAACGCTTAAACTTCGATAATCGAGTAGACGGAAAATTGATTTGATCGATTAATTGCAAATCATTCGTTGTGACTACTCTAATTAAAATTTAATTAGAATTGAAATTGAAATTGGAAACTGTCATCGCAAATGGCTTATTAATTTCTAATGATTGAACGAAAGAAAGAATTCAATATGTGAGTGATTAGTTTTTACTGAGAATTCCAATTGGAATGATTTTCTTTTTTTTTCTAATGCCGCGACGTAAGATCAGGTCGTTAAAATTTGAGGACGTAAAAATTTTGTCATAATAACATATGTTTTGTATTATTGGATAATTCTTTTTTTTTTGAAATAATAAATTGTATCATTTTATATTAAATAATAATATTTAAATTATCAGCTTTTTGCTATTTGTTAATGATTTGTTATAGGATGAATTTTACGAATACGTTTGTAATTTATTTTTATTGCTACAACTCGTATCAACTAATTAGAATTGTCTGATAAAAGAGTAAGAAAGATAGGAAATGAATTTTTATTATAAAAACTACAAGAGCAAAGGATTAATGTACTTATTACGTTTTAATTAAATTTATATTAAAAAAAAAAAAAGAAAAACGTATAAAATTATAAGACTCATTACAAATAATTCGACGTTCTCAAATAAATATCTAATATAAAAATCTCCAAATCTTATCGCAATTCGAATTTTATTTTTACATCTTAACGTTTTAATTAAAAAATTTTGCATATTATTTTTATTCACCCATCATAAAGAGATAAAAATGAAAAAAGAAGGAAAGAAATAAATTATTCGAAAAAGTGTTCTCCTTAATTATTATTTTCTTGCTAAGCACGCAAAACGGTGGTACCACAACCATCCGCATATATATATATATATATATATATATATATATATTCGTTAAAAATATATAAAATGAAAAAAGACACGATGCTAAGTAATTATCATAAATTGAATCGAAACAACGAAAAGAGGGGTTGGGCATGGGATGAGAGGGGATGTGTGGGTCATTAACTACGTTCAAAAGATTTATTTTCTTGCATGTTAATCGCGCCAAAGTAATATAAAGTAAGAATCCTTCATACATTCCTTTCTTTTTTTTTCATCATCTTCCCGTTATGTATTTTTTTAATTTCTTTTTTTTAAATCTTTTTCTTTCCTATTTTCATTTCATTTTTTTTTCTTGTTTTTTTTTTCGTCGAGTTCTACGAAGGAAACACGTCAGATCCGTACATATGAATATTCATTTAATTAAATCGAAATGACCTCGGTTAACATATCATAACGTATATCTATGTACATATATATATATATGTATACAAAATATATGAACATATTATACTACTCTAATGCACACTTTCATACGATCTGATGATCACCGCGAAAACATTAGATCGAGCTGCATAATGCACAACTACGACCTACCTACCTACCTACCTACCTACCTACCTACCTACCTACCTATCTATCTATCTTTCGCTCGTAGGATCGTTTCTTTTTCGAAAAAAATGTTTCTTTCATCGAATTTCTTTTATTACATTCACCAACAACAACTGGGGGGGGGGACTTCATTTAACGGCTTGTTACTCTCAAAAAATTTTCTAATTAAAATTTTTTATAAGCCTATTTTTATCTCTTTCTCTCTCTTTTATATTTATAATTTATATTATATATTTTAATGTACGATGTAAAGTAGAAACGAAAACGTTATTTAACAAAATTGTTAAATATATATATGTATTTCGTAGCATGCAAATTTTTCGACGAGTCCTTGAAATATATTTCGTTTGAAATTTATCCGACGAATTTTAATTAAATTCTGTAGAGAAAAAAAGAGAGAGAGAAAGAGATTCAAAGTGAATAGGCGTTAATTGTTATACGTTTTATTTACGATAACAAGATTTATATTTACTCTTCCTTATCGTACTTATTATATATAGACATAGATTTTTTTATAATTTAATTGTTGGAACTAATCTGAAATGACTGTATATATATGTGTATATTATATATATATATATATATATATATACACATTAGTTTTATTATATCAATATTTCTACATTTATATCTACGAATCATTTTAAATATTAAACACGATTTAGATCGTTCTTATAAATGTTATAAAATATTTTTATAATACAACCTGTTAATGATATCATATACATATAATACAAGTTATTTTAAATGATTACATCATTTAAACTATATGAGTAATGCATAAGAAAATATTAATGAATCATCGTTCGTTTATAAATTTGAAAAATGTTTACCTTTTCTTGTACACGCGACTATGAAGATAACGATATCGATATCGATATCGTCGAATGACACGATTATGTGTAACACTTACGCCTAAAGCGTTCTAAGTTACGCATGCTCCAGGTAGTAAAATCAATATTTTCTTTTTTCTACGTTTTTTTTTTTTTTTTAATTAAATTACCCAATAGCAAACCAAGTAAAAAAAGTCATTAAAAAATTGGTCATACTGAAATGTCACTGACTTATTTCTTATTGCGAATATAAATGCACGCATACTTAAAACACGATTAACGTTTTTCAATTAGCGAGTTATATGTTTCCTTTTTTTTTAATTATTATTATTATATGTATCAAATGAAAAATATAATAAGGAAAAATTAACGAAGATTGACAAATTTAAAAAGAAAGATAAACGATGTAATTTACTTATTCGAGATAGATCATTTCATATAATTTTTTTTCTAATTCGTAGCACGGATAGTTTAATATTACGAGGATATTCAAAATCAACCGTTGTGTCAAATGATTTACGAATTATTATTTAACGATTTTGGATTTGCGTGATTATTTATTCGTGTGTTAAATTAGAAACTTGATCATTCGTTCATGTTCAATGATCCGAAGAAAAATACTGTTTAAATACACCGAGAATCTTTGTGTTCTTCGTCTATTTGATTTCTGCGATGATTATATTATATAAATATACATATATATATATTTTTATGTAGATTTATATAAATTAAAATTATAAAAATTTATATAAATTTATATAAATATTTGTATTTATATATATTAATATATAATATATATATATATAATTTATTCTTCGGTATGAAATTATTTCTAATAATTTTTTAGTAATAATATAGTAAAACATAAAATTCTGAATTATTAATGAACGTTCTGTTGAATTTACATTTAAGAACGTTTTTTAATCATATTTGAGTTTGCTATTGAAAACAAAAATCTGTAAAAATCGTTTATTTTTCCTAAAAAAAAAAAGAAATTCAAAATAATTTAATATAGTACGTAGAAATATTAAAAAATAATATTCCATGTTGTAAAGTGGTACATACTTATATATTTGGGTTATGTACGGGGAACACAGCCATTACTATTTACTTATGTATGCGGTATACAATACGA
Organism: Polistes dominula; assembly: GCF_001465965.1. Next base: position 256,373 of record NW_015149013.1, read on the forward strand.
ACTATCATATTGAGTATTCAACAAACGATAACGTTGCTATGTCCGAGTGTCGCGCATCATTTTTCAAAAGATCGGCTTGACAGTTTTTTTTTTAACAATTATGCACAACATTCCAGAAACTAAAAAAGGTTATAATAATACTAGTGATAAGACAAAAAAAAGAATAATTTAGCTTATTTACCGATGATAACTTTTTTGCTTCGTAATGGTAATAAAACTTGAAAAATTTTATAACTTTGAAAGTTGACGTGCGAGGTCGACCAATGGTAAAAGACAGTAAACGAGATCCACCTCGTTCCACCTCGATTGGATGATCCTTGAGTTGCAAGATCGGATTATTACGTATATATCGTATTCTTTTATTAAATTACGATTAAGTGTATTAGTTGTGTTCTATAAGATTTATCCATACGTTTTCTAAAATAACCTTCGAAAATTCGAAACTCTTAATTTGTTTCTTTTTTTATATACTAATCGTAATTTAATACACGTCAGTATAAATATAATACTTTAAAAATTTTTGTTTTGTTTCGTTTAATTATATATACGTATTTAAAAAGATATTATTAATATATTCAAATGATATGCTATGTAAAATATAATATTTAATCTATGGGTATATCACACACGTAAAAAGTACACACGTATATACATACATTTTTACATTTTATTCGGAATTTTTCGTACGTATTAAAGAAAATAAAAACGATATTGGATATCATTCTATTTATTTAATTGGAGAGAAAAAAGAAAAGAAAAGGAAACAAAGACAAAGAAATCGAAAATATCCTTCAACTTCCGTTTTTGACTTCCATTAAAGGTCGGGCAACATTTTTATCTCACTATAACTATACATGAATTTAGAAAAATACAGAAGGAGAAAAATAAAAAAGAAGAAAAAAAAGGCAAATATATAGAGATATACACATATAGCAAGAGTCAACATTGCAGTCGCTTTGGCTGATATTGCATTGAAGGAAAGATGAGGAGGATGAGGAGGAGGAGAAGGGGGAGGAGGAGAATGGGGAGGAGAAGGGAAAAAGGAACATTCTACTCTGAGGTAAGAGATCTTACGGTCCACGAGAATCCTGTTACACCGGTATTTCCTTTCTGCATTAAAGTGATCGTCCACAAAAATTATTACTTTTGTCTCCTAAGTGATTTTTAATTAAACACAAATGTATTTAAATATTATAAATATTATAGAATCTCATTATAATTTACGACTCAATATTATACGAACAAAACAAAAGTTTAATAAATTGGTTTGAAATATATTGGACTAAATAAAAAATTTATGTAGAAAATTTTAATACGAAATATATAAAACTTAGATCCTTTTATTTGATCAAAGAAAAATTAATTTATCTGCTTAAATTTTTTTTTTTTCTTTAATTTATCTACGCGTATTTAATTCTTAAATATTTGATTAAAAAAAATGAATATGAATCAATAAATAAATATTATAATGCTTCAATTTATCTGTACATGTATATAATATTAATAAATTTTTGAAAAAGAATTCCCCCCTCCTTCCAAAAAAGGGTTAATGAACGAAAAGACAAAAATATTTTGCACGATCTTTAACGATGTAGCAAATGTTAACTATGACATTAAGTTAAAATTAATTTAATCGACAATATTGAACTCTAACTGTAAGGGAATATAAAAATTATTTTATAAAATTATTATTAAATGGTAACAATGTTGATAAATGCATCAACACTACTACTAATGTATCATATAACGTTAAGAACTAGTAATCGAATCGTGCTTTATTCTTCTACATTTCAAAGATACAGATCTCGAATGTTCGATCGGATGGTACGAAAGGCGACACCAAACCGCTTTCTAAGATCCCTCCTCTTCCTTCCCCTCTCTCGTCTCGGATTGCTGCTGAGATACTCTGAGGTTAGGGCTGATGCCTAGAAACTGGTCCCTTTCTTTCTTTCTTTCTTTCTTTCTTTCCTTCTTTCTTTCTTTTTTTCTTTCTTTCTTTCCTTCTTTCTTTCTTTTCCTTCCTTCCTTCCTTCCTTTTACTTTTTTTTTCATATCTTTTTTTTCTATCATCTTCAACTTGTTTTCGTTCATATCGTTTATGATGCACCGATGTCAAAGAGGCAAGGTTCAACCCCATAAAAATATATCGTCTTACAGACATGTGTTGGAATTTAAAAATAATATAACACTTTTTTTTCTTTCTGACATCAATTTTTACAAAAATAATCGTACAGATTTGTCAAACGTTATTTTAAAAATAATTGTCATTTCTTATATAGATACAATCTTATATAGATAATAATAATAGTCATTTCTTATATATATATTTAGACAATATAAATGAACAGGAATCTTACACTCGTCGAAGAAAAATCTTCATAGAAATTTATTGTTTAAGCTATCATAAAAAAAAGTTTGCATTTGTTTTCTTCTTTTTCTTTTTTTTTTACGTTGCAAATACGATTCTCTATATATCTGACGATGATTAAATAAAATTTTGTTATTTTATCAGAGGGGAAAAAGACTACGCGAAGGGATGAGAGAAAAATCGAAACTATAGTTTGACATTATTCGATGCTTTTAACCTGACACTTTTCAATGCATTTGCAAGACAAATATTCGTATATTTTCCAAGCTGTATGTTCAAAGAGAATGTGACAAGTAAAATAAAATGTATGAATGGTCAAATAATGTCAGTGAATAAAAGAAAATCGTCATATCAAAATACACAATGTGAAAAAAATCTACACGACCCTCCTCCTTCTCCTTCCTTCTGTTATATTTTAAAAATAAAATATTTCTTCGATTAAACGAATAAATAGTTAATTCATTTTCTACGATAAAAAAATATTTATTTACTTGGTCAATAATTAATATGCGAAAATTGCAATAGAAAAAATAATATGCTAGTATTATTTATTCGAATATAAATTATTTACAAAAAACTAAAACTCTCCTGTACTTTATTATTTATTACGTACGTATCACGTGGGTGAGTTCGAAAAGATTTGATCATAACACAAAAACAATTTTTATTTTCCTTGATCAAATTAACTTTTATTTTAAAAGAAGTTTATATCCTTGTACGTATATTAAAAGTAAATAAAAATGAAAGAAAAATTTAATGGAAAATCTGAAAAAAAAACATGAAAATATTTTTAAAACATTAGATTTAGAATTTTGATTAAACGTTGAATAAAAATTGTTCGTTGCTGATATATAGAAGATGGGGAAGAGTAAAGGAAAGAAGGAGTAGACATACGGAAAAAAAAAATGATACGGTTTAGCTGGTATATACGTCATACCGAATTACGAGTTAGTGAATTTCACTTCTTATTACGAATGTTATCCATTGAAATGTCAATTGAAAGTTTTAGATCAAGACTTGGAGGAAAAAACAAGGATTTGTGTCAAAAATCTAACGAAAAAATTAAATATTTAGAAGACAGTTGCACTCTTTTTCTTTTTAACAAACCCGATAATAAGATTTTTAAACGTCTCAAAAGTATTATGAATTTATTTTCGAACACAAACAATAAAATAGCGCGCGCGCACCCACACACATACAGATGAATATTTTATTCAATGAGATTACAAAATAAACAAAAATGACAATAATATATAAGAAACAAAATGATTCGTATATTGTTCACCAATAAAATAACACGAAACCAAATATATATATATATCGTGGGTGTAAAACTTATTTAAAAAAAAAAACCAGAAATAACTTTGGGAGCTATAATCTAACCTTAATATTTTGTTAGAAATATTTTTAATGAAATTAAAAAAAGAGAAAAAAAAAACCAACAAAAACTTTTCTAAAAAGAAAAAAAATGATTACACACATGAGGGTGGGTTACCTTTACACATATACGAAACTTAAAATGAAACTTATTATAAAATCCGTTACTTTAACGACTCTACGCATCATACAAGGAAATTACATCGGTTGTTGCCCTACTTTCCTATCATGTACGGAAGGATTCTTTTTTTTCCTTCTTCCTCTGCCCCCTCTCATTTTCTTACACAAAAGCGCACAAGTTAACAAAAGAACGAGAAAAGATAGATATACGGTGCTACTACGTTTTCTCGTAGTAACTACGAATGGAATGATTCTAACTTTTGAAAAAAAAAAAAGAAAAAAACACACAGCAGACAGATAAAGGAAAAAGCAAAAAATAAAAAATAAAAACAAAGACAAATCTTAAGGAACCGGTTGCAAGAGATTCGTTGAAATTGAGGCTCGTTAACAGCAGCAACGATACCACGCAACAAGAATCAGTGAGTGAGCGAATGAGTTAGTGTATGTGCACGAAAGAGAAAGAAAAATAGAAAAAGAAATATAAAAGAAGAGAGTTGAGTGTGGAGAGTCTGCAGTGGTTGTTTCCTTTGGTCTTTCCTTGTATGTGTATGTGTATGTGTATGTGTATGTGTATGTGTATGTGTATGTGTATGTATATGGTATTTGTATGGTATGTGTGTGTGCAGATTCCTGTGTTACTGTTGGTTATATTGTTGTTGTTGTTTTTGTTGTTTTTTTTACGAGACACAGGTTAGATTTTTTGACATTCCTTTCGTAGATGGTTTTAAGCCTCATAAGGTATTCTACGACGTGCTTTTCTAAGTACTAAAGAGGCGTACCAGGAGGATTCCACTCTAGCGTTACCTTTCTCTTTCTTCTCTGGCTCACCCAACTATATCCCCCCCACCACCACCGCCATCACCTCATTCTTTCTTTTTCATTTTTTCTCTTCGAACACCGATACCAGTCTCGTCGAGTTATTCCAACATTCGAAACCATATACCTACTGTGTATATATGTACATATTTTGTGTATGTTGTGTGTTATGTGTTTGTTTGTACATTTGTATGTTTATACTTACAACTCTACGGTTATACATTCGATTGTTTGAATTCTAATTGCAGTTCAATGAAAAGAAGACAAAGCGAAATGCTTTTGTACTATTCCCAGGAAAATTCTCGTGAATAGGGAATTTAGATCTAATAAATGAAAAAAGATATTATAGTAACTATAATAATAATAACAATAACAATAACAATAACAATAACAATAACAATAACAATAACAATAACAATAACAATAATAATAATAATAATAATAATAATAATAATAATAATAATATTGTATAGTACACATTCGATAAGCCATTGGTAAAATTAGTAAATGAACTTTATATTGTTAATACATTTATAGAATATTTTGTTTATTATAAAAAGAAAATATACATATATATCGTTTACAACAAATTGTTGTCATAAAATGTTTTTCGTTTGTTTTTTTAACTAATAATATATTTGCAATATCGTATATTACATTACGATATGTTAATAACGCGTTAAACGATATTAAATTATTAATTTTTCATGGTATACATATATTTTTGAGTTATTATATTTTTTTTCTTTTATATAAATATATAAATAAAAATTATTTATTATTCGCTTACTTTATAATACACTTGAAAGATAGACGAAATTCTATCCTTTAAAATGAATCTCGAATCTCTGCGACTTTTCGTTTCGGCAATATAGTACAAATGTAAATATTTGAGATATATGCAAGGTCCATTGTACGTGTTGCGTAATACGTGTACGTAGTGTTTGACTTACATAATTTCTTGGAATAGACATTGACCTATATAAATTCCTGGAAACTACGTGCTCATCTGACGGGCATCAACAATAAACAGTTTTTTTTCTTCTTCTTCATTCTTTCTTTCTTTTTTTCTTTCTCTACTATGACTATTACTACTATGTACAAATGTTTCTAGTAATACGAATTATGAATGACAATATTTCAAATACGACTATCTATCTTCTTAATGGAAGAACTCGTAAAAGGAAGACATAAAGAAAAAAGAAAAAAATAAGAAAGAAAAAAAGAGATACCGTTTTAGAAGGAAAAAAATATTGTACATTTAATTAAAAGGATTTTCTTTCATCGAAATAAAATTATTGATTTATTTTGATAAAAATACATACACAAAATTAATTCGATGACAAATTTCACCAACAAAATCATATTTAAATTTTCATTTTTAAACAAAATTCGAAATATAATACATAGAATCATAGAAAAATAATAAGAGGCTGGAAGGGAGAGGGGGGCAAATGATCTAAGAAAAAAAAGAAAAGGGCTTTTACTATAAACGAATGATTCGATTATAATGATTTCACCGGCTGACAAATGACTTTTGAACGTTGTATTGATTTCAGTGAAAAATATCACTAATTTATAGTATTTTGAACACAAAAATACCTACATAATTACTCTATCACATCAGGTTTTTTACAAAAAGGAAAAAACGTTTATTTAAAAATTTTAAGAAAAAATCAATTATTATATTATAAATATATATATTTGAAAACTTACAAAGAAAATATCAAGTACAATAATTGCTACAGAGCTATTTTGAGTGACATCTTTTACGTTTAGCGATAAAATTACGTCTGGGTGTAATTTTTTATGAGAATCATCAATAATATCAACGTTTTATTGACCAGGAGTAATCAGCCATCATATTCACATTCCATCCACCTTGGTATCTTGTTTCCATAGTTTTTATGTCTTGGTGAAACCTTTCTCCCTGTTCTTCACTATAATCACTAAGATTATCAGGAAAAAAATCCACATGTGAATGTAAAAAATGAAGTTTTATACTCATATTACACCCCAATTTTTTATACTTATTTAATAAACTTGCCACAATATTTTTATAGTCAGGATGTTTGTGATTTCCTAAAAAATTGTTGACAACATCTTTGAACGCCAGCCAAGCTTCTAATTCAGTAGTATTCAGTGTTGTATCAAATTTTTCATCGGTCACCAAAGATCTAATTTGTGGTCCATCGAACACTCCTTCTGTTATTTTGGCATCTGATAATCTTGGAAATTGTCTATTCAAGTATTTAAAACTATCATTTTCTTTATCCAATGCCTTAACGAACTGTTTCATCATACCGAGTTTAATATGAAGTGAAGGTAATAAAATTTTTTCAGGACCAATTAAATGTTCTAGTATAACATTTTTGGTTCCAGGTTTGAGATTTGTACGAGAATTCCATTGTTTCTGAACGTAATGCTTTTCTCGTGCTCTACTGTCCCACTCGCACAAAAGACAAGGATATTTCGTGTATCCTGACAGCTGACCTAACAGCATAGTTATAATTTTCAGATCTCCACAAAGCTGCCAACCATGTTTTTCATATTTAATTTTACCTAGTACTGTTTCCACATTTTCATAAGTCTCTTTTAAATGAACAGAGTGAGCGACAGGAACAGAAGCATACTGATTAGTATTGTGTAAAAAAACACCTTTTAAACTCCGTTTCGAAGAATCTATAAAAAGTCTCCATTTTCCAGGATCATATTGCGCTCTTAACTTTTTAATGAGATTAGGAATATTGTGGCAATAAACTAATGATTCTTCTTGACTGAAAAAAGGTACAAATTCTTCTTCACGCTTCCTATTCCAAGCAAAATGTGTATCAGGAGCTAACAGGTGTTTTGCATGAAGTCTAGACCCAAGAAGTTGAGCAGATTCTTTAGAAAGATTTAAATCTCTAATTAAATCATTTAATTCACCTTGTGTGAATTTCTGCGGCTGATTTAAAATTGGTTCAAAAAATTCATTTGACTCTTGACGCTGTAAATTTTGTTCTGACGATGTTGAGCTGAGATCAGATATTGAACTTGGAAGGGGCACTGGAATTTCTGAACCGTGTAGAATGGGACGTGTAACTGAGGCTACATTTGCGTAGGCTATCTTATTTTTATTTTTAGCATTAAAACCTTTCACATTGTTACAGCAAAAATAACAATCATCAATATAATTGACCTGCTCTCTTCAAATCATAGGTCTACCAAAAGGTAGAGATTGTCTTTTGCGGTATGTCCACTGCCTTAAGGGGGGATATACATTTTGAAAAAAAAAAATCGATTTTTTTTTATTGCATTTTCTATAAGTATATCATTTCGAAAGTATTCTGTCAAAATTTCATAAAGATGTGACCTTTATTTATGGAGATATTGTAGACGAAAGAAATAATATGTAATTCTTTCTTTATTTTATTTCCTGTTTAAATACGCTATCGTAGACGAAAGAAATAATATGTAGTTCTTTCTTTTGTTTATCTCCTATTTAAATACGCTATCGTAGACGATAAGATTAATATTTTTTTCTTCCTTTATTTTTATTTTCTTTTTGAATATTCTATCGAATTTTTTCGTCAATTGAACGAAGAACACCGAGGTGTACGGATATTAAATTTTACTGTAGCTTTCTTACGTAGTAGTGTATTTTTCTTACAAAATGTAGTCACATAAAGTAACTAGAATGTCAAGAAGTTGTTATTTTGGGCAAATATCTAGGCCAAAAAAGAGGAAGCAGTATTTCAACCCAAAGGACACGAAGGCCTGTGATAGCGGAATCAGTGCATCTGCGAAAAAACTGAAGACTGGAAGTGGCTATGAAGAACTTAAAAATRYTATGATAGAATACAGAATTTTKAACTTTTTAACAGTGTTTTCTACTCTTTCAACAATTGTAAGTTGTACAAAGTGTAAAGAAGAAATAAATTTTCTAGTGGCAAAAGAACACGGCCTTGGTTTTAATCTTGCTGTAGTGTGTCAAAATTGCGGTACTCAATTTATATCTTCTTCGCCATACATCGGAACTAGCTATGAAATCAATCAACGAATCACATTAGTAATGCGTTTACTAGGTGTTGGTTTCAAAGGTGTTACGAAGTTTTGTGCTTTGATGGATTTGCCGTATTTTGTAAAGCACAGGCTACTTATAAAAAGATACTAGAAAACATATACTTGGCATCTAAACAAATAGCTGAATTTTTCATGAAAAAAGCTTGTCAAGAAGAAATCTCTGAAAATATACTAAAAAATATTAACTGCAAAGAAACTGATTTTACAATGCACTGTCAGTTGGTATTGCGTCATATATTGCTACCTGTTAATTTAACGAAGGTACAAATGGTCTATTAGCTGTCTTTGATGCGTTAGGAGTTCAACTTGGGTCTCATGCTCATAAATTTGCCGCTGACGAAAACGAGATTCGAATCAAGAAGTCAAATAAACGCGCTGAAGAAAATACAAAGGAGGCAAGAAAAGCTCGACGACAAAAAAAAAATGCTTAAGTCGAGGTTGCTGACAAGGAAGAAGGTACTTCATATGGTGCTGGAATCGATGATACTATATAGAAAAAAATTTCATTAAGTAATATACTTTTTTTAAACGTTTTGGTGTTTTCAAACTTTAAACGCGTTTTTCTCGAAACTATGTTGTCAAAGACGGTGAGTAAGAAATCTCACAAACGGCTTAACCGATTGCTTTCAAATTTTAATCAGTTATTAAAAGTATAATAGAGAACAAATTGAACGATCGGTTTTTTATTTTTAATTAATATTTTTTTTAAGCCGATAAATTTTTTTGGTGAAAAAAAAAGAACTTTTTTTTCAAAAGTGCGCCATTTTGTTAAAAATTAATATTTTGGAAAAGTCGATCGTTCAATCTGTTAAGACAAATCTATACAAGGTATTTGCATTGATTTTGTTTATTTCAGATGATCCAGTAAAGAAATTCTTTACTCACCGCAAACTACCTTTTTTTTGGACATCACGCAGATTGGTTATAACTCGGTTGTGTCTCAATATTTTTACATAAAAAAATTACTGTATTATCTTCAAACATGTATATTTTGAACTAAAGATTAATCGTCAAAAAATATAAAGCCAGTTTTTCAAAAAAAAAAAGCGTTTTTTCGGGCCTCTAAAGATATATCCCCCCTTAATTGTTCAACACAAATAGTACAAACTAACTGCGGAGTCCACGATTTTAGTTGTATTTTGAAGCCAAAATAAGCATTATACGTATTTTCCACAAACTCAGTAATTTTCAGTTTTTGCTTTGAAGTCATAAAGTTTCCATAAATGTAACAAAATGTATCTGGACTATTATGACACTTTCTTGAAGACATTATGTTTTTTAGACGTTTTTCAACCACAAGTCATTAATTAAATATATTAAATACCAAAAGTAAAACGTAAACAATTTTTTTAAATAAACACTAATATATTTTCCACCTAATTTATTACACTTAATATATTTTCCAACTAATATATTTTCTCACGAGAGGTCACTTAACTCAAGGAAAGAGCGCCAAAACTCAATAATTTAATTTATTTTTACTGAAAAATCAAAAATAGCGAATATATTAATTTTACTAAAAATCTGATGTGATACAATACAATTAGGTCTGATCTCGTAATCAGCACTACAAAATTAGTGTAAAAAATTAATTATATCTTGGACAAGGAAAATCATGTCGGCCGGTGTTACCTCTCAAAGTTTGGTTAAAGTTGATAAGAAGAAACTTACCGAGGGGGTTGTACTGCGATGTGTTCCACCCCTTGAATGTGGATTAGATGAGTTCTTTGTATTAGCAGGGCCAATAATATTGCCACAAGCTCTTTGACTTTCTCTTCTCGAGGGTGGTGGTGGTGGTGGTGGTGGGTGCGACAATGGTCTACCACCATTTCTAAGATGTTGCTGTTGTTGTTGTTGAGAGGGTTGAAATTGGCCCCAAGACTGTCGTGGAAAATAATTCATGTAACCGCCTGATATAAATTGCGCTGAACCGTTCAAATGGGGTGGCGCCATTACTGCCGTCTGTTGCGGTTGACCGCCGTTTCTCATATTTTCTTCCTTTTTTTGAGGGGAATTTTTTTTTCATATATATAAATATATATATATATATACTTTATATATTTTGTTTCAGTTCCTTCCCCGCCCCCACCAGTTTGATTTATCGATAATTTTTCTTTTTCTTTTTATTCCTTTATTTGCTTCAAATCTTCCTTTTTGAGAAGAAAAGGGTAGAAAAAATTGAATGATAGTTATTAAATCGTTATTTTCTTCATGAAAAATTTTTTTTTATTATTATTTCTCGTTTTTTTCTTTACTATTTTTGATTACGACGATCGTTTTGATCCCTATCGTTGTATTTTCTCGAAGCAGCATGTCTTTTCTTTTTATTCCTTACCCCCTCTTTTTCAATTATCGATCATTTAAATATCATCTTGAAATTTTGACACTCCCCCCATACCCACATTGATACACCATTTATTTTGTCCGTTGTATGAAAATTTTTCTTTTAAACAATTTCAACACCAATTGATTTTTTTCCTTTTATTCTTCTTTTATCTTTACTCATTTATTGAATTTTTTTTTCTTTATAATATATACTTCTTTGATGAACCACAAACACATTTACGTTATAATAATCGTTCGTTTTATATATAAAGGAAACATCGTTAATTAAACATACATTTGAGTTGTTGTCGTCGTTGTAGTTGGTTCAGGTCACCTTATCATTATCACCGATGTGATAATGTTTGATAAGCTAATAAAAAATTGAAGAAAAATAAAATACTTTCGATGACACATCACCATCAATAAACTAAATGTATAGTCTATTATTATAACTATCGTAGAAAAATGGTTAATCGTACGAAACCAGAAAGATAGACGATGGTTAAAACATTAAGGCCAATTTTATATTCTAAAAGAGAAAAAATATATATATATATTCTAAAAATATATTCTAAATAAAAGAAAAGAAAGGGAAAAAAAGAAAAAGAGAGATATCACGGAATGGTAATTATCGGCTTTTATTCTTTTTTTTTTTTAGATAGTCACTGATAGACGACTATTTTAGCATGATTTTAGACTTGCAAATCGGATTCCACCATACAATCGGGGTTGGGCAGAGATTAATGAAAATGCGTTTTATACCAAGCTTCGATCGATTTGCTTTTATGATGAGAAAGAATAGACAAGGAAAGGGAGGGGGGAGGGGCAATAAAAAAAAATTCATAACGAACTCAAAGCGTCGTAACAACCACACTACTTTTATTATCCTTTTTTTTTTATTTCGTAAGTTCGTTTGATTTTTTTTTCTTCTTTTTTTTCAACGCGAGATAATTTGTTTTTCTTTCTTTTTTTATAAACAACACATTTCCCCTTTCAAACGATATCATAATTGCAGGAAAGAAAATTGAGGTTTCAAATGAAACGAAATATAATGAAAATGAAAAAGAAAATAATAATAGTATTAATAATCATTATAATAATAATAATCATAATAATAATAATAATAATAATAATAATAATAATAATAATAATAATAATAATAATAATAATGAAACAATGAAGCACGAGATTATTCAAGGAAAAAATCATTTTTTAAAATGAAGAAAGCCTTTGATCCATTTTCTTTGTCGTTTAACTTTGCTACTACTACTCAACTACCCCTTTGTTATTATTCTCATCGTTAGTAATTTACCCCTGTGAAATACAAAATGAATCTAAACCGCCGCGTATACGATTGTTTCGCGATTTCTCAAAGTCCAGACAAAAATGGCTAAAAAAGAACGTAAAGAATAAAAAAAAGAAGAAGAAGAAGAAGAAAATAAAAGGAAAAACGAAAGAAAGAAAGAAACAAATGATAAAGAGTGGAGAATCAAAGCAAGGGGTAGAAAGTTACGATGGGCGCGAACAAGGGAGGAATTTGTGTCACGAAAAACATCGTTTCCGAGAGTGGTAAAGCTTTTACCGTTTTCTTCTTCTTCTTCTTCTTTTTCTCTATTCTTTCCTAAATTAAAAGAAAGAAAAAAAAGGTATCAAAAATCTGAGATCAATAGAATGAGTTATATTATTTTATATATAAAAAAAGAGAGGGTTCTTTTTATTTATGCCGAATTTTGTTCTCATTTCTTATTTTTGTTGACGTAAATGAATATATATACAAAATAATCGAAGTGTTAATCATAATAACTTAAAAAAAAAAAAGAAGAAAATTATTAAAAGAAATATAATATATCGGTATAACAGTTATAATTGAAATATAATATAATACTCGATAAATATAGTCTATTATTTTTTTTTCTTTTTACAAATACAAGTTCATTGGCGTGTCAGTAGGTAGAATAGTTGGTCGTTAAAAATAGGAAAATCGATAGAGAGATAATGATCTAGGTCAAGCAGAAGGGTCAATTCTTTCATCGATGGTAACACGACCACGGTGATAAGATGCGAATGGAATATCAATCAACTGTAAACACTATGGCTATGATTAATCGAAAGTCTTCAGTAATATATATATCAAATAAATAAAATAAAATATAAATAAAATTTAAACATTAAATATATATAAATTAATTATATATGTAATTAATGATTTAATATATAATTACACATATATAAATATAATATATTTATAATAATACTGAGGGAGAGGGGAATAGCAAATAGAACTCAACGAAGATCGAAGATCGTAAAAATTTATTTAAGGAAAGACCAAGTAGGACTACTCGGGGAAGATCGATAATTTAAATTCGATTTGTAACAGAGGGCTTCTTCCTCCTCCTCTTCTCCTACCTCCTTTATTCGGATTACTGAATATTCATCGAAACGAAACGTAGCCCTCGATCCAGTCTCGATCGATGATTTATTTTTCTTATTTATTTCTTATTTTGTTTTTTTTTCTATTTCCACATCGAACATCTATTTTTGTTCTTGTTGACACAGCGATAAATGAAATCTAATTAATAATTAATAATATTCATTCAGAAAATACGAAAATATATTTATCATATACATATTTAAACTAATGAAATCGATCTAATTTAACGACAGGTTTAAAATTTACAACGAAATATCTTACAGTGGAAAAATTATGTTTCCTTTTTTTTAATTTGACTTTAATCATAACTATAATTATTATTATCATTATATCTTCATTTACAAGTTATTCTATCAATTGAAATATATAAGTAATTGTACTTGTTGCGCGTAACTATTTATTTATTATATATAATATATGTTACATATATTTAACCCTTTGCACTCCGCTGTGTCACTGTATGAGACATTAAAGTTTATTAGTGATTACGGGGAATTAAGTTATTTCAGCACAACTTTTTGAGACATGCATGTTTCCTTGATGTTTTCTCTTAAAATAGCACAAGACATCGAATCAAAATATAGTAAAATAACAAAGATATATAAAAAAAATGTCAACGGGTTTTGTGTTGGAAGAAAATGTGAGACGCGTGCTCACGACGGTCCGAGAACTTTTTGAAAAGAGCGATTAGAAGAATTTGTAAAAGAAAGGTTTTTATAGGAGCATATCTCGCATTTTATAGTGAGATTGATAATGTACAAAGAAATATTATCAAATAGTGTCACATTTCGAATTCAATGGAACGCGCTCGCTTTTTTTCAATTGCAACGCTATTACACACACATATTCTCTTGGTAAATAAGTTCTTTTGGTAAATATGTTCCTTGATGTCTACCGATTGATATAAGTCCAATATCATTAATATCCGTTACTTGGTTCCAAAATTATACTAAATAATACGAGGGTCTGTAAATGTGCCGTTTCTGCCACGAAGTCGCACGGAGTTGCTGCTACCCTCCAAGCAGAGATACCAACGACTTCCACAGACTTAAGACAAATAGATATTGGTGGCTTTCAGAAGACGCCAGATTCATTGACGATATCAGGAGAAGAAAACTCAGCCTGAATCGCCCATAAAGACTGGCATACTAAGTCAATAGATATAGTAAATAGGATAGTATAAGCGAAACCAAAGACATTTGATCTCGTTGTAAATACGTCAAAGTAGGATAGTAGGCGAGCGTACACGTAATATGCGCCCACATTGTGATCGTTAGATTTAATCATATGCTCCCCCTTGTAAATATACCCCCTCCCCCACTAGTATTAAGGCTAGTTTATAATTTTAAACAGAGTATACGAGTTTTTCGTTAATTTTTCTCGTAACGCATCCACCGTCATACAAAGTAACATCCGGCGAATGTGCCTTTCACTATTAGTATTAACATAGTACAAATCTATTAGAAATAAGCCACCGTGCAATAGCGAGTTCGCCCTACCCAATGGGTCAAACTATTGTCTAGTCTAATAAGACAGTAAGTGTATGGTTTTTGTTAGTAGTTTTATTTGTACCAATTTATATATTTTATATGTTATTGTACACTTTTAAACAAATAAAAACTTTAAAAAAAAAAAAAAAAGTTGCTGCTACCCAGCGTCGAAAGTCGTGCGGAGTGCAAAGGGTTAATAGAGACACATATTTGGTTAAAACAAAGAAAAAAAGAAAACATTTGACTAATTATTCAAAAGAAAAAGAACATCAATTTTTATCGAGATGATAATCTAATCAACGATTATGTTTCACGTATAAAATATAAATTTTAAAATTTAATAACCGATAGGGGTTAGAGGAAGGAGAATAAATATCGAAATAAAATTTCGACAGATCGATTTCTTATTGAACGATGAAGTTTTTTTAATGCTCGAAATAATTTTTTACTATGACAGTATATCCACCGGAAATATGGGTAACATCGTAAAAAAAAAAATAATAATAATAATACAGACAAAGGATCGAGTTCGCTATTTATTATATTATCGATTATCAAAGCTGTATTAAATCACAGAACATCGAACTAAAAGATTAACTCGTTAATTAATTTCGTGATACGTAAAAGCCTTTACGGGTCATTACACACGGCCTATCATCATCATTTAATAAATCGATCTTAACGTTTCAATAAATTCATTTTTTTATTTCGAAAATGTTCTCTATTAACACATCGCATACGAGACATTATCTTACTACTAACAACCCTTACTCAATGGTCGCCAAGTTATATATTTTTAAATTAATAGGTCATGATTTTTTAAATAAATATTTAACAAATTCTTGTTATGTAAAATATTTATATTTTAATAACATTGGAAAGCCAAAATAATATCTCGTAATCCATTCGCAATGTGTTAACGAAAAAATAAATGATTTGTTAAACAGTTAAAAAATCATTGTAATAGTTATAAAATATGTATATTTTAATAACATAGAAAAAATGAGATAATGTCTCGTCACATCCGTTTGCAATGTGTTAACAACAACAACGATAAAAAATAAAAATTATTTAATTCTAGATAATCGAATTTACGATATGTGAAAGAAACGTAGCAATAAAATCTTATTACAGACTAGTAGTGTATATATATACAGGTAGCCCTTATATAACACAGTTTCACACAATACGGCATTTTCTATGAACCTATCTACCGTGTTATAGGAGGGTTACCTGTATATGTAAATATATAAGTTTGTTTGGTAAATCCGTTGATTTTACAAGTGACTTTCGTTTTCGACCGCAAACTAGAAATCTGGCCTTTGTCCCCCTGCAACAGCAAAAACGTGGGAAAGAACGTGCTAAAAAGATAAAAGGCTACGATGTATTACGTTTCTTCTAACAAGAATTCTACTTCTCATTATTTTCTTCAATGCGTGCCTTGAATTAACGTTCCCTTTTTTTCTTTTCTTTTCTTTTCTTGTTTCTTTCTATCTAAATTAAACTATTTCTTTCTATGATTTAAACTCTCTCTTTCTTTCTCTCTCTTTTCCTTTTTCTCTATCGAAAAATTTCCAATGAAAACTGTTTAAGAATATCAAACGTATGCGAATAATGGGTTCCATTTAAACAACTTCATTGTCTTCGATAATTTTATTCAAGAAATTCTGTTTCTTGTTTCGAGAACACAGCTTGGAAAGTGTTTTACTTTTTTGTATCACGAAATCAAAAAAAATATTTTTATATGGTTTTTTTTCTTGTCCTTTTTTTTCTTTTCCTTTTTTTCGATTTACAACGATGACGGCTTTCAATCATTCGTCAGTTTGATATTAAATTGGAACGCGATAGAAAAAGAACATACGTGTGCAACGTAACTTTTTTCCTATATATATTTTGTGTATACACGAATAACACAAGATGTGTCCTTTTTTTTCTCATCATATGACCATTTATTTAATATGCCTTTTTTAATTTATTTATGTATTTATATGTATAAATAAATTCTTCGAAGTTTGTTGAAATTTTTGTTTATCTTTTCTTCGTTGATATCAACTTCGATTTTTATTCGTCAACGAATTGTTCAAACTGTTTGCATGACGTTTGGTTTAAGCGAGCTCAATAAAAAAAATAAAAATAAAAATAGAAGAAAAATCAAACGGGAATTAAAATTTTGCGGTGAAACAAAAATTGTTCATCGCATTTTAACTCAATAAATTTCTGTAAGATTCGTGAAAAAAAACTGGACCGCTGGACTGACTGGACCGGGACTCGAACCACGGATCTTTCGCTTTCCGGGCTCTTTAACCAATTGAGCTATCCAGGGCCCACCGACCAGTTCCCTTCCACGAATGCTTATCAAGTTTGGCATGGAGGCGTTCGTCCCACATTTCTTTAAAAAAAAAATGAAAAGTAGACAAAATATAACTTCATTTTATCATAATATATAAACCTGATATATTAGATCGTACTACAAATTTGCAAAAACCTCTCTTTCTCTCTCTTTCTTTGTGATTTTCGAGTGGAAGAAAAACTGTTTCGTTTAAAAAAAAAAAAAAGATTTTAAAAAGATAGAAAAAGAAAGAAAATAAAGCACTTTTTTCAAACATTACAAACGTTTCTACGGGAAAAGTTCGAATGAGCGCTTTTTAATATCACGGAAAGAACGTGAAAACGAAAAAGAGAAAGGGTGCGAGAAGAAGCCGTTTGTTATGCAAAATTTTTTGCCAGTATTTTTCTCTCAACTCTTTGTTTGTTTGTTTGTTTGTTTCTTTTTTTCTCTCTTTCTTTCTTTCTTTCTTTCTTTCTTTCTTTCTTTCTTTCTTTCTTTCTTTCTTTCTTTCTTTCTTTCTCTCTCTCTCTCTCTCTCTCTCTCTCTCTCTCNCTTTCTTTCTTTCTTTCTTTCTCTCTCTCTCTCTCTCTCTCTCTCTCTCTCTCTCTCTCTCTCTCTCTCTCTCTGTTTCGACATATCATCTTCTTCGAAACAAAACACAAAAAATAAAACAAAAAAAAATAAAGAAAGAGTTAAAAAGATGAAGAAAAAGAGAAAGAGAAGGAGCTTTTACGATCGAAGAGAAGCATATGCACGAAGAAGACACTTATCTATGGCGTTTACCATCGTCGTATTACGTCCTTCCAGTGCTTAGGAAAAGACGCGTTTGCTTGCCAACGTAATCCCCTTAATCGTGCTTACACACGCTCATCCACGAACGCTTGCAACGAGTACCACGAGATATCTCTGGAAAGGAGGTATAAAAAATAAAAAAAAATAAAATAAAAGATATTCCCCCTTTCCACCTCCCCCTGCTCTTCTCTCTCTTTCTCTTTTAGTGCACATTCACGTATATGTATATGTATTTATACGTGTGACTTCAAACTACGGCTTAAAACTCGATTTCCAGTGTTCGTTGTAAACCCTGTCGTATTACACCACCACCACCACCACTACCACCATCACCATCACCATCACAATCACCATCACCATTACCATCACCATCAACCAATCAACAGCAGCAACAGAGCAGAGTATGTAATGCACGACCGTGTTTCTAATCCAACTGAATAAATTTGAACAAATGGTATTCTTGTTAGAAAATTGTTTATCTGATTATTTTTGCCAAACCCTCTCATCCATAATTATGATATTTAATTTGCACCATGCAAATTATATTATTTCTCAAGAATGAGGGTGGGATGTAAGGATGAAGGCATAGTTCTTATGTAAAAATAAAAACCCCCCCAAAAATGTAGAATCAATTACTCGTCGAATATGAGAGATTGAGAGTTTAATTTTTTTTTTAAACATTTTTATCGAAGAAATGGTAAAGTGTGTAGGTTGGTGGTAGTGGTCACAAGTAGTAAACATATCTCGTACGATGTCGAACGCCATTTGGCATAACGGTATCATGTTTCTACCTCTTTCCTTCTATCTCTTTCCTTTTCCCTCCTCCCCCTATTCTCTCTCCTAATGCTGGACTTGCTCACTCACTCGTTCACCTTTACGACTAACGTTTCTTTCTCTCAAACGTATTAGGCGAGCATTTTTCTCACGATTTCTCGTTAAACTGTACATTTGGACAACGTTCGAACAGTTTGTTTAAATATTTCTCACGTTTTTTTTTTTCTTTCCTTCTTTTTTTCTTTTCTCTCAACGAATAAGAGGAAAGTTATACTTCAAATAATAACTATGATAAATTTTTTTTGGTCAGACGAATGTATTCCATTATAAATAATTCATAATTAATTTGGAATTTTTTTTTTTTTAATAATGATCTATTATATATATATATCTGCCTAATAGTATATCTAAAGTTATATCTGCCTAAAAGTATATATGTGTGTGTGTGTGGGTACGTATCATCATCAATTGGACTGTACGTATTAACTACGTTGTAGGATAGAATATTTTCACGCGTGACTTTTCCATCTTTGTACTAGATTTGGTGCGCCAGGAAACGTGCTAATAGACCGCGAAAAGCGCATGCAAAAAGCTGACGCTATATTACTACCGGTATAGAACGAATAATCCATAGTATTTGCGCGTATCTCTATGTGTATGCGTGTGAACGCATATGTATATCAGCGGTCACGACTGCATTACGGTTAGATAAAAAAGGTTAAAAAGTAAAAAGAAAAAAAAGAAGAAAAAAAAGTATATCGGTCAGTGACTTTCGCTCGAGAAAACGTTCTCGAAAAGTATATATGTAAGTTAAGTAAGTGCATATTGCATATATATGTGTATATATGTATATATGCATGTTATGTATTACACAGCTTTTATGCTTTCTCGGAGAAAACGAGGAACATCGCGATATGTTTTTTATATTTCTGTGAAAAATAAAAATGAAAATAAGAATAATAAAAAGTAGATGATGCAGAGGAGGAAGAAGAAGAAGAAGAAAATAATCTTGTCTGGAATCGAAACGTTTGAAGTTGATTTTAAATATTTTTTTTCTTTTTTTTTTTATGCATGACATATGTCCTATGAATTAAGTTTCACGCTTATCCTCTAACAACATTTTTTTTATCTTGGATGATAAAAACGAAAAGGAGAGAGTCATATTCGCTAATGTTAACTATAAAAATTTATGGAAGAGATTAAACTAGAGCAATGATTTTCCAAGATTTATAAAGAAATACATAGTTTTTCATCATAATTTTATCTATTTTAATATTATATTTTATAGTTTAAATTTCTTCGTTTAATTAATGAAAATCTGTGTTAATGATATGAATTTTAATTATTAGAAAAATTGTTATACTAATATAAATATAATATTAACGATAAAAACAAATCATTTAACTCTCTTTTTTGGATTACTTTTTTTTTCAATCGTATGTAATATATCTAATAATATGTCTATTTAAGTAGGTTTTAAACTTGTGTAATCAGTGTTTGACATGACTCAAGTGAAAAAGAAAAGACAAATTTCGAAATTATTGACATTACTCAAGAAAAAAAAAAGAATTTGTCACATCAAATAGTTTTTCTTTTTATAGAGTTTCTAGTAAGAGTTACATCAATTAATGGTTAAAATTCTAACTAGGGAAGGTCGTGATCTGTAACTCTAGAAAATGAACGAAATTATACTCAATCGATAGAGAATCGAAAATAATTAGACAAGTGTTTCGGCTTTTTCTCTAGTGGGGCCTTCTTCATGTGAAAAAACTTCTTTTTCTAAATAAAAAAATACTGTTTGACTCGAGCCGAACGCCACCTATTCAACAACCGCGGGTAGCCAAGCAGCGGAGCCCGAAGTCTATCAGTCCGATACTGCTGGGTTCGAGTCTTTTTTATGCGTGCTTCCTTTTTATTGCAATTTTTGGGATACAATTCAAGAAAATGTGTCATTATTTAGCGTAGAGGCTTATAAAACACTCTAGTCTAACAGTGGTTTTTTATTTAGAAAAAGTAATTTTTTCACATGAAGAAAGCCCCACTAGAGAAAAAGCCAAAACACGTGTCTAATTATTTTCGATTCTCTATCGATTGAATATAATTTCGTTCATTTTCTAGAGTTACATGTCACGACCTCCCCTTGTAAGTATTGATTAGCTTTGAGAAGTTTCGGTTCTTATTAATCAATTCATGATGATATAATGGTTTTTGGATATTTATGGTAACAGACACTCGCGTCAGCCGTTTTATAACACGAAACTTGGAAAGTATAGCTTTGAAAGAACATAAAGCAAATATTGAACAATACAAGAGATACGATTTCTATAATTACGATATTCTTATACAGTTTTCATATAACACGATTTACTAAAATTTGGACAAACTTTCACGTAGTACGAATATTGTTATCGCTTAATTTTATCTTCTTTAGTATATTTTCGATAAAAAAAAGATTAATAATCACGTGGGTTCTGAATGTATTATGCCATCGAAAGGAACTTCATTCGTACAACAATTTATTTTCGATATATCGATTACGTATTATTTTAATCATGTTTATAATTTAGTCGTAATTAATTAATTTAAATATAGACAAATTACGTTTATAAAATCATAGATGTTAATTTAAGCTGCGAAAAGTATACAGAGTAGCACAGAAATTAAATAAAAGAGCTATTTAGTCAAAGCTAACGTAAGATTATAATATTTAATGAAGATTCTGATAAATTTTTTTGTTACGATTTTTTCTAATAATATCTGATTGATATTTTTTTTTTAAATAATTTTGTTATAAGTAACTAACGACTAAGTTCCTTCAGTTTTACTGAAAACTGAATTTTTTAATTTGAAATTTTATCGAAAACTTAATGTTTATAAAACTGAAAATTTTAACTATGCGATCAGAATTATTTGACTGCTAACGAATATAACTGTTTTTTTTCTTTCAAACAAATCTCGCAACCAATTTATTTTTTGGTTTTATTTTGTTAGAAAGCAACCCCACTGATTGAAAACCACTGAAGTGTAAGGAGATTTCGTGAAATGTCTAATTTATATAACGCGTTGCAACTTGGCCCGATCTCTTTTCCCTTTCCGCAGAGTGGCGGCCAGTGAAAGTGAAGGAGCAAGGATAGGAAGGCAAACTTCTCTTCACCTCACCTCACCTCACCTCACCTCACCTCACCTCACCTCACCTCACCTCAC
>NW_015149013.1:284878-324800 GCF_001465965.1 Polistes dominula
GTCTTATGTTTTGGCGATTAAATTAAGCGTTCAAAAGATATTCATCATCAAACTTTCATGTGTACTGATTTTTGTCTCTGAATATATATATATATAGAAGGACTAGAGGACCGTGAAGAATTTTGCAATCGACACTCCGTGACCGAAGCTATCGAACTCGAGCGATCGACCACGTCACGTGTCGAGACGTACCGTGAAATCGATAACACGCTTAGGAGAAAGAGAATAATAAACGAGCTAAGCTCGGTTCGCAACGGGCTTTATCGACAGGGCTCGTCGTCGTTGTCGTCGTCGTCGTAGAGAAACTCGATCGAGATAATCGATAGTAACGACGATATCTTTCTTCCGTCTCCTCGTTGATCTATCCAAAAAAAAAAAAAAAAATAGAAAATAAAAAAAGAGATATGCACATAAAAAGGTATAACAAACACACCCAGAAAAATGAAACTTTAGCTCTTTTTTTTATTTTTTTTTTTAAGGATTGAAGAAGAAAACTTCGTTTAATTTTTATGTGTAAATTTTATCGACATTTATTATTATTTTCGTATCGTTTTCTATACGTTTATTGCCTTTACATTTATCGTACTGAAATAGAATAAACGACGGATGATGTATTATTTACAAAAAAGAAAAAAAAAAAGAAGAAAAAAATATATTTAAACGAGTGCGAAATGAAAAAGGTGAAATATTTCTAAAGAGTGGTATGAAGGATGATGAGGAAAAAGTTTTTCTTTAGGTATTAATTTATATTACACATTTATCCATATCCGTTTAACATTCCTTGTACTTTAAAAGCTGACAGAGAGTCAACAACGAGAAGAGGAAACTTTGAGAAAGATAGACATACAGAAAAACAAACAAACACACACACACACATACACAGACAGATAGATAGACAGAGAGAAAGAGAAAGAAGAGGGGGGAGGAGAAAAGAGAGAAACAGTGATTAACGACGCGGTGAAACAATAAATCCCACGGTTGTCTATAATAGCTTGTAAAGTTAAATCATTTCCCGAGGTGAAACTCTAAAGTACACTGTGGGTTTCCCGCTGGGCGGGGAACTTTTACGAGCAGACACTAGGGCGACTTATAAGCCAAGAAGAGTGGTAGTAGTAGTAGTAGTAGTAGTAGTAGTAATAATATTCGTAGTAGCATCCTTTACTCGTCAAATAATATACCCTTTGTCCTACCAAAAACGAAACTCCATCTAAAACGTAATAACGCGTAACTACGGATATATGAATCACACAATATATATATCAAAATATATTCAGAGACAGAAATCAGTACATATGAAAGTTTGATGATGAATATCTTTTGAACGCTTAATTTAATCGCCTAAACATAAGATACCATTTTTATAGAGCAGTTAATTTCCTACAAAAATTTGTATTGCGCATTTTATAATAGTCATTTATTGTCGAGTTATAAAATTCATAAACAAAAATGAAATTTGTCTTAAAATAATTAAACTTAAATCTTCAATATCATTCAAATGGTGAGGTTTACGGAAAAAATATAAGACACCTTTTTTATAGAGCATTAAATTTCTACAAAATTCTTCCAGAACATTTTTCTGTACAATCAATTAATGATGAGGTATGAATTTTATTCTMTTGGACTGAGAAAAAAATAAAAAACTGCGATGCGGAGGATCTTCCTATTAAAATTAAGAGCTAATATTTGGTGAGAATTTTTGTAAGGTGTCTAGCAACCCATTTTTCCGTGGCACTTGTAAAAGAAAATAATTAATTTTTTTGACCCACCCTAATATATATATGTGTATGTGTGGGCGCGTGTGTCATCCGATTAATAAAATTTTAACGATATACAACTCGTACACGAGCAATGAATTTTAACGAAAGATCTAAAAACGAATCCAGGATATTTTACATTTTCATCGATTGACATCACGTTCATCTAATCGAAAGATTAGAAATACTTATTAATGAAAAGATTCTTTCTTTTTCTTATGTTAATTTTGGTTTTCTTTGAATTATTTTATTTTTCATCGATTGATATCATATTCTTCTAGACCAGTGGTTCCCAAAGTGGGTGATGAAACGGTCCAGGGGGTCGATGACGGCCACTGGTGAACTTTGGAGGTGGGGAATGGCAATTGAACAACTGTAAGTGTGCGGTGATAGTAAAATGCCAATAGTTATTTATTGTAATAAAATATTACATTTAAAATTCTATTCTGAGTGCAATAAATAGTTTCCGTATTTCCATAATTTCAAAGTTCAATGTTTTTTATTTACAAGGCGCATGAGGAAGGGCGATGAAGTGATGTGATGAGCAATGAATTTTGTTTTTTGAGTTAATAAACAAAATAAAAAGGAAAACCAAAAATTTAATTTTCAGGGGGGCGATAGGTAATATTTTTTCTGGAAAGGAGGCGATAGGACAAAAAAGTTTAGGAACTACTGATCTAGACTAAAAATTAGAAATATTTTATGAATGGAAAGATATTTTTTTTCTGTTTTTTTTTTTTAATTTTATTTTTCTTCTGAATTATTATTCGATCGAGGGGGAAAAAGAGAAAAAAAATTTCGATTATCCTAATATGCACAATAAGGAAGAATAGAAGCGGTCAACGACACTTGCGAGACGCCGTCAGGTACGTAACAGGTGTCTCGACGAATTTTTGACTACTTTTTTTCCCCTTTTTTGGGGATATCAACAATAAAGGAATAAGAGAGATTGAAAGAAAGAAATAGAAGAGAAGAGAAAAGGAGAGAAAAAAATGATTCCAGCTATGTATGTGGTATAAAATACAGTAAGAGTACAATAGAAGTATATATATATATTTATATGGTGTACAGTATTGCATAGTATAGGATAATAAACTATATATAGTAGAGTAAACTTTATCGAGTAAACTTATTAGAGTAAACTATATAATAATTTCATTTATCGACAATAAATCAAATGTAATTAATATGAGATACTAAGTTTTAATAATTCATACGCTCGAATGTTAAATAATCAGACGGCATAATATTATATGTTATAATGTACGTTATAATGTAACAGCCTCAAATGTTATATATATACACATATAATATGAATGTATATT
Organism: Polistes dominula; assembly: GCF_001465965.1. Next base: position 287,958 of record NW_015149013.1, read on the forward strand.
CTATATGTATTTTTAATTTATTGATATTAAAATTAAATAAAAATTTAAATAATCGAGCATGACCTGTATAACAAGCATTTTTATATCAAACTAAACTAAAATCTCGTATACTCGTTAGTCTTTACCCTATACTACAAATTAATACATACATCATATGAGTGTACGTTTTACGCATATTTTGAAAATATCGATCTAATGTCTGGAACTAAAACTAAATAAAAATGAAAATATACACGCATATAATTTACAAAATTTAATAAGCTTGCATATAATGCTTATACAAGCATTTATATAAAAACTGAACTAAAGTCTCCTATTCGGGGTAGCTTAGTTTATAATACAGAGATATATATATTGTAGATGCATTTTGCAATACTGGAGAATATGGTTGCACAAGCAACGTGGCTGCACAATGGCGCGAGTTATGGCGAGTGAAAGGCGACGAGATGTCGAGAGAGAGAGAAAGAGTGAGAAAGAAGCACTAACACGAGTAATCGAGCGAATATATGCGTCCAAGCGCATACGTTTCTACCTGCAGACACGGTACACACACCAGTAACATGATCTAGCCTAGTCTCCTCCTCCTCCTCCTCCTCCTCCTCTTTATATCTTTCACTATGATCCTACTGTGCGTACAACACACAGTTATAACGAGTTAATATAAAGTCTTGTATATAAGTAAAGTATATTTATATACGTGTAATGTTCAAGTATATTAAGTTAAGAGACTATCTAAAGAAGACGAATAAGAAGAATAAGAAGCAGAAAGAAACTTGGAGATACCAAGGAAGAATGACAACACGATCTATAATATATAGTTACAAAACCGATGGACAATATAATTTACCTTATCGTATGCGTCAGAAATATATTTATCAATTTTTTTTTTATTACTTCTTTGACCCAATTGTCTTGACATGAAACATTTGAAATTTATTGTTTCAATCGTATAAAAGACAAATTATAATATTAAGATTTTATTTTTGTTAGAAATTAAATATTCTAATTTCATTAAATATTGATCGTATTTAACAGTACATTGTTAGATATATGTATGTTATTAGAAATATAATTATTACTTTATTTTTTTTTAACATGTACAAATATTTTTAAACAATATTCAATATAAAAAAAATCATTAGAAATCAATAACCTATGTAACGTACCCTCGAATAAATCATATAATATTAAATAAGATATCCTAACGAAAGTAAATTTGTAAATAAATTTTTCTTCATAATATTCGTTCGTCGTAAATTGCAAATTATTTCTTGTGCCAAAAAGCATTGTCGTATCTTCAACGAAAAGGAAGTTTCCCTTCTTTGGTTGGAGCCAAAAATATGAAAATTTATTGACTTTTACGTTTATGCATATATATTATTCATTTTAAGGATATAATTTAAAACGAGATTTTCTTCTTTTTATCTTATGACAAAGATCACGAGCTAAATGATAGCAGGATTTATTAATTTCACGTGAAAAGAAAAACCAACAAATTAGGACAAAACAATTTTGTCGAGAAATAATGCACACAGAGAGGGTGAAAATTTAATAATTTATGGCACCGTGAACTCTTCTAGTATAAATACAAACGAATAATATTCAGGACAGAAAGTGCGTCTAGAGTGCAGTTAGAGTATTAAAGACTATAGCAAGAACGTTCCTTTCAAATGTCGCTTCGACATTTGACGAGGTCAACGTGGTGTACACGGTGTTCGTAGATGCCGTAATACGTTTCCAACCGGACACATTAATATTATCTATTTATTACAAAAATATATTTAATTTAAAAAAAATAATAAACATGATCACATTTATACTTGAAAATGATTTTTAACGCGTTTAACGACAACCTAATTATTTCAAATGGTTTGTCTATGACACCAACACGTATCGCGTTAAAATATTATTTAAAAAATAGATAAATTTCACGTGCATCTCATTTATCTTGACAAGTATTACCAATATTTCTTTGTTTGAGAGTTCAATTAATAAAATGTTACAATAACGCAATTGAGAACAACATTTGTCGAATAAACCATAAAAAAAACAAGAGACAAGGAAAACGAAGTCCCATCATAGTGTTACAAAGAGTTAAAAATATAGACATTAATTAAATACACAGCAGAAATTTAAGAATATATATTTCTTGTTAGTAAAAGAAAAAAAAAATATGTTATATTAATATAGGAGGAAACCAGAAATACTTAGTTTACGAGTTATAAGACTTTCAAGTATGATGACCTATTGAGGATTTGTCTAACAGCCGTTCACAATTCGCTAACAAAAAGTTGCTGCATCATTCACAACAGTTGAATACACAAATGATTAGAAAAGTACCTGTTATTTGCGTAAAAAGAATTTCAATAAGTTTAACTCAGGTAAGCGAAGAAAACCAAATAATTGAACAAAATTAAATAAATAAGATCGCATTTAAAAGTATTCAAATAAAATTTACAAAACTATTTTAAAACCATTTTCAAATTCCATATAATCGATGTAAATTATTTATCTTATTTACTTACCATTATTTGCATTATGCATATAATAATATAATAAAATATAAAATTAATTATATAATATTAAATAATACAATAAATTATATTATATAGGTAATAATACTTTATTATAGTTATTATAAATTATTTACTTAATGAATAAAATTGACGGTGAAAATTAAACCTAAATATAGAATTATTCTCAAAGCACCTAGTATATACCATAACATATTTATACTCGATATTTCGTTTTCCGTGATTTACCAATATACCATACGGAGGTATTAGCATGCGGATGTCGTTTATAGGAAATCTCGATTGGATCAATCGGAACACGTAACACGTTTCACTCCCTCGTAGATGAATTTAACCGAAGGAATTAATTTCTTCGGCAAATACTATGCTTCGATCTAACCGAATTTGGCTGCCGTCTGTTGGATCGAGAAATTTACGTGGGAAATGTCACCGGGCGACGACAAGTACTATACACCTGCGAAACTGTTATTTACTTTGAACAAGTAAACTTCGTCTACTCGATGTAACATTCTCTGTACATGAAATCGCGACAAATTTTGTCAAGCAGTCAAGGAAAATCATTGCCAGGTGATAAACTTGTAAAATCCTATACAAAAAAAAAATCATCGTATAATTAAATCAATCAACGATACTTATCAAATGTTTAATTTAATAACAACTGCAATTAATAACAAATTGATAAAGTGAAAAAGATCATGTGTGCAGATCAAACGTGTTAAAAGTGAAACCTTCAAAAACAAAGTTTCTAGAGAATGAGACGAATGCACAGTGTCAAGAGTAAGATAATTGTAGAATTTATTTATTATAATATTGTTACCATATATAACAAAGGGCACCAGTATGATCTCTGGGTGGAATAGCTGAGAAAATCTACACTTTTCCTAATTCAAGCAATAAAAATGAAATGCTGAATGCGATAGTCATAGATAAATACTAAAATGATGTTTGTCAATGGAAATATAATTCGTCATAAAATAAGTAAATATAAAACATCCTTTTGGTGGAACTTAGGTATAAAATTTTATTGGTTACGATGGTTTTCGAATTCTCATTTTTATCTACATTTTTGCGCTGTCTAACAAACATTTTAGGAGTAATGAAATAAAGACGTTACGAAAATCATATGGAAAATACTGCTGGACTGAACAAATGTTCTGATACAAATGTAATGAGAGATCTAATCTAATTTATATAATCTAAATCTTTTCTAGAAATGTTTTTTTAACTCCATAGCCTGCCACACTTCGAGATCCTTATTATTTATAACATATCTCGTCTTTATTCTTTGGACCACAAACTTATCTTCTCTAACTGCTCTTATCTAAATAAAGATCTGAAACGAAAAATTTAAACGCATTGAATCGTATCGCTCTCTCAGTTTATCGGACTGTGTACACAACGAGTTTCAAATTTGGGCCCCGTGGTAAACTCCACCGATTCACGCTGGCCGTTCAGCGTGTTAAAAATGTTTTTATTTTATTAAACAATTAGTATAAGTTTCTTAAATACGAAAATATTTTTATTAATAATATAATTTTCTTATATGCCTAGGTAAGTACATGTCTTTGGATATTTTTTATAAAAACATATAAAAAACGAATTCAGTAGACATATTTTGATCTTCATGAGTCAAATATATTTTTTGAAGAAGTAAAATAAAAATGTGACAGTAATTTACTTGCTTTTGAATAGAGTTTGTTAGCTAATTATAATGTATTCTACAGTGTTATCTAATTCTTTTGCTCTGATGTATCTTGTAATCATTTTTTTTTTTTATAAAATATTGCAGACAATACAATTATTATATTCTATCTATTTCATAAATATTAATTATAATATTGCGAAATAAAGAATATAATACTAATTTTTCAATAAAATAAAAACAGTTTTAAAAAAAGAAAAGAAAGAAAAAAAAAGTTGATAAACTCAAAACTTTTTTTACGCGTTTTCATGGCTAGCTGACGGCTTTTCTACCGACATACAGCCAGCTGTGTGTGTGTGTGTGTGTTACGATTTTTTTATTTAAATTATTATATTTACTATCAACTCTATAAATTTTAGCCGAGTTAAAATGACTGAAACTCAAAAATTTTTTGACGTGTTTTCGGTGCTCCCGTTGGCCCATCCACCGCTAATGCGCCAGCGGACGGGCACTATACTTTACAGCACAACTAAATTTAACATTCTACAAATTATGATCAGGGTTAAAATTGATCGCCAAAAACTATCACTGACTCCTGGGATTAGGTCGATATGTATTGCGCTACATCTGTAATTGATGTAAGATATAAAAAAAATAGTATATAAGAATACTAGTTAATCTTTAACCCTAATTTTCTCAAAAACGCGACTGTACCTAGGAGGCTAATTACTATACACCGTATGTACGATCTGTAACCCTAACGAATACATATAAATTTATAAAGTTTTATAAACGTCTTAAAAATACAAGCTCTGGGTTCTCTGTGAAATAATATGAGTCTACGCTTCGTAGATGCAGTTGCACACAAACACACACACATATACAAAGCTTAGTAGCCAAGAGTGGGGACTACGAAGCAGCTCATAAAAAGGAGACCGAAAATAGGAAAAACTATATAGCTATATTCTGTTTCATTCTTTCGCAGGCTCAATCCTATATGTTTGTCTCTTTTTCTCTTCTTACTTAGTGTTGTGGCCGTTTGATCGCCGCGTCCCATCGCTTCGCTACATCATCACATATCATTTTTTTCAAATCACCCCCATTCTAAAAAAGTTTTCATTTCAACAAAAAATATATTATTAATTAATAATTATTTAAATTTGATAATACATTAATTGATTACGTTTAAAGTTATTAAAATAATAACATACGTACGAAACAATTATTTTCAATCTAAAAATGATTATCATTCGAAGCGTGGAAACATCAAACGATTTGAATTACTGGGGTTTATACCAAAGAGCGATCAGTATCATAATCCTCCTTTCTTTTTTTCCGATGAACCCTCAAGGGATTCGGAAATTTCCTTTTAAACGCATCGTAATCAGAGTAGGGTCTAATTCGAGGAAACTTGATTTCTCCAAGCCGTTTGCCAATAGAAACTTCACCCTTATCAAGATGTATATATACATATCTATATATATATATTAAAAAGGGTATCTATATATATATATATATATACCCATAGTCGTCGTTTTTCTTATATTTTACTTTATATCTTTCTGTTGTTACGAAAGAGAGTCTTAGGAAGCATGCCAATTTCTGCATTACCAAAACCACCACTCAACTAAACTAAACTAAACTAAACTAAACTAAACTCGACTCGACTCAAGTCAATTCCAATACCATGACTACCACTAGTCCTTCTTTCGGAAGAGTAAAAATAAAGGATGCCAAGACAGGATAAAAGGCTCTCTTATTCTTCATGGGAATTCCAGTGCGGAGGGAATACTCGATTTTTCCGGGCACGTGAAACCAATGTCTTTATTCGAATAGAAAGAATAAAAGAAGGAAATAAAAAAATAAAAGGAAAAGGAAAAAGGTTTGGTTTGAAACGTTGCTATGGTAAATTGTTATATACGCGTTCGAATGCGTTAAATAAAACGGATTAGATAATGTGTTTCTCTTTTAATGTTGTTTTGTAATGAAAAATTACGAGAGAGAAAAAGAGATCATTATATACAGCGTCACGAATCAAAAGTTAACACCTTTGTACAATTATACCTTAAGGGTTCATTCTGGTTTCTACGCCGAGAAAAAAGGCTATTTTCACGATTTTTTTTTAGGCTTAGTAGGATACATATACATATGAAAGTTGTTGGGTATGATAAATACACTCTAGAAGTACAAGAAAAAAANCTCACCTCACCTCACCTCACCTCACCTCACCTCACCTCACCTCACCTCACCTCACCTCACCTCACCTCACCTCACCTCACCTCACCCACCTTACCACACTTCACCTTTCCTCTCCTCTCTTTTCTTCCTCTCTTCTTCTCTTTTCTTCTTCTCTTTTCTTCTTACTCGATGATGAATACGCTACGATAACGCGAATCGCCAACACGAGAAACTCGTTTCTCTCCTCGTGCGATTCAATCGAAACGTATACATCGATCTTTTATTTTTTTTTATATTATTTCACGACACGTACGACGTATCGACCCTTCCAAATCGAACGCATTTCAATTCTTCCAATATATAAATCAACCTAATACAGAGAAATACATTTTACACGTTGCCTGTTGCTATTTTGATTTTTTCCCCTTATGGTTAGAAAACAAAAGTTATTACTATTAATAAACCAAACGAGATTTTTATTTGTCACGATCGATTTAATATATTTCTTTTTCTTTTTTTCTTTTTCATTTTATTCCTATATATTCGAAACCGTAGGATGAATATTTTTAATTCGTTTTTTTATGTATATATATACTATTAGCAAACGAAGGATTTCTTAATTACTCGTAATATATATTTCATTTTGATTTTAATTTGACACGAAGTTGTACGGTTAAAGCAATTACTCAATCTATCTGGAAATATTTAATGATTATTTCTTTTTTTCTTTTTTAAATTATTTCTACACAAAAAAAAGTCGATGAATCAAAAGAGCAATAGTACTATGTCAACCTTGGCTCATAAATCCTTCTTCATTTCAATAATCACCTTCTTTTTTTCTCTCTCTCTCTCTTTCTCCCTTTTTTTTTAAATTTAAAGTTCCATTGAAATTTATTACTTTATCGGTATACCTATATCGAAGTGAAATAAAATCCAAAATAAAAAATAGAAATAAATAGGAATTAACGAAAGAGAAAATAATGTTCTCGATGAGTACCATATTCTGTTCTCCTTATAATTAAATCCGCTTTTTAAATTTATAAAATACGAACAAAAAGTTGAATTGAGTAACCGATTATCATCACTTTTGCTAGTTTCACTTCCACCTTTTTTTATCCAAACGATTTGAAAAGTTTTACCAATATACGTACTATCAAAAATTCTGGTGTTCTTTGTTTACGATTTTACGAAAATAATGAAAGGAAAGATCGAAAAAGAAATTGATCGAACTATGCCGACGATGCTAATTTTGTTCGTAGGATGATAAGCAAAAACAAAAGAAATGTTATTTTCTCTCGATGGAGAAGGGTGGGAAGAAAGAAAATTAAACAACAACAATAACAAAAAGATGGAATAAATATACAAGAGATCGGATTCTCTCGAAAGAAGAATAATTATTTCGAGTAGCCAAGTTCCTAGCCACTTCTTTTTCTCTCCCTCGACTCGGCCACGACGTTAGTAACCGTGCCCCGGTATACCACACGTTAGCCATTTTATGCTCTAAATAATTCAACCGCCATAAGAAAATTAACTTACCGTGCCTAAAAACATACTACCTTACTTATACATTCGTTAGTTTTATTAAAAAAAAAATACTAATGATTCTAATCGATAAGAAATTGATTTTAACGAAACCTTACACATACATACATACATTATTTTTGTTTTGTCTTCGTGATTTTCCCATCATTATATCAAAGTTATTTAATTATCATTACCAATTTATTATTACTTATTTAATTTTATTTTTATCGCTGTGAAAATTATAAAAATAATTTTTCATTCCATTAAATATACATTTCAATATTTATCGTCATTATTTTAAACAAATAGATAGTAAATATTTGAAATGAATTAATGATATTTATATAAAAATATTCATATTTATTAATTTCATTATATATTATTCTTGATGCAATTAATTATTAACTAAATATATATACCATTATATTAAACTAAAAAGTAATAAGAAAAATTATCAGAGAAGTTGAACTTTTAATCAAACTAGAAAACATTATTCTATTACACTTCTATTCATCTTTTTCTTTTTTCCATTCTACAAAAAAATAAAGCGCTGAATCGTTGCTTTATATCCAAGAAGAAGAAAAATAAGAATAAAGATAATAAGAAGAAAAAAAAGCGGTAATAGAAATCCGCGATCGAGTTCATTTTAAGAAACGGGGCAAACGTCCGGCGCGATAACATATGTTTTATAAGCGTAACGCGTGCACCAACGGATTGCATCCGTCTCTTTACGTTGCTTACTTGCTTACTTGCTTGCTTGCTTGCTTTAACGTTCGACATTATGATATCGAACTCAAACAATTTTTCTCTTACTTTTATCTCATCTTAATTAATTTACCCTTGTTTATCCGAATAATTCTCCTTTTCTTTTTTATTTTTTAACATTAAACACGACACTTTATTATTAAGTTTTTTTTACAAACACTTTTAAAGGGAAAAAATTCCTTATAATTTAATCCCTTTTTTTCGTTGCATAAACACACTTTATACACACATCGCGAATATCTTTTTGGTTTTTTTTTTTAATCTAATATTTTATTTTTTTCTTTCCGAAATTACTCGCGTTTAAATTTACGTACGTCAAAACGATAATTGTTTTACCTGTTTTATTTTCTTCTAAGAAAATTATTAGTAACTTTTTTGTTATTTTATCGCAAAAATAAAAAATTTAAAATAATAAGAGGATGTATATGAGTAAGAAGAGAGTCCTCCCGGTTCCGAGTGTCGGTTATTGTCCGTGGTTGCTTTCGAACTGACACACGCGGTGCAGCCAGTTCGAAGAAAGCCGCGGGAGAGTGTCCGTCGGTTTTGTTCCAAGGAGTAGGGATAACGTGAAGACTGGATTATGGTATGTATATATTCGAATGATACATACAAACACGCCAATAAGGACACCCGTTAGAAAATCTGATCGTTTCTCTTCGAGATACCTGAGACAACTACGACACAACGACAACGAAGTTATACCTAAGCACGCCTACCATCATACCAATGTTTCGTCGTCTTGTTGCGAAGTTATTTCTTAAACATTAGTATTTATATATATGTGTTCCTATATTTTTATACATATACTAGGTGCCCCAGACACGCGTTGCTATGGCTTTGTTATAATATATATTGATACGTTGATTTAATACAACAGTAAACTATATTCGATGCAGTCAAATAAATATTCGCTTATAATTTCTGAGAGTCGAAATTAAGCACAAATAAACATAAAATTTTTAAATTTATATTTTATTCACTTCATATTTGACTATAGTTTATTTGAATATAATATATTACATGAATTATTTACAAAGTTGTTTATTAACAATAATAAAGATATGATAATACGTGATCAAATAGAAAAAGTAAGGTTATGTCATATGTAAATCTGTAAAAAACGTGTGACATGAAATAAATTAAAATAATTGAATTGAAATACGGCGTCATCTATTGAATAATTACAACATCTAGAGATCTAAATAACCTCTAAATAATAAAACCTTCAATTAGAAGGAAAAAATAAAAAATAATCTTTTCTACGACGCTTTTCGAAAAACGTTTATATGTTCACAATTATGTTACAATACGTATAGATGTAAATACGTAAGTACGTAAATATCAGTTTGAAATGCGGAAGATATTTAGTACATAGCATACATATACAATCTTTGATCGAATAGATCTATAAATTGGAAGTACCAAGTTGCAGCAAAAATTCTTTGAATGCTTCGAATCTATAAATGCATCGAGAGCTTCCATCGTGAAAGTCTTCTTCGAATTTGTGATGTTCCTTAAATATCTTGCATATATAAATATGCGTGCGTGCGTATATACTGTATTTGTATGAGTGATTATTTGTATATATATATTAGGGTGGGTCAAAAAAATCAATTATTTTATTTTTACAAGTGCCACGGAAAAATGGGTTGCTAGACACCTTAAAACAATTCTCACCAAATATGAGCTCTTAATTTTAATAGGAAAATCCTCCGCATCGCAGTTTTTTATTTTTTTCTCAGTCCAATAGAATAAAATTCATACCCCATCATTAATTGATTGTACAGAAAAATGTTCTGAAAGAATTTTGTAGAAATTTAATGATCTGTGCATATATGTTAATACATAAATCCATCCTATAAACATAGATGCATTTACGCTCACGCATACACACACGCGCGCGTTCGTTGCATTTTATTACTTATTACCTACATCTAAAAAAAATATATATATATATATATATATGATCGTAACGTTGGTTCTAGCAAAGCAATTTCACCGCTACTTTCTTTCCGCGATGTCGATGCGTTATACGTAATTATTACTACTACGACGACGACGACGACGACGACGACGACGACGACAATGATGATGATGATGATGGTAACCGTATTACAACAGGATATCAATTACTATGCAAGAACGGGGACAATACGGGAGTTGATTTTTATGCGAAAATGCATCATGCGAATTACACACGTACTATGTTTGTATACATATACATATACATATATATATACATATACATACACGTATCCGTAGAATTGTTATAATTATTTCACAAATTTATTTGCAACTTAATAACATATGGAATTTTATTTTTTATCTAAAAAATATTTGTTCACATTTCAGCCACGCGCATAGACGTGCAATATAAGCACGTGTGCTATTAAAAAATTAAATAATATTAAAAAAAAAAATAAATAAATAAATTATTATACAATGAAAATTACGTAGATAATAATCAAACTCATTATTTTACCAGCAGTCCATGTTTATTGTTTCCTGTATAACGATCTCATATTACGTAAAATCGGTAGAACGCGTATTCGTTTCCGCGGAAGCGAATAAAAATGAAATATTAATACTTCACTCCTCTCATCCTCTTTTTCTTCTCCCTGTTTCTCTCTCTCTCTCTCTCTATATATATATATATATATATATATAACTTTTACTGAACCGTTCGTCCCAAGTTGTTCGCAATCCCTTCACTTTTCACATAATAATCCGTTTGCGAATACATTGCACGATTTAATAACTGGAGCGACCACAGTCATTTCTCATTTACGTACTTAATTGCCAACAGATCCCTCAACGTTCGTAATTATAAATAGGAATTACTTTTTTGCTATTTTTTTCTCTCTTTCTCTCTCTCTCTCTCTCTCTTTCTGTTTGGATTGTTGTAGTAATACGTCCGTTAGAAAAGGGATCACGTTTTGCGTATTTTTTCACGATCGCTTCTCGTAACATTTTTTTAGTTTATGTGAATATTGATATATTCCTAAAAAGAAGATAAGAAAAAAGAAAAAATTAAAATATATATATGTTCAAAGGATATCAATGCAGGTGTTGCATAAGTGTGCGATAACTAATTGAAAAATGTATTCGAGTTATAATATTCGTTTGTCCCCGCACGATCGACGAAATGAATTTTCTTGTTTCATCGTGAGAACCCCCATCCCCCCAACCCCACAAACACATACACACACACACAAATCCTCACCCAACATAAACCTTCTACTCTTTTATAATAATATTTGATTTTAATTGAGATACGAAAAATTTTCTAACAAAAATGAAATCTTATTCTCTTCATCGTGAAGGGTAGATAATGGAATTTGTACCGCGAGAGGGATCAAGCATTTGAAGACCCCAAGTGAAATCTGATTTCGAAGCCTTTCGAAGAAATAAAACAGAATGTTCTAACACAGAATTTAAAAGGATATTTTTTTTTGGTTAAACTAATAACGTATCGTACGTTTGCTGTTATTTAATCGTTAATTGTCACTGGATATAATAAAGCACGTTTTTCTAATTTTTTTTCAAGAAGTTTCATCTCTAATTTAAACTCGTAACAAAAATAAAATAACGCGAATATTGTCATAGTATTATTTTACGTAATTATTAATTAATTCGACAATATTTAACTATAAGAATAATAACAATAATATAAGAAAAATTTTAGATGTTAAAAGTAATTACATAACTTAATTATTTATTAAAAATAATAAAATTCGCTATTTATCATTGGATCGATCTAATAATTAAAGTAATAATTATTAAAAATATTCGTAAAATCTGTAATCTAACATCATTAGGTACGTATCCCTTTAAATGAATTACTTAATTTTTATCATAGAGAGATCATTATAAAATTAAAAAATAACTCTAAATATTATAGACAAACTAAAAATAATAAACCTCCATCCCATTCCAGCTTATTTTGCTTGTTAATCTAATAATGAAAAAATAATCAAAAAAGTATTTTTTAAATAATATATGGAGAAAATATAATAATACTACATACGCAATGTTTTCTCAAATCGTTAATAACACTCCAAAAAAAAAAAAGAAGAAAAGATTTTTCTATCCTATAAGTATAATAATCATTATTACAAATCATTCGAAAAGATATATTTCATTCTTGTCAGCATGATTCCAAGTAAACAAGTAAATTTAGTATGACGTATCCCACACGGACCGCAACTAACGATCCCCAGCCGTTCAAACTCGAAACCATCTCGAAATCGATCACGTAGATAACCATATGGACGTCACCACCACATAACCACCACAATCTCACTACAACCATCGCTAACCAATCCGGTGCCCCCCCCTTGTTCCAAACGAATTACAAAATCGTCAGCGTGAAGAGGACCAGATATCGTCCGCAGGTGGAGGGGAAAGAAAAAAAATCGGGGGGAGGGGGTAACGTTTCTCGAAGAAGACATACACGTATATACAACATATATGTACGTCTCGAGTTAGGTTTTTCTTTTATTATATATACATTAGGGTGGGTCAAAAAAATCAATTATTTTTTTTTTACAAGTGCCACGGAAAAATGGGTTGCTAGACACCTTACAAAAATTCTCACCAAATATKAGCTCTTAATTTTAATAGGAAGATCCTCCGCATCGCAGTTTTTTATTTTTTTCTCAGTCCAAGAGAATAAAATGCATACCTCATCATTAATTAATTGTACAGAAAAATGTTCTGGAAGAATTTTGTAGAAATTTAATGCTCCATAAAAAAGGTATCTTATATTTTTTCCGTAAACCTCACCATTTGAATGATATTGAAGATTTAAGTATGATTATTTTAAGACAAATTACATTTTTGTTTATGAATTTTATAACTCGACAATACATGACTATTATAAGATGCGCAATACAAATTTTTGTAGGAAATTAACTGCTCTATAAAAATGGTGTCTTATGTTTTGGCGATTAAATTAAGCGTTCAAAAGATATTCATCATCAAACTTTCATGTGTACTGATTTTTGTCTCTGAATATATATATATATAGAAGGACTAGAGGACCGTGAAGAATTTTGCAATCGACACTCCGTGACCGAAGCTATCGAACTCGAGCGATCGACCACGTCACGTGTCGAGACGTACCGTGAAATCGATAACACGCTTAGGAGAAAGAGAATAATAAACGAGCTAAGCTCGGTTCGCAACGGGCTTTATCGACAGGGCTCGTCGTCGTTGTCGTCGTCGTCGTAGAGAAACTCGATCGAGATAATCGATAGTAACGACGATATCTTTCTTCCGTCTCCTCGTTGATCTATCCAAAAAAAAAAAAAAAATAGAAAATAAAAAAAGAGATATGCACATAAAAAGGTATAACAAACACACCCAGAAAAATGAAACTTTAGCTCTTTTTTTTATTTTTTTTTTTAAGGATTGAAGAAGAAAACTTCGTTTAATTTTTATGTGTAAATTTTATCGACATTTATTATTATTTTCGTATCGTTTTCTATACGTTTATTGCCTTTACATTTATCGTACTGAAATAGAATAAACGACGGATGATGTATTATTTACAAAAAAGAAAAAAAAAAAGAAGAAAAAAATATATTTAAACGAGTGCGAAATGAAAAAGGTGAAATATTTCTAAAGAGTGGTATGAAGGATGATGAGGAAAAAGTTTTTCTTTAGGTATTAATTTATATTACACATTTATCCATATCCGTTTAACATTCCTTGTACTTTAAAAGCTGACAGAGAGTCAACAACGAGAAGAGGAAACTTTGAGAAAGATAGACATACAGAAAAACAAACAAACACACACACACACATACACAGACAGATAGATAGACAGAGAGAAAGAGAAAGAAGAGGGGGGAGGAGAAAAGAGAGAAACAGTGATTAACGACGCGGTGAAACAATAAATCCCACGGTTGTCTATAATAGCTTGTAAAGTTAAATCATTTCCCGAGGTGAAACTCTAAAGTACACTGTGGGTTTCCCGCTGGGCGGGGAACTTTTACGAGCAGACACTAGGGCGACTTATAAGCCAAGAAGAGTGGTAGTAGTAGTAGTAGTAGTAGTAGTAGTAATAATATTCGTAGTAGCATCCTTTACTCGTCAAATAATATACCCTTTGTCCTACCAAAAACGAAACTCCATCTAAAACGTAATAACGCGTAACTACGGATATATGAATCACACAATATATATATCAAAATATATTCAGAGACAGAAATCAGTACATATGAAAGTTTGATGATGAATATCTTTTGAACGCTTAATTTAATCGCCTAAACATAAGATACCATTTTTATAGAGCAGTTAATTTCCTACAAAAATTTGTATTGCGCATTTTATAATAGTCATTTATTGTCGAGTTATAAAATTCATAAACAAAAATGAAATTTGTCTTAAAATAATTAAACTTAAATCTTCAATATCATTCAAATGGTGAGGTTTACGGAAAAAATATAAGACACCTTTTTTATAGAGCATTAAATTTCTACAAAATTCTTCCAGAACATTTTTCTGTACAATCAATTAATGATGAGGTATGAATTTTATNAAAAAGAATATAGCGAAAAAAACTGAATACTAGTTTTGTTTTCCTACACCATTCTGAATAATATGCAGAGACATTTCCACTTAAACAACCGTTTATGGTTTGTCTCCTCTCTCTGTAATATCTCTGTGTTTTGGTCGCAAAATAATATACTTAGACTGCTCGGATCGTTCTAAAATTTTTGTATGATAATTCTACATATGTCTACTTTCGAAAAATGCAAAAAAAAAAAAATTAATTTTTTCAAAATTATAAACCAGAATGAACCCTTAAGTATACCTATGCCCCAGTTTATATGGTACTTTATTTACACGATTGCACTTTTACACGGTTTTTAAATTTGCACCAACTTGGATCGAGAAGTCTGAACCATTTGCATTCATAGCAAAAGTAATCAGTGAAAGACTTGTAGTCCGGGAGCTAGCAACGTTTTCGAGAGAGAATTATGGGTAAGCTGATTTTTTGATATGTCGTTCTTCTTGATCTTTCGATTAGAACCTGCACTACTTGGCTGGCGGTAGGTCTTGCATTTACTAGTGCGCATCCTACCTGTACAGGTAATAATCCTAGATTTTAGAAGAATTTTGAGAAGTCTAATTTTATATTTATTGATTTTAGATAGATTTATCAAACATAAATTTTTTATTGCCATGCACTTTTCTCATTGCTAAATATCTGCCATATGCGATTTTTTTTTTTTTTTAATAAAAAATTAAAAGTATCTTGGTATGCATGTAATTTTAATATTATGTTATTTAAGTATACAGAAATCTAAAATTAATTTGCCAAGTGTTTATTCGGTTGTTAAACCTAGAATAAGAATGACAAACTTATGAAAAGTATTGCAGTATGATGCTGTAGTTGTTATGTTCCTTTGATCATTAACAGAATAATGAAATGTTTGTTTTGAAAGTGGCCTAACTCCATTGGTCATTTATTTTTTTCCGGTTACACCTGGTTATTGTACAACTTCATGTTATGTATTAATAAAGCATTTAAGGTTGCTTATATTCTGAGTAAATATGATAATACTTTATTGTAAATAAAATGAATTTTCTATAAGACATAAATAAATGAGAATGAAAATTTTTAAGTCTTGAATTTATTATTAGGACCTTGAATAAGTTCTCGCTGTTTTTTACAAAATAAAAACTTTATTTAAAATATAAGGAACAAAAACATTTTATTGAAAGTATTACTCATCACTAGAGACCACTTTCTCCCATCTTTCTGGCAGTATATGAATTCCGCGTTGGAAAAACGACATGTCTTTTGAGGCTATCCAAGAATCGACCCATTTTTTAGCTTCTTCGTAAGAATGAAAACGCTGATCAGCTAAGCAATATGCTATCGAACAGAATAGGTGAAAATCGGAAGGGGCTATGTCAGGTGAATACGGCGGGTGGAGTAGAACTTTCCATCGAAGCGTTTCCAGGTAGGTTTTCACTGGTTTTGCAACATGAGGCTGAGCGTTGTCATGTAACAAAATCACTTTGTCGTTTCTCTTCTTGTATAGCGGCCGTTTTTCTTTTAGGGCTCGACTCAAACGCATCAATTGAAGTCGATAGCGATCCCCCGTGATAGTCTCATTCGGTTTGAGCAGCTCATAATAAATTACACCCTGCTGATCCCACCAAATACAGAGAAGAAGCTTCGAACCATGAATATTTGACGATGTTGATGCATGGCCAGGCTTACCCCATGATTTTCTACGCTTTGGATTATCATAGTGTATCCATTTTTCATCGCCAGTCACGATACGGTGCAAAAAATCCTTTTCTTTTCTGCCGTTGAAGCAATAATTCACACGTGACAAAACGCCGTACGATGTCTCTTGGCTTCAATTCATATGGCACCCACTAAAGTGAACTATCATACACTGAAATTTCAGGTTAGATACAGTACTTCCTTGCAAGTGCGTTACCATTCGAAATTTCAAGCACGGAGTACTGCTATTGCCATCTTTGATGAAATAGCGAGAACTTATTCAAGGTCCTAATACCACGTTGGGGTAGACCAAAAAAGTTCGAAAATATTGTATTGACACCTCTATATAAAAATATCAGACAAATTACAACAGCAAAATTCAAGGATATAATTGACCTATAACGATATATACCACCGGAATATCAAGATTTCTTCAAATCCCTTTCACACACACAAAATGTAGATGAGTAGTAAATTGTTTTGTAGGTTAGTTTGTAATTTTGTATGTTATGTAGTTAAAAAATGTTTTGAATCGCATAAATTATTTCTGAAGTGTTTTAAATATATGTAAAATAAATTGTGTATTGCTTTCTTTGATTTGAAGCATCTTAACGCTTTCGCTACGGGACGGATCTCCGCCGAGGTACTCCCGCAGTACGGCGCGCTACACCGAAACAGTGCACGGTGCACGCAACGGATCGCAGCGGTCGCATCAACGCCTTATTGTAACCTGCGTTCTTAGCTGGTACTTTCGACGAAAAAACTTGTTTTAAAACTGAGTATTTATAATTTATTAACATGCGCACTTTTATTTACTGAGATCAAATGATATTACACAATATAATAATATTATACAACATGATATAAGCGTATGATTAGAATTGATTTTAATAATGATACTGCGTGTGGTATTTTGCAAAACACGGTGTTGCGCATAGGCCAACATCACAAATCTTACACTGATATCGTGATTCCCTCCTCTTATCATTTTTAGTACAGACTACACACTTTCGCATCGGGTTCTTACGTTTTGTTGATTCATTTGAGTACAGCGACATGAAGTTTTGGGAAAGGGACACAATGCATAGAAAAATGTGATCTAGAATGTTATTTCCTTTTATGATATCGTACATGCTTAGATAAGAATCAGAAACCTTCAAAGGGAACGACACGAAATGACGGGTTTTTATTGCACCATATGTTTCTTTGATTATTGAGATAGTTTGGCAATTTATGGCCCTTCGGAATTTCTTAATGTTTTAGGTAGACAGTACCTTATACCTGCTGCCTATATGGTTTTCTTCAAATGAAATTTAATATATGAAAAAATAATTGAATATAAGTTATCGTCTACACATGGTTTGGTACCGAACATATACAATTACGCGACATCTTCAGCGAGAGCGACTATAGTCGCCCGTAGTACCTGAGCGGCATCACATGGAAAGCGACTATAGTCGCCCGTAGTACCTGAGTGGCATCACATGGAGAGCGACTATAGTCGCTCGTAGTAGCGAAAGGGTTAAATTATGTTGGATGGAGTTAAATCCCTTCGAAATTTTGTAATAAATCAAATTGTTGATTTTGACGGTGGCCTAACTCCATTCGTGGTTAAAAAACGCATATTATTCATTTAATAATTGTCACTATTTTAATAGGAAATATAAATTTAACACCTTTATATACACTTAACACTTAACGGACGGGTCGAATCTGCTCTGTCTTTCCTAGTTTCCGGGTATTTTTTAGGAGAATTAAATAAACATGAATGCATGGATTTAGAGCGTTGTAGTTTTATTAAATCAATTATATTTCTTATAATATTTTATAACAGTATTTATACCTGTAACTGATGGTATTATGAAAAAATAGCAATGTGCATAAAAGAAAACTTTGATGCAACATACTAAAAATTCATGGAAAAACGTAAATCTATTATGGGTACAATTCATCAATGTATCGTTGAAACCTCCGAGAAAATCATCATGGTATTGCAAAGGAACAAATTTCGGGTTTAAGATTTAAAAAAGTTTAATTATTATTTTCGTAAGAAAGTATTTTTATAATGTACTTTTTCTCGTTAAAACTAAGAGATTGGTATTTAAAAAGATAATTAATGTTAAAAAAGAATGTCTGTAATAGCATTTTAATCGAAAATACAAATTATACAGTTAAAAAGTGTTCTAGTAATTCCATAAAGTATCCATAGTCTTTTTATATTATGTATTAAATCTAACTAACATAAAAGATCAAAACGAGGGAATATTGATATGGTTTTTATTAGTATTCGGTGGTCATATTTACCTCGTATGATTTTCAACACATTTGATATTCAATTTTTGCTTTGAAATTAATGATATAAACGCAAAATAACGTATTAATGTAATAATATACTAGTAATATTAAACATTTGCAATCATAATACTACAGAAAATTTCGTTAAAAAAAATATAGAAAAAAGAAATTTCATTTCGTACAGTTCGTGTTAAGAGTTTAACGATTTAAAGTTAATACTCCTATGAGAAAGAGATATAACTAATCTCCATCAGCCCAAACTCCTCCCACCACCACACTTGCAGGATTCTTGTAATCCTTGCTTTGGAAGTCTAAAAGGATTTGTCCTCGATCCAAAAACCTTATTTTATTAAACGATGTCCAACGATGTTTTTTATATGATCTAATTTGAATAACATTGAAATTAGCGATAACAACTGGACAAATTTATTTAATATTCGTATTTTATTTGAATGCGACATATCGTTAGAAAATTATTACAAAAATCGGTACATATTGTTACAAAAATTTTCCACCTAATTTTTTTCTTTTAATTAACAAAGCTACAATATAATATTCTTCTCGTTACAGATTATCTTTGAAAATATACAAATGAGAGAAAGAAATAAAAAAATTAGAGAATGTGAGTCGAGTCAAAAATAAAAAACAAATATGATCATCATCAGTAACTCATGTGCGAATAATTAAGAACAAAAAATCGTATTAATCGAATAATACTTAATTTAATCTTTTTCCGTCTATTTGTTTAGAAAAAAACAAATCGATCAGACTTCACGAGTCAGAATTCAAAATCAATTAAATCGTAAGTACTGGTTAAAGTTTTTTGATATCCTAAAAACTTTTTTTTACAAACAAAAAATGTACGATCGGACTTGACGAGTCAGAATCTAAAATCAATTAAATCATAGAAACTTGCGTTAAAGCTTTTTGGTATCCTAGAAACTTCTTAGTTTAAAAAAAAAAAAGGGAGGAATATTAAAGAAGATCAGTAAAGTCGTTACATCATTATCATTAGACGACTTACTTGGCCCTTACTCTCGACTACTAGAAACTCTAAGTTACTCTATTACTAGAAGGGCTTCCTGTTACTAGAGACGTTAAGAGGAAGTCAGCATGGAGAGTACATTAATGGCCAACGACGTAAGCACTTAACGGTGTAATTACAGCGGACATTGCAAATACGGCTAATTACTGAGAGTATATCGACCCTCCAATAGAGAGAGGGGGGAGAGAGAGAGAAACATCTATTACTTTTTCTCTTTCTCTCTCTCTCTTTCTAATCTTTAATCACGCTAATCGTCCTTTATCCTACAGGATACAAGCAAATTACTTAAATGAATTTATTTGATCCAACGGATTCATTACTTTACACTCGTAATCAATCAATCGATCAATCAATCAATCGAATTTCGTTATCGTTATAATATTATATCTTTATAATTATATTGATGACAACACAATTGTTGACATACGCGGACGATATTGCTTTGTTAGGGGACAATGAAGAGGCATTAATTAATAACGCAAAAATATTAATAGATAATACTAAAGATCTGGGACTGCAAATAAGCGCGGAAAAAACCAAATATATGGTAACCGATAGAGTTCAGAATAGGCCTAGTACTGGAACTTTGGTCGTCCGGGATAAAACTTTTAAACGGGTCAACAACTTTAGATATATATTTAGGATCGATCATAAACCAGACAAACGAAATTAACGAAGAACTTAAGAAAAGAATCAATCTAGGCAATTCATGTTTTTATTCGATTAACAAATTACTCAGCTCGCGGTTGCTGTCTAGGCGATTAAAAATCAGGATATACAGGACAATCATCCTGCCGGTAGTCCTTTATGGTAGCGAATCGTGGTCGCTTGCGTTACGAGACGAAAAGAAATTTAGGGTTTTCAAAAACAAAGTTCTTCATAAAATCTTCGGTGCAAAACGCGATGAGGAAACGGGCGAATAGAGAAAACTCCATAACGTTGAATTACATCGATTATACAGCAAACCGGACATTATCAACGTCGTAAAATCACGTCGATTAAGATGAGCTGGTCACGTGGCGCGCATGGGGGAGGATCGAACGGCGCACAAAATATTGGTCGCTATAACAAACGGGAAAAGACCACTAGGTAGACAGAGACGTAGATAGGAGGATAATGTTAGAAGGGACCTGAAAGAAATAGGATACGAAGACCCCGAATGGAAGGATCGCGCTCAGGGACAGGAACAATGGCGGGATTTGGTATTTGCGGCAATGAATTTTCGAGTTCCTTATGCCAATTAATAATAATAATAAATAATTATATTGATTATTAATAAGCTGACACCTTTTCTCCTCCCTTCCCTCTTTCTTGTATTAAATATTAATTTAATTCAATCATACCTTTTTGATGCGTAAATGTGCACGATGCATCCTATAACAAATAAAACTTATTCGAATTATTATTTGTTTTTTCTTCTTTTTTATGGTTTCATATTATGTTATTCTTTTGTTTTATACATGTAATTTAAAAAAAAATACAATTTCTCGGCATCATGGGTCTTATTATTTTGTAATATTCCTTACTTCAAAGAATTAACACAGAGTTGTTGTTCACAAAACAAAAGAAATGAAGATGGAAATATAGAAAGGATGATAACGAGTGGAAAACATCCCTGCACAAAAGACGAATCGATTAGTCTTCTACTTTAAAAGATTCCAGTTAAGGAAGGGCAGGAAGGAGAGGGGAGGGGGTAATAAATTTCGTGAGAATAAATTAAACGTGTCATTTCGTTCACGTTTAAAAGCCATAATAAATGTAACTTAGGTTTACAAAGATTTTCTCTGTTATAGTATTTTGTTCCAAAACCGGATGTTTATAAGTGGCGTATAAAAGGCCTGAAATATAGATAAGCTAACAATGCACGGTTACTGTCATAGTTTTCAGTGAAAGTTGCGAACAATGTTCTCTTAGCTGTTTCTCTCTCTCTCTCTCTCTCGCTCTCCCTCTCTCTCTGTTTCTTTCCTTCTTTTTTTTTTTATTTCTGTTTTTGTCTCTTTTTCCCAAGAGAGTACGTGACGTTTTAACGACTTCGTGAAAAATAGAAGACGCTGACAAACTAAACGTTCTGTGTTGGAGGTAAATGAGCGTGTATAATACATATAATTCTGAACCATATTTTGATACAAGAGAAAACTATTACGTCTAATATAATAATAATTGCGTTAATTATGTATAACAAAATATTGTCTCGTCTTTTCAACGAAAAAAAAGAAAAGAAACAATTACATCTTTTTAATTCGAAATGTTTGAAAAGAAAAAGAAAATATTATTAAAAATTTTCATTCCTAATAGATCATCACTCCCAATAAAAATAAAATTATATTCGAAGAAAATTGTTTCGATAAATCGTTAACACTTATGATTGAATCTCATTATTATCATGTACACTACGATTAAAAAAGTTTTTATATACATTTTACATATAATTATCCCGAAAATAATTATTAATATCGTACAAATGCTGTAAATAAAAAATGAATTCACTATTAACTATATGATTAACAAAATCTTTATATATTTTACTATAATTTTTCCTGAAAATAATCTATCGTATAAATGCTGTAAATAAAAAATAAAAAATAAAAAAACAAAACATTAATCTAAAAAATATATCTAATCTATCGGGCGAAAAAAGAAATAAACAAGATCAATAATTGGTCGCGTTTGACAGAACAAACAACAACGTAATCGAAATAAAAAAAAAATAAAAAATTCATTGGACATTGAAGAAAGTGATGGAAATTGGGATGGATCAAGTTGTTCGCGGAAACATCGCGAGAAGAAAAAGAAGGGAAAGGAAAGGAAAGGAAAGGAAAAGAAGAAATAAAATAAGAAGTATAATAGACTATAGAAAGAGAATAGCATTAGCAACGATTTCGATTCGGAGGCTTCGTGTCGACGACACGCACGGAATTTTCACGGTAGGATTAGGGAGCAACGATCGTTCGATTCGTCGACCTTTCTCGGCCAACCGATTGCACAACGGCTGACAGTAGCACTTATCCCGTTACATCGAATCCTCTTCTTTTTTCCTTTCTCATTTCGTCGCGTATCTCGACGGCTCACTCGATTGCACTCAAACTGCCACCTTGCCTGCTGCAATTAAATACCTTTTTTTTTCTCTTTTTTTTCTTTCCATTCCCTTTCCTTTCTTTTCATTCCCTTTTCTTTCTTCTCACAAAACGTGCATACGAAACCTAATCGGTAACCTTAACCGCTTCATTCTCTTTGCTAAATTCGAAAAGTTCATCATCTTATAGATAATAACGAATTATTTAATCACGCTTTACTTTAAATTCCTTTTTTTATTTATCTACCATTTGATAAATTTTAGCTCGCAGATTTTTCAAAGAAAAACAAACTAATAATTTGCATGCAGGATAAAAGTGAAACTCGTATTGTTCTGTAATTTTTTTTTAAATTATTAATATTAAAAGCAATACGTATTAATGTAAGAATATATTCTAAATAAATATTAATTATCTATAGTTCGATAAATTTTAGCTCGCAGATTTAAAAAAAAAATAAATAAATAATTGGAGTTACCTGCATGCGTATGAAACTCGTATTTTCCTACGATTTTCTTTTTAAAATTATTAATGTAATAAACAATATGCATTAAAGTTAGAATATATTCTAAATAAGTATCTACTAATATACTTCGAATGTTAAAACAATTTCGATTTGATTTTTTTACTAGCTAGAAAATTTCTAACTGAAAATCATTAATGGCAATAAGTTAGAAACGTTAAAATAAATATATTTTTAAACGATCGAAAATATTAATAAAATATATAATAAAGTATTTAATTTACCTTAATTTATTGTTAATAAATCGAAAAAAAATGTATATTGTAATCTAAAAGCACGGTGTATAAAGTTCGACACAACTTCCTCTTCGAAATCAAACTATAAACTGAGTCATTTGTCCTCTGTGAAAGTTCTTTTATTAAACGTTGTTTATATGACTTTCCCAAGGTTTCTTATATATAACAAACATAATATTTGTTAGAAATAGAATCTTCTTTTTTCGGAAAGTCATATAGACAATATTATGTGTTTCGAATTTATACTGTGTGTTTTTTTTTTAAATTACGATATACATTTCTTTCGATTAATAACCAATTATCTTTCATAAAAAACGCATTTCGCAATAACTAACAATCGAATAAATATATAAATAAAAATCCGTTAAGTTTACATTAATAACTTTAAACAATCGTAAGATGCAATTAAAATTGTTTTAAAATTTAATAATTATTTTTAAAATTATAAGATCCTATTGTATTAAAATATTTGTTTAAAATTCGTTACGAGGTAAGTTTGATCTTTACATATATTGACCTAAATATAAAGTAGACTTCGTTGTATGTTCAATTATTGGCACACCTGGTATACAGCATCGAGAAAGGTGAACGAGCTTGAGTAACAGTTTCACGAGGGATAGGAGAGTTCGATAGGTCGATAACCGATAAAGTAAGAAAGTCATTTCCAGATCGGTTACTCTAAAATTATTCGATTGCTCGAATAAGGTGCGACGTGCTCGTTCTAATTTTTATGTAACTATGAAATGAAAAAAAAAAAAAATCTTTAGGATAGTCGTAAAATGACAAAATCGTTTTACGTTGTAGGGTGAGCAAAAAACTTTTATGGATCTTCTTCGCAAAATCATTTTTCCCGAATGAATCAAATTTACGCGAGTACATTTTACGACAGCTATTGACATCAATGAAGATGTTCCATTTTTTTTTTTTTTTTTATCTAAGTATATCAACGTTGTTAAATCAAAATTAAATATTTGATGTTTTATCTACGACGACGTATAAAGAAAATTATTTATTAGTGCAAATAATTATTTTTTTTCTATAACACTTATAAATCTTTGAAAAATAAATTAAGGATCGTATTATTTTGCTGTGTGATACATATATTAAGTATATACTAAACTTTGGAAATTAAATACATTTTTTTTTAGCTACAAACGGCATTTGTGCATTAGTCATTATACATTCCACGTAATTTTATTTGAAATTCCAAATGATTCAAATTTTCACATAGCTTTCTTAATTCACATAGTACAGAAATAATTTAAATATGTTAAACATTTTAAGCAAAATTAAATGAAATTAACAAATCCGGGATTTTATCAATTTTTTGAGTTTGGAAAAATGAAATTTTAGTACTCCGTATACCCTCCTTTCGCTATCAATACAGCTTTTATGCGTCTTGGCATGCTATCTTCTAAACTTTTGCACTAGGGGTTAATATGTTTATTCGGCATACCTCATTTATATGGTTTCGCGTGAAATGTGAGAAATATTGAAAAAAAAAAAGAAATGTAAAGGTATACTAATCGAACAGACAAATTTGCACATATTACCTAATCATTTTCTGCCCACCCACCCCTACCCTCCTTGTAAATAAAGATCGATCGATCGCATAATTTCCACTAATTTTGTGTGGAAATTCTCTCTTATGAGGGGGGTTTCCCATTGCCTCCCCTCCCCTACCTCCTCCTCCTCCTTCTGACTAGCCACGTTTTCGAGACCACACGATGTTTGCAAAAGTGGAATGGCAATGGCGATCGGACAACCAATTTGTCGAACATTAATCTCTCCGATTGTCGAAGTTAAACGAGCGTTCAACATAATTGGTCTGATTACAGCTGGGGTTTCCAACCACTGATTGTTCAAGCATAACTTCGATAATGTAAAAACCTACTGCATAGAGAATAAATCTCATAAACAGTGGCGACGGACATAAGAATAGATTTTCACAGGATTCGCACGTACGACACCCGTTAATTGTTTAATAAATAAATAAAACAAAATAAAAATATATTTATTTTCGTAAGAATTTATTCTCATCGATAACTTCTCGTTATTTGATTTTAAATACAAAATTAAATTTATTGTATATATAATTTTAACTTTTTCTATAACAATTAAAAAAAAATTGACGAAAAAGGGCCTTTGACATAAAAAATAAAAGTAATAAAAGAAATAATTTTGGAAACAACAAAAGTAACCTAATTTATTTTTTTTTAAATATGATCGTAGAAGAAAGAGAAAGAAAGAAAAACTGAGGTACCTTTAAACAAGATTATTGAAGGTAAGAATAATTTCATTTTTATTTTATAAACAAAAACAAAAACAATAAAGAAGGAGTCAAAAAGAAAAAGGATATAAATCTTTTTTACTTCTCGAATTTTGGAAATTATTTGATAAATTATTTGATCAATACTCATAACGCGTGTAAATATTTCTAACAATATTTTACAATGTTTTATGTTTTTTAATATATCTATAATTCTAGATAATTTTTCCCCATTTCTAGAAACAAATAAAAAGCTGAAGGGAATGAATAAATATGAAAATTGAAAATGTTTATAAATTCGAATGGTCATGAACGACCACGAATAATAAAAGAAAATTTGTTTTATCATTATTTTAAAATAAAAAATTGATTGATGTTATTTTTTTAATAGAATCAGCCGGCGTCTGTAAGTGCTCGAGACTTATCTGAGTATCTTTGTCCTTATCCAGCTCGAGATTGCTTCTCGTTACCATAAAGAAACAACACAGGACAGGCTGCCGCCTTTCTCAAGAAATACAGAAAAGGAAGTAGTTTTAATCAAAGCAGATAGGAATCGGATTTAATCAAAGAACGTCTAGAATTAATTTCGTTGTCGTATCGAAGAGCATCGTTTAGACAAATACCTCTCGTTAAATACAATCCCCCTCCCCCTTCTTGTCATCAATTTTCTTCATTCAATTGGATTTTTTATTAAACAAAAAAATGATAACTTTAAAACCGTATACGAATTAGAGAACGAATTATTTACCGTGTAGTAAATATATATACATATAATAATCCTTATATATTTATTTACTGAATATTTTTCAATATTTTGAATTGAAATTTGGAAAATTTATGTATTTTTTTTTAAATTATGTAAAATATGAGTATTTTTAATAAGAAATATGATTGAATCAAGTTTTGAAAGTACTATATATACATTATTATATTATATATTATCATAATTATTTATCATATTTATATATTTATATTAATTTATTTATTATTTATATAATAATAATTTATCAGTATTAGTAATAGTTATATGATTACGTCAAATTTGTACGTATATATCGAACATAACAAATATAAATATTTTATAACAAATATTAATCCCAGAAAGCAATGAAATAAATATTTAAAAAAAAAAAACAAATACTAATCAAATACTAACAGTATCTCGTAAAACATAATACATACATAATATAGTTACAACTCGTAGAAAATTTTCCCTATTTTCTAAATAGAAATGAAGAAATGAGATGTAAAAGCACATATATAATCTATGTGTATCACGTATAGTTGATTTATCATCGGTACTATTCGACATGCCAAGAGACCAAGGTAAACCCAGGACAAGGACGTCAGTACGATGGAGAGAAACGCAACACGGAAACGATGGCCGGTTTAATCTAGTTGTTAATTTATAGCGTTTCGAGGGAGTCCTTTAACGCGTTCGTTATCAGGAGCGAATAGCACAAA
Source organism: Polistes dominula (assembly GCF_001465965.1). The sequence goes on from NW_015149013.1 coordinate 315,752, forward strand.
AGGCTTAATCTCACAGCTTCATTTGCATGAAACCCCCTTGGAGTTTCGATTCTATTATGGAGAAGGAAGAACGGACTATGGAAAAGGTAAGGGATGAAAAAGGAAAAGGAAAAAGGAAAAAGGAAAAAGGAAAAAGGAAAAGGAAAAAGGAAAAAGGAAAAGGAAAAAGGAAAAAGGAAAAGGAAAAAGGAAAATGGTAAGAGAGTGTGTGTGTGAGAGAGAGAGAGAGAGAGAGAGACTGCTGATAAATGCAATTAACTTATTCGTAATCCTCCACCTCCTAATCTTCTTCTTCTTCTTTTTCTTCTGCTTCTTCTTCTTATTCTTCATCTTCTTGATCGTTGGGATGATTAAACAAAGAAAAAAATATTATACGTTGGTTTGATGACAAACAATATACAGATTTCGAGGACTTTTTTTCTCATTGGATAAGTACTGATCGTTTGGTTTTAATCGAGGATCACCAGCTCGTGATAGATAATAATTACTCTCAAACGTTTCAACAAATTTTTCTAATAAAGTTGATAATAAGTGACGTAAGAAAAAGTTTAATGATCGATAGATATTATACTACGAGTAAAAAGGAAAAGAAAAAAAAGGAAAATAAATGGATTAATGATAAGGTCTGATAAAACGATCTATCAATATCTGTGTCAGTATGAGTCATTATTTATACAGATGGAAAAAATAATAAGTGTGAGGTACAACGAACGAGTTATGGTGGTATCGTTGATGTCGAGTTGATCATTAAATTAAAAATCGAAATTTTTGATATTTCTTGTGTGTGTGAGAAGAGGGGGAGTATTTCTTTTTACTAATAATCAACCAAAATTTGAATATCATTTCAAAAAAATATATTATATAATGTTTTTTCTTTTTTCCCAAAAAAATCGAGTTAGCTACCATAATAGTTACATTTTGAAATGTTCTTTTCATTCTGAAAGAAAAAATAGTTGTTACTAATATATTTAAATTCATTAAGATCTGGTAATGCAAAAATTTGCTGGTTAATAAAGTTATGAAAAGTTTATTTGGAAAGTGACCTAAGTTTAATTATAGCCATAAAAAACATATTATTTCTAAAATAATGTTAATTATGCTAATTGAGATGATAAATTTGACAATTTTAGAAACCGAAAAACATTATTCTACTATATGCCATCTGTTATCTATATTTTTAAATGTAATTCAATACAAACCCTTCAATATATACGATTCGAACATAAACGGATTTAGGCCACTTTCAAAATAAACGGCTCATATCTTCTAATGACTTATTACGAATTATTACAAATAGTTAACAGAAAATATATATATATATATAAATGTTATAAATTTAAATAATAATAAATTGGTAAAAATTGCAACACTACATATTGACGAAGCTAATAGTTGACAAATGATAGATTAACGAGAATCTATGTTCCATGAGGATATATCGAAAATTTAATTAGTAGCATTTATTTGATCGATCGATATCGTTTAATTATTAAAACTTATTCGCGCGCGCGCGCGCGTAGAACGAATTACTGATCGAATTCCTTATAATATTTCTATATTGATTTTTAATACTACAACCAATATACATATATACGGAATTGAATAAAAATTAAATAAGAGACAGAAATACAAATAATAATAATTTATTCATTAACGAGGATAAAAACTGGGATAAATAAATAATTAAACGCTTTTACACGCAGTATTTTCAGATAAAAACGATTCTTTTTTTTACTTTCTTTTTTAGATACACACGGTATATCGTGCGGTCGTATAATTCAAAGAGAAATATTACGGCGTTTTTAGTGGAATTATCATAAGGAGGGGAATAAAAAGAAAGAAAAAAAAAAGAAAAAAAAGGAATTATATACACGGTGGCAAAGAGAAACGAAAAGAGAGATAAGAACTCACAAGGGTAAAAGAAAACAGAAAGGCGAAACGAAAGAGACGAAGTGGAACTCGAGTTTGTCGGTATATATATATAATATTATCCCTATATACGTACATATATATATATAGGTAAAACGAGAAAAGGGGAGAGTGACTGTGCTGTGTCAGCAAAATTGTCGCATCTTCATGGGGGTCTTCTTTCTACTTTGCGCGGGCGGCAAACGCGATTTCCCTTCAAGCGGAAAGATTTTCTTTTCTTCGAAGCTTTAGTCGAGCCGAATGGAGCAACGAACTCGTTCCTCCCCCCACTTACCCCCCGGTACCCTCTTTCCTTTCCAACCCCTTTTATACGTTCTACCATTCCTTCGTGCATTCTTCACTCACGGACGATAAAAATTTTTTAAAATTCAAACGACGTTACTTTTTCACCATTCCTGTCCAAAACACTGAATCTTTTTTCACTCCCCTCCTCCCTTCCCCTCCTTCCCCACCTATCATCTCCCATCACGTTCCATCCTCACTTTTTTTTTTTTTTTTANATCAATAATATTATCCCACTGCAAGTAATTATCTTTCTTTTTCTTTTTTTGGTATTTTTTTTTTCTTTCTTTCTTTCTTTCTTTCTTTCTTTTTTTCTATCGTCACAGTGGCGCGTCCGTATTATTAAAGTTTATAATAATTTTCCACGCTCTCCTGTAGTATCTTCCATTAATGCGATAGATAACTAACGCGAGCTTTTTATCAAAACGAGAACGCTTTCTCGAATTCGCTTTAGCTTAATCATTCTTCCGATCGCTATCGTTCGCGTTCGTCCATTACTTCATAACGAAACTACCACCGTAATGAGTAATATCGACCCCTCGATTATTCTACCTCTCTTTAATTCTCATACACTCACTCGCTCACTTATTAACTCATTCATTTTAACAGTAATTTTTTTTTTTTTTTTTTTTTTAACTATTAATTATATAGAATATACATATATGTATTTGTGTGTAGAAAGAATTTTATGATAGAATTTAGTCAAGAAAATATTTTTCAAATATATACAGTGGATGCAGAAAATGTTCTTACACCGATCAATTTGAAATAAAATGTAAAATTGTAGTTTATTAACTTATTTTTTATAAACGATGAATTTATATATATTCTTGAAAGTCTCTTCAATAGCTCTAATGAAACAAAAAATTATTTTTTTGAATAAATTATAAAATTGATAAGAAAAACGAAAATGTCGGCAGAACATACGAGCAATAAGTATTCGTACAGTTCTTATTACGAACTATTTACAAGAGAGTTTTCATATGTAAATCATAATGTAAAAATATCACGTTATTGCTTTCTAGTTATAATTGACCTCGTCAGTATGTTTGTAAGTGTTATCGGCATCAGTGGAACTCAAAATTTTTGACGAAAACGAGTGGAAACAACGATAGAAGAAAGAAAAATTATAATTAATTTACATAATCAATATAAAAATTTATTAGAAATATCGCGAATTAAAAAACAGACTATGATCTACAATACAAAGTATCATTGATGTATGTGTCTTACATATTTGAAAAAAATATAAATTATATAAAAGAAAATAACATATATTATCGTGGATATTTAAATTACATATCTTTTAATTCAAATACTAAAGATTCTATCATATTCGGTTCGAATAAGAATATTTTGACGTAATATACAAGTTAATAAAATTTTGTAAAAAATTTTATTCAATTATTGTTTGATAAATTCCTATAATATAACAACAACCTCATTCATTTTATTTTCATTTTTTAACGTATTATAATACGTGTGCACAAAATAATATAAGAATATGTAAAAATATTCTAATAGAGACGAGGAATACGAATATTCTAATAAGATTAAGAAAAAAAATAGTTTATGATTTTTCATTTAGCAAAAAAATGTAATAAAAAGTCGTTTTTAAATCGTTATAAAATTTTCCGAACATAAAACGATAAAATAAATATATTTTTGGACGAATAAAATGGCACCTTATATCATCGTATGGCATCGTTCACATTCACACACAACGAAACTTTAAAAAAAATTTCCATTCTAGTTAGTAATTTGTTTGTATTCGATACATGTATGATTTTGTTAATCGAAATTATTAACTCGGAAACGTACAACATCGAATTAATAGAACGCGTTTCGATACGGAAAAGAAGCAACAGGTGAGCAGCTCGCACGATTCGCGCACGTTTAAAACGGTGGCTTTTAAACAAAGATACGAGATCGTTCGTTAGTAAATTCGATATCACTATGAGTGATACACGTATAATATTTTTTTTAATTATACAATATACGTATAAAATGTACAATACATAATGATCAAACTACTTACCGTTCTAGCACCGAACGCTTGATTGACGTTGCTAACGTTATTGTTGTTGATATGATTGTTGTTCAAATTATTACTCGTACCAGATGCATTGTTGTTTCTAGAATGTTGATTATTGTGTTGTTGTTGTTGTTGTTGCTGTTGTTGTTGATGATGATGATGATGATGATGATGATGATGATGATGATGATTATGATGATTATTCGAGTTGTTCCCGTTATTGTGCTTGTTGTGCTTATGCAATACCATAGCGGCAAACATTTTGACGATTTTAATAATAAACGACGAGTAGCCTTCAGGTCGATAAATTTGATTTCCTCAGCAATGATTCACTCGTAAAACGTTAATTCGGAATTGGCCACATAATGCGAACTGCACCCCCTAAATTACTCTCGATCTAAAATCGTTTTTTCACCGTTTGTTAGAATACATCATTTGTTGTATAACGTATTATATATATTTATCATCTATCTTGCGAATAATCAAAAAGTGGATGGAAGTAGTTTTTAATGTTTTAAAGTCGCGAGAAGAAACGAAAAATAAAAAGAAATAAAAAGAGACGTTGAAGGATTGCATTTTAAAGTAGTGAATTTTTCATTTAAACAGTCTTGATCCTTATTCATCTTCAAAATCAAATACACATACGCATACATACGTATATATATACGTGAGTAGGTAATAACAAAATAAGGTTTCTCGTTAAAACCGTATGTATCCAAGTACCGTAGACACGTTCATTTAAAATAATACTTAAACGAGATAAAAATTATCGCTACTGAAGAGAAGATGGCTGTTTATATCGTGGATTAATGTGTAAGCTGTAAAGAAATGACCGTAGGATGGCACTTACTATATTCTATCGTAAATAGTAATCAACTTTATTCGTATAATAGTAATAATAGTAATAGTGGTAATACCGTTGCACCATACGTTGCTAGCATTCATCACTTTGCAAAATGAACGGGAGAAAATTACCAAACAAACGAACTTACGAAAGACAGAAACAGTGAATGTGTGATACGAGAGAAAGAGAGGTATGTGTGTGTGTACGTGAAGAAGTATTACCAATAGTCAATGGCAGACTACAATTCGCCAGACTTTTTTTTTTAATTTCGATACCAAAGGTACGCCCGTTATATACAAACCATTTGCAGGTGCGATACATAACACATGGAGAACGCAACGAGTGTTCTCGGTTCGTATTGATTTGTTATAAATAGTCCACATGCTACTAGTAGTCAGCTATTATACCTCGTTATTGTCGTCTCTTTCCTTCTTTCATACCACCCCCCACTACCTCCCTCTTTTCCGTTTACCCTTCCTTTCTTTCTTTCTCATCTACATAAATATGCATATATGTACATAAACGTTATACCTATGCACTCGTGGTTAAAAACACGGAAAGCAAAAGATAGTGGTAACACGTGCAACGTACATATATATTATATGTGTATTATTTATATATTATATTATATATATAATTATATACTATATATATACAATACACATGTATTTATAAATGCATGTATGTGTATTGTATTGTATTGTATTGTATTTATATATACTTTTCAATTTATAGGATGTATGTGCCTAGTACGTATCATCGACCTTCTCTATCCTTTTCCTCTTTCTGTCTTATTTGAAACGACATTAGATTTCAACTACTATAGACACAGCATTAGCCCACTTTTATACACGCGATATCCGATTGTATTTTCCGGAGCGACGACCGAACTATAGAAAACGTGGAAGAAATAACGCATAGAACTTAGTTAGATATAATAATAATAATAATGTTCTATTTGATTGTTAAAGAAAATCGCATTGAAATTTAATTTTCCAAAATTACATACTAATGCATTTACGTAGATTTTATCTCAGATGTTATTTACATGAAAACCTAACAAATGATATAGTATCTTATTAACAACGCTACGTTATTTATGACACATATGTAATAAAAAGTGTAACAACTTGTTTGTTTGAAATATTTTTCAACGTTTTTGCCTATATTAAAATTTGTATATTCATTGTTCTCGACTTATATTATAAAATTGAATATCATATAAGTATGTTATTATTCTGATCGATAACAATTTCGCAATTCTAAAAAATAAAAAAAATTTTTTAAAACGAATAAAATTCAATCATTAAATAATGTGCTTAACTTAATTATGTCGAAAAAAATAATTAAACCAAGATATTTTTTTAAACAATAACATTACATTTTATACGAACAATTTCGAGTACGTAATTTTTATCGATAACAATGTCACAAACTTAAAAAAACAAAACTCGAATAAGATTGAAATTCGTTAATAATTTATCAACACAGTTGATTTGATAAAATACAACAAAAGATATTACTTTTAAACGAGAATATTACGTTTACATGATCAAATGTTAAGAGGAAACATCCTTACGAAGCATTTAACGTAGCATATTTCGAAGTTTTGTTAAAAGAAAAAAAAACAACCACGATAATAAGCGTTTGTACGAACGATCGCGCAAGAACGACCGAATAGGAGGAGGATCAGACATGACCTAATTTGATTATACGACGCTGTATTCTAACCGCAATTATTACCTCCAGTCTAACCACCTTAGCTCTGATGCTTCAAGCATAGGACACCACCTGCTGGTTGCTACGAGGCTACCAAGACGAATGCTTTGCGAGCTAGGTCGACCATACACCAATTTGGTTTATATTCCACAAATGACTGTTTCAATTAGCAACGGTAAACATTATACATACATTGTACACATATTATGTATTATGTATATTAGTTAAAATTATCCTTGTTAATTTATCGAGTAACTATACTAAAACAATCTCTTACTCGTTACAATAAGTTTCATCTTTGGAATAATTAAACATTCTAATTACGTCAAATGAATACCAATATTAGTTAATAATTAAATGTATGCAATCTAATGGTATGTATATATATGTATATAGTTTCTCTTGAAGTTTATCGCACTGATATTGATAATCATTGATCCAATATCTAATTAGTGAATTCCTGAATTTTGGTCTGTGATATTTTCTTACTAGGATAATGATAAACGTATAATCTCTCTCTCCTGGTTAATTTTTTTCTTTTTTAATACAAATTGTAAAACAATACGTTTATTGTTAATATCACGATTAATAAAATATAACCAATTGAATCTGTTCTAAAAAATACGTATAATGCTCAAAAGTGCAGTCAATGATAACAAAAAAAAAACATCATTACATCATTACATCGCATATAATTCATTCATTTTCCTACAATATTAACAAAAAATGATATATAATTAAAAAACAAAATATCTAGTTCGTAAAACTAAGTAGATAAACTTTCTAGAAGTACGGAATAAGCTTCAATAGGTTTCCCCTGTTCTACATAGGAACAAGAACAACGCAACTATTACTATTATACTACGAGACGATTACTATACTACTTGTCGAATATCTTCTCGTACGAAAGTTTCTTCTCTTTATTACCTCCCTCATATTATTTTACTTTCCTAAAACCGAACCAACCTCATCTGAACCCACCACTCGTTCCTTTTTTTTTCTTTTTTTTTCTTTTTTCATATTCTTTCAACTTTCTCATTACTTTTTACGCAATTTCACGAGTAGCGTTTTTGAAAAGCTCCAAAAAAAAGAAAACCCTCCTTAGAATATAAATTCAAGAACTCATAAGACTTTACTTAAATTTTTACAACCGTGCATACGTGAAATGACATTTGCTAGAAGTGCATCGATTATCGACAAATTTTCTCTCTCTCTTTTTCTCTGTTAAAGCGAATAATAAAACCGAGATATAGAGATAGAAATAAAAAGAAAAAGAAAGAAAGAGAGAAAAAGAGAAAAAGAAAGATATGTTCAGGAGATTCTGTCGAGAGCTATAGAGATCATGTTCACGCATCCGTGTCCTTTTCCGTTTGTCCTTGTACAACATCTCACCTTGAAACGTATCCCGCATGAGCATCAACGAGCATACATTCTCGTTGTTTGCTTCATCTCTAAAGTCTCGTTTTGCAGTTGATGCAACAACTACAACGACGACGACAACGACGACGATGAGAATCAGAGAAAAAAGTATAAATGACTAGAAGGAAAGGAGGTAGAAGGGGGAGGGGAAGACAGAGATGTTATGACGAAAGAACAAAGAAAGATGAGAGAAAAAAAATGTGCGAAGAGATAGATGGATAGGTGTGTGTTTAGAGGGTACGTACAATAAATTAGAAACAGATAATGAAGAGAAAAAAAAAGAAAAGAAAAAGTGTTGATGAGAAAAAAAGGAACGTTAAATCATCGTACTTTAGTAGTCGACAGAAACTGCATATATATGTCTGATGCATAACAGGGGGTTCATATTCCACCTGTTCTTGGAACATGCATCCCAGTGTTATGTGTCCATTTACATAACTTGCTCTATGTTCAGACGAGACTTCGGATGTACGTTCACGACACCGTCTTCAGTTCGATACAGAAACAAGAGAGTATGTATATGTATATGTAATATATGTAATATATGTAATATATGTAATATATATGTAACCTATAGTTTCGTTGGATTAGACTTTGTATAATTTCAAAAGTTGTCTATGTAATTTGATAAAAAAAAAAATAGTCTCTATAAAATAGATGTTTTAACTTTAGTATGCTTTAGATATAATTAAATAATATAACTAATTTAAAATAAGACTGATAGTTTATACAATGTTGAAAATCACAAAATCTAAGATTTTATTATTATTAATATTGAATACATATTATGTATATATATATAATAATAATATTTTATTAGT
>NW_015149013.1:337280-355119 GCF_001465965.1 Polistes dominula
TAGACATTTTCGGCAGTTTGCCGAGATCCTGTAATTTACTAAAATCCTAGCACTGTCTTTTAGGATCCGAAATTAGTTTCAAACAGTTGGTGCCTGTCCTGCCATACATTTATATACATGATGTATGAGTGTGTGTATATGCATGTAGATAATAAAATATGTATACACATGCACAGTGGCAAATAAAATGATAAATAGGAAATTAACTTCTTATACAATTTCTATTCTTCTTAATTAATGTAAAGTAATTATATTAATATATACATATCGTTATAAATCATATTTAAAATTTCTAATATATACAATTTTCACAAATGGACTTAAATAATGGTAATAACGAGAAATACAATGTAGGTATAGTTTGTTGTTGGTAGGAATATCGATCCTGGCACAAATTACTATACCTCCCACGGGAAGCATCCCTGCATCGATTACTCATTTTCTAGACGATCGTTGGGTAGAAACGAACGAACGTGCGATCGTGATAATTCAAATTTTCCTATATGTTTTCCTATGTGACAGATAGAATTTCATACGGAGAAAAAAAACTATCGAGTAAATGTAGTTTGAAAAGTTTAATTTAAAAACGAAAACTCTCTCTATTTCTCACTTTTATCGAAAATCAAAACTAAAACTATATAATTGTATAATATAATTCATTTAATTTGTGTTTTTTCTTTTTTTTTATTATCTATGGATTGATAATTTTTGCAAAATAAAGATTAATAAATTATACGATAGGTAACTGTGTTGAAATAATAATTTGTTGTTAAATTTAAGGATCGATATGTTTGCTTCTTTTTTATTTTTCCATAACTGTATTACAATCAAATAATCAATTAAACGGAGAATAAAATTTCATTTGCTTGAAATGAATGGATCAGTAAAGTGGATCGAACATGAGAACAACGCGGATGCATAAGATATATTTATGGTGCCGTGCAATACCGTGTTAAACGGTAGTTATTTAATATAATAATTTTTTTCTCTTAAGAATGACTAACACACATAATAGAACAAAATTATAACGTTTAGATACGCGTGCGTAAGTAACTTTAACTTCGTATGCGCATATTTACGCAAAGAGCAGTAAAACGACTATTAAAAATCCATACCTGAGAGAAACCATTCCTCTCACTTCCGCATATTATCGGTATAGTTAAATTCTCTTATATGTTTTATCGAGTTATTGTCCTCTCTCTAAATCTAATATATTCAAATAAAACATACATTTTATATGCTCTTACAAACGAAAGATATATAGATTGATAAATAATATTAATTTTGATCATTTTTTATTAGATTAGAATCTATTATAACAAAATCACTGCATAATTAATAATAATAATAATAATAATAATAATAATAATAATAATAATAATAATAATAATAATAAAATGATAGAATTAATGATAAACCATCATAGTTCCCGTATTAATAGTAATGCAATAATTTGTTATCTAATTATCGAAAAATGTATATTAATTCGTGTAAATTAAATGACAGAATTAACGTTTAACGTAGTAAATTTATTAAAGAGATGTCTGATGGAAGAGTCACGACAATGAATGACTTCGCGTTCAGAATACGACCGAGAGTTTAGTAGCCTCGGTTACAATCCCTATTACAAACGGCCAAGGCCATTATTTGTTTTACCGTATCCACCTACACGCACGTTTTATTNTTTTATTGTATATATATATATATATATATATATATATATATATATATATATATATATATATATACACACTATCGGCCAAAAGTTTCAAATCACTTACCGATATATTTTATATAAAATCGAACATGCCAATAAATTTTCAAACGATCTCTGTCATTATATCAAATCTTAACATCAATAAATTGAACGATCCTTTAAACGAAAAACTTATTTTATAATACTTTGATATTAACAAAAAATTTGTAATGAACGAATTTTTAACTTATTCGAGACCACTCGCACACTGTGTGTGTAAAAACTTTCTTTTTCAAAAAGACCGGTAGCACATTATGTGTGCAATCATAATAATGAGCTATTATTAGTTATTTTGAGTAAAGTCATTCGTCGAAATAATACTTTTTTTTGTATTAATATTATTTTTAAAATATAGAGAAACAAAATCCGGTATTGGTTTTCATGCATCCAAAAAAAAAAAGGAAATTTTATTAGAATTATCGAAATCTACATTTTTACAAAATATCAATGCAATTTTACTTTACAATCAGTGTACTATTTCAAAAAAATCTATTTATAAATTATATTTTCTTTTTCATTATTGACATGAGTTGCATTACTTTATTACCTTTAAACATTTTTCTAAAACTTTAATTGTCATTAATATTATTAAAATAATTAATTATTTAAAAATTTTCTTCTTATTATATTCTGTTTTTCATTATTGAAGGCAAAATAACCATTTCATATTATTTAATTATTTTTAAAATAGATATTTATTAATTTTGACAATATATTTTTATTTTACCTCACATTGCACACATGGTGTTCAATCCGCTCCTTGCAATAAGAATTTGCTGAGGAGCGAGCAGCGCACACAGTATGCAATCAACTTATTTATGCGAATACGTTTACGAATTTTCATAGTAGACAAGTTTTTTTATTAAAAATAAACAATATAATGAAAAATAAAATGACTCCTGGGAACCATGTTCGAAAAGAGTCATGGTTTCGAAAGGGTTAAGGAACACCACTAGTGTGACGGTCTGAAAAAAGGTGATTTTTGAGAATTTTTTTTTAAAGAAAACTACTACACGGAATGTTTTAATGTTTTCAGGATATATTTGTGAATATATAATAAATACGTGATAAAATTTGTGGAACAAAAAATTGAAAATTCAGCGAGTTATTCGCAATCTTCCAAGGCTCTGAAAAAAAAATTCCCCCAATTGCTGCAGTAATACTGACCTTCACAGTGCATAAAATAAAAAAAAAAAAGGTTTATCAAACTAGAAGGTATTAACCGTACCATGAACCTTTGATTGAAAAAGAATATTGAAATTTAACAAAACGGCAGAGTTTTTTTTTTAAGTTTCAAATTTCAAGCGAAAGTTTTATGATTTTTAGCCTGCAAAAATTACATTTTTATTCGATCCGAAAACTGGAAGTTCATTGTATGAAGAAACATATATAAAAGAATCTGCAACAAGAATAAATTCGATCGGATAGATTTGTCTTCGAATTATAATTGCAACAAATTTTTAAAATGTACTTTCGAGGAATCGCGTTTTAAGTTTAAGTTACTAATTTCATCATTATAAATGAAAGATATTAGATGCTGTAAATCAAAAACTATGGTATGCACTTGAAATTTTAGTATGTATTTTAAAAGATACAGACTATCGAAATATGCACAAAAAAAACAAGAAAATCGATTTTTTCAAAATTTCACACTAGTAGTACCGTCTGTAAACGACTGTTCTCAAAACTTCCTATTACAATTTTTTATTCTCGCAAACAAATTTTCTACAAACGAATAAATTTTTTGCGATGATAAGTGTTAAGAAAAGGATAGACAGTAATCCACAATTTCTTCTATTCCTAGTTTAAGATTTAAATATGCGCGTTCAAAGATGTAATAGCAATATGGCTAATAGGTAAAAACAATAGAGGGATACAAAGCGTATCCGGGATAGAACAGTCGATATAGATCAGTCGATAAGCGCGGTCGTATAAAGAGAAATATCATATTTTAATATTGTTAAGTATACTATTTTATATCAATTATAAAGTATAAATAAAAGTAGAATTGTTACATTGTTGAAAATTATTATAATATAAAACCTGCCGAACCCGCTGCATATTTTTTCAAACAAAGAGAAAATTTAACAATAACAATTACTTTTCTCTTCTTTCTTATATATTGTTGTCCCAAAACTTAATTCACACACACAAACGCACGCATGCACACACACACACACACACACACACACACACATATTGATTTTTTTTGACCGGTAATGTAGAGTACACGTGCGCGATAAATCAAATTGGAAAAAAAAAGAAAAATTCGATATTCATATCGTTAGACCAGTTTTAAACGTCCCGTTATGTTTGCATTGACAATTACTTTTTTCTAACGTGACAATCGAAGAAAAGAGAGAAAAAGAGAGGTACGAGGTGAGGGAAGTAGGCAAGGTACTTTGTCGCAGATCTCAGGAGGAACGAATTGTCGTCTTTGCCGTTGTCGTTGTCGTTGTCGTCGTCGTCGTCATCGTCGTCTTCCATAGAAAAGCTTATAAGAGAAAATCTCTTGCCAAGTTTTCGCAAGCAAGCTGGTAAGGAAGCATCATGCTGCGGTCGCCTCCAAGTCGAGACAGTAGGTTGGTTCTTTTGAAAAACGATGAAATCGTAGTAACATGGGTGCGAACCAACCAACCAATGAACGAACAAACGTACCAACCAACCAACCAACCAACGTAAGAAACGATGCCATAGAAGAAAAGACAAGAAGAAAAGAGACGCGATAAATTGCATAAGAACAAACGTAGATACATAAGTAAGAGTACGTACTATATATATAGTATATATACATAGATGCATACACACATTCATAGGATACGTACGCATAGTGGAATTTTTGTTGAGTTCACGCTCGATAAAGCGATTCACTTCGATTCGTTCATATTACTCGCACGAATGAACCTCGAGAAACATAACTTTCCTTTCTCTTACAAACAGCTGGAACTTCATATAATAAAATAATAAAAAAAGACGAATTACCCAAAAAAACAAAAAGTCAGAAGAAAATAAAAGAAGAAAATGTCGGATGAAAGTATCTCGAAAGATTGGTTTTTAGTTTCTTTGACGAATTAATAAAAGTTAATTCGAGAGTGTTGTGTGCGCATAGTGTAAAAAAAAATAACGCTTTTATGAATAATCGATCCACAGAGTTTCGGTTCTTTTTAGGTATCCTATCGTAACCCGAGAATCTCCATTAAAATAGCGCAACGGCACGTATTGGAAACCCCTTCACGTACCCTTTCACATACGCTTAAGCATGCTCCACGATGCTTGGAAGTGACACTAGCGTTGGAGTGGAAGGTCAACCGGCGATTGGAACTAGGACACCGACACCGACAAGGGAGGCCATAGAAAAAAAGAAAAAAAAATTTTAATCAGTTTAAGAAGACTGAACGGCTCCTTAAAGATAGCAGGTTTTCGTCGTTCTCCTCCTTCTCCTCCTTCTCCTCCTTCTCCTCCTTCTCCTCCTTCTCCTCCTCCTCCTCCTCACTTCACCTCGTTTTCGTGCTTTTAAGGATAAAAAAAATCCGTACCAGTTGCATAATCACTGCAACGGCATTTATATATAATAATCAGGAAGAAAAAAAAAGGGGGGGAGAGAGAGAGAAGGAAAAAAACATAAGTTTATCCAACGAGTACACGTTTCCTCTTATACTCGTTCAGTGTATGTAGGCTAAACGTCATGTTACGTGAATATAAAACCTCATTTATATTTTGCCAAATATCGAATAATAGAAAAAGGATATATGCTTGAAATTAAAAAAAAAAATACATTATAACTTCATTAGTTCATTTTTTATAATCAAAATTTAAAAACTTTTTTATTAATTTAAAAATTTTTTATTAATATCTTTTATTAAAACATATTTTTATTGGTATTAACAAATAATTAAAATTTCAGATACCTGCATTATAATATTGCACATTAAAAACTTCGAATTTATTCCGAAATTATAATTACAATATTTTCATTTGTAGATCAACGATGATGTCGTAACAATTAATGTAACAATTGTTATTTTTGATATGAAACTTCTTAGGAAAAATTTTTTTTTGAAACGACATGAAAAGAAAAAGAAAATGAAGTTAAGATGAGATAAAAAAAAAAGAGAGAGCCAGATTGAACATGCAGTCAACCCAGTTAAATGAGATTATGGAAGGTTCTAGTTAGGTATGTGGCATGTGTATGTATATATTATGTATTAAAATATGTCGATCACACAATAGTTATTGCGAGATGCACTTAGTTTATGAAAGAATAAGTGGGATGGTGGGTGATATACCTTAAATGATTGTTAATTAATCGAAAAAAATGTATATTGTAATATGACTTTCTTAAGGCTTCATATATATAACGAAAACAAAAAAAAATAATTTGTATAATAAATACAAATTTTCTTATTCGAAAAGTCATATGAACAACATTCAACAAAAGAATTTTCACAGTGGACAATGTGTCAGAGTTTACAGTTGAATTTCAATAAAAACGGTGCTTAATGTTTATATAACCGTGCTTCTAAACTACAATATACATTTTTTTCGATTAATTAACAATCTTTTTAAGTATGTCAAACATTCTAATAAACTTTATTAATATTCTTTTATTGTTTAAACATTTACATTAACACTATAAAGTTGTATGATAAGTTTTCTATCAAAACGATAAAATCAACTATCCATTGTATGGTATTTTAATTTTGTTACGAGAAGTAATTACAATGCGAGTTGAAAAAAAAAAGAAAAAGGAAAAATACGAGTAACAATTAAACGAATCGAAGTATAACATTATCATTTATTTCTAGCAAAGGAAATACTTTAGCAAAGTTTCTCTCTCAACCACGCAAAACAATTAATATATACTTTTAATTGTACAGGTTCGCCAACGACAATTCACATTGTTTATTTCAAAGTCCCCTGAAGCAATTTGTTTGTTTTCCCGATGTGATCGATTAAAAGTTATTGTTTTTATTATTTTATTTCTCTCTCTCTCATCTCGATTCTTTCCTTTTCTTTTTATTATGCAATCTATTATTTCTACTTGTCTCTCTCCAACTTCAAACGGGTGCATACCCGCCTTCTACTTGTAAAAAAAAACAAAAGAAAACCAAGAAAAGAAAACTTAAAGTAAATCTGAAAAAAAAAGATTAAACAAAATTATCCCGGTGATTTTCGCGTTAGTTGATTCGACAGCATTTAATCGCTTTTCCGATTCTCTTAACCGGGATTATACTGATCTATGTTTCCTTATAACTTCACCCTACCGTTAATAATCAATTTTCACTTAAAGCGTCTGCCTGCCTTTTCCTAGTCGTTTCCAATGAAATTATATACCTTCACTCTATTATACACTTAAATCCGTTCGAATTATAATGCGTGTAACTAATTCGAGTATAGAACCGCGAATACCAAATTCTGTTATAAATAGCATACCTAAACAAGTGTACATATATATATATANTGTTTAATATAAATTAATTATTAAATATAAATTATACTAATATATTATTAGTATAATTATGAATGAAATTATATAATTATATTAATATATAATTTATATATATATATATAATTAATATATAATTATAATATATATTAATATATTAGTACATATATAATGAAAAATTCAGGACTACAATATGACATTAGTATTTTGTGCTAGGTTGAGTCATTTTCGAGATTTATTGGTCAGCTTTGTTTTTTTAAATATAATGTCATATTTTAATACTTATTTTCGGACAGCGACTATCAAGACAAATCCAATGATTTGCAACATTAATATTTTTGAAGGTTCACGAAGGTCAAAACTGGCGAACAAGCCGACCACAATACAGCTCTTTCGCATCATGGTCGCGTCGTGATCGCGCCACGGTTGCATCAGGGTTGCGTCATCCTCCTCGACCATCTGGCTCCTCGGCTGGCGGAGTCCTATGACGTCCTTAGGAGTCTGGAGGGACCCGTCCTTCCAGGCACTAGGGCCAGGCTGGGGGTTCTTGCCAGGCGTGGTGCAATCGCGGCGTGGAGGGAAGAAGAACTTGAGCTATTGGATTCCCCAGGCTCAACGGGAGTACGTGTGAGGGAGGCACTGGCCGGTAGGTTGGTTGAGTGGGTCGAGAGGCCTCACTCTATTGAGTCGACCTTTCGCACCACCCAGCTGATGACCGGTCATGGATGCTTCTCGGCATACGTACACTGGATTGGGAAAAGAGAGTCCACGCAGTGCTTCCACTGCGAGGCACCGTGCGACGATGTGGAGCACACGCTGCTCGACTGCCCGGCATGGGGTGACGCCAGAGACAATCTGGCTGCTGCAGTAGAAGCGGGAAGGCCCACACTCCCTAAAATAATCAGGGCCTCCCTGGATACTCCGGGAGGGTGGTCCGCCTTCCAATCCTTCGCTGAACGCGTCATAAAGACGAAGGAGGAAGAAGAGAGAAGGAGAGAAAGGCGCAGAGTGCTCGGGAGGACGCGTGCGGAGCCGCAGGGGAGAATGCCTCCAAGACGGCCGCCGCGGGCGAGGCTTCGGCCAACCCCAGCAGCGTCTGGCTTAGCCTAGCGCGCTGCTACACTCCCATCATTTGGTGAATAAACACAATAGGTGCACGGCGTTACGGTCGGTTTTGTTGCTTCGCCTTAGGCGGGTAACAAGACTGACCTTCACGTCATGACACAACTCCAGGGAAGATCCCCGTGGAGTAACCTCTAACTTCGACGATTCTTTGGTACACTAGTACCAGCTGATTAGGGATCGGGGAAATACCGCCCCAGATCGTACGGGGTGGACGTAGGGCAATGTAATCTGCATAAGTGGAGTTTCTGCCTGTCCACACCCAACTGGTGCAAGTAATCAGGAGGTTTTTTAGTCGGTAGGCGATGTTTTTACATCGAATCCGACACTCCCCTGGGTACCGGGCCCAGGGAGTCTTTGGAAGATTTTTCCTNATATATATATATATATATATATATATATATATATGTTATCAATGACATCATTTTAAGTATATCAAATAATAGGTTTCATTGAATATACTAATAACAGATGAATATTATTACTTACCGCGTAGATTATTCATATAAATACAGGGTAATTACAAATGATTCATCGAATTGCATCAGGATAACAGTTTTGCTATTCGAGGAATATTATTTAGAAAATCTTAAGTAGTGGTTTTTAATGAAAACGAACTTCACATAACAAACTCCCAATATCTGCACCTATAGATGCATAAGGTATTACATACTTTAAAAAAAGAAAAAGTATTACTTTTAGTATAGTATATGTTTTTAATAAGTTATACTAAAAAAAAGAAAGAAAGAAAAAAAAAGAAAAAAATAAGAAAAAATATTGCATCAAAATTGAGTCTAAATTTCTCTATCAGTACTTTATTACAGATATTATACTTTGTAAAATTTGATGGATCATATGTAATTGCCCAGTATATATACATATATAGATATATTTATATGCTACTATATATTTAGGATGATTTACCGTTTGTTTAACTTGCAAGTGCAACTAAATGCGATCCTGTTTCTCTATCCGGTGCAAACGATATTTCATTTAAACACCAAGAAACATTTCTTGCACATAATTCACATGAAAGAGAGACAACAACATACTCAACCAACTTAGTCGTTAATAAACATAACGATTCAAACGTGTGTGTGTGTGTGTGTGTGTGTGTGTGTGTGTGTGTGTGTGTGTGTGTGTGTGTGTGTGTGTGTGTGTGTGTGTTAGCTCAAAGCAAATCAAACCACATTTTGACGTATATACCAATTCGAATATCGTCTTCTCTTCCTTTCCTTTTTCTTCTCCTATTCATAGATGGGAGAACAAAGTGAATCTCATATAACGTTATTGACAAATACTTTCGTTTCATATTCCATAAGAGCATAAAACATGATAAAAGGCAAACGTTTTATCCTTGGCATTCACAAATACGCACAATTCATATGATTCACTTATTTTAGTTTTTTAATACTTAATTATGATGAATATCTACATCAATATACTATACACTCAAAATAAATATATATTAAAAATTTCATTTTATTTCATTGTCTAACGTATTGTATAAAAGTCAGTATATTTCATAATAGTACTACACTTTTTTTTACCAATTCTTGTACCTTTCCACCGACAATTGGCTTGACAAAAATGGCTTGGATTTGCAAAAGTGTACTCAAATAAAGACATAGAATTTTGGAAAAATGTCATATTTTCTGATGAAAGTAAGTTTAATTTATTCGGATCAGATGGAAAGAAATGGATGGAAAATGGATGGAAAAGCAGATAGAAGAAAGTACACTAACCGTTTTAGTCTATTCACTTCATTGATGAACGACTTCTTTCTCGCGGTTCTACCGTATATGTGAGCCGAATGTATAACTTTTCGAATTGTTTGTGGATTCACTGTCTTTCCCCAGTGTGTTGCGACATCAACGGACAATCTATGAGCACTTACAAATGGATATTTTCCAACTTGTTTAATGATATCGCGCCGCTCTCTCATTGTTAATATTTTCGGTCGGCCTGACCGCGGTCTGTTTTCAGTAGTGCCAAACCTCTCAAATTTTTTTATCATATTTCTTACACTCAAAAAACTAATTTTTAAAGTTTCTCCAATTTGGCGATAACTGTCGCCCCTTTTACGAAGAAAAATAATTTCATTTTGCACCACAGTCGATAGCTCTTTTGTCTTTCCAACCATGTTTCCTTTGTGAAATAAATATTTAAACTAAATACTTGTATCGAACGCAGAAGTCAAGATAATATGTTAATTTATATTTGTGTTCTTAGAAATGGTATAAGAAATGTCTGAAAAAGAGAAACTGAAAATCTACGATTAGAAAGGTTACTGTGCCAATACTTTTTTGACTATAAACTTTTTGTTATTTCTTTATAATTTTTGCTATTATTATTATTATTAAGTAATATACTTTGGTATACAACTAGTGTACATTAAAAGACATAAAATGACATACATGGTGTCAGCAATATCCTTCAATAATTAAAGATATTTACACAAATTGTGGTGTGCCAATACTTATTTGATCCACTGCATATTGTAATCTAAAAGTAGGATTTATAAATTCTACCTACCTTCCTCCTCGAAATTCACCGTTAAACTGAGTTATTGTCCTCTGTTAAAGTTCTTTTATTGAATATTGTTTTTATGACTTTCCTAAGGCTTCATATATATAACGAAACCAATATATATATATATATATATATATATATATATAATAAATAGAAGTTTCTTATTTGGAAAGTCATATAAACAACGTTTAGTAAAAGAACTTTCACAGAGGGCAAATGACTCAGTTTATTGTTTAATTTCGAAGAAGAAGGTACTTTGTATTTATTCACCTTTTGCTTCTAAATTACAATATACATTTTCTTTGATTAATTAACAATCAATTAAAGTAAATCAAACACTCTAATATAATATACTTTATTAATATTTTCGATCGTTTAAATTGAAATACATTTGTTTTAACGTTGCGAAGCTAGTAATGATTTTCAATTGAAAATTTTTCAATATTTAAAAAATAAAAACGTCAAATAATAATTGTTTAATATATAAATAAAATGTTAAATGATAATTGTTTAATATTTGAAATATGTTTTAATAGATACGATTATATTATAGATTGGCTCAAAATTTTCTACATGATTTTAAAAATGAATAAATATTGTAAATAGTCTTTTAGGAAATTTGTAATATAAGAACTTTTGGTCAGCCCTTATAAAGTTTTCGAATATTTCTAAGGCTTATTACTATACTTGAATATTTTTAGTACTCATAAGTCACGTTTTTTTTAGTATTTTAGGAGGATAAAAAAAGAAAAAAAAGAAAAGCGACGATTTTTCTTTAACGTTACACACTCCAGTGCACTAAAATTTTATCGCATAAATTATGCAGCTTCCTGGAGAAGCAATATTTTCGAGGACTTACATCTTCTACAAGATAAATTGCGTTCGGATGAAGACGTTATTCCACTTCTAACAAGAGATAGTACCAGTAAATTAACTAACTATTACAAGTATTAAACACCGAGAAAACGTATTCGTAAATAACGAGATATGCTTGTGCTATGTTAAAAGAAATAAGAACAGACAGAAAGAAATGAATATTTTCAAAGTACATATATATACATTAATTTATTTCAACCGAACTGGATCTTATTGCGTGTTTATTTTAAAAATATAATAAAAACTTCGTACAATCACATAAATGATACTACCAGTATCCAAATAAAATTCCCAAAATAAAAAGAAATTAAAAAAAAATAAAAAGTGTATATCTATATCAGTGAGATAAGTCCTATTTTTTTAGGTTTTTTCTTTTTTTAATTTGATTTAAATCTCGCCAAGATACCTGATTGTTTGATCGAAGTTCTTTTTTTCTTACTTTGTTTCTTTTAATTAAACGACTCTCCGCGCCTTAGCCTGCCTGGTTTTATCACGCTATCTTTCGTTCGAAAAAGAGAAAGAGGGAAAACTTAAGCTTTCGTTGGAAGGACTTTTCGAACGTGAAACACTATTAAAAGTTGCATCCGCAATTTTGATTGACTTTTTTTTTCTTTCTTTCTTCTTCTTCTTCTTCAAGTAAAGTTAGTCCTATCTAAATTTTCATCGCGTTTGAGACAGCTATTCGTGAATTCAAGTTGAATTTAGTAAGACAAATATACAATTCTTATCAACGAATCTTTTTTATATTCAATGTTGTACAAAGAATTTAATTACGGTACAAGGTTTAAATTCGTAATTTACGTTGGAATTGCGATACACGACTTTGAATTTAATTCACAATGAACATTAAATTTATTCATCTCCACAGTTTCGTTACGAAACAATGTAATTATCTTATAATTAAACAGATATTTTTCGTTCTAATGACGTTCTTCTAAATATCAATAGAAAGTAAAAACAAACAAAAAAATAAATATAAATTTTTTATCAATGATTTAAAAATAAATTTCCTTCAAATCTATTTAGGTGTACGATAAGAATGAAAACAACATTCGTTGGTCAAGTGAGAAATAAAAGAAAAAAAAGAAAATTGACAGAAAAACAAAAATTGATTTATTTGAACTACCATTAATACAAAAAAGAAACAAAAACAACAAGAAGAAGAAATAAATTTACTCATAAATCTAAATAACGTAATACCAATAAAAACAACAACGTTGTAAGTGGAGAAAAAGGAAAGAAAGAAAGAAAGAAGGAAAGATTGACCTTGAATAAAATTGATTTAAAGTACGACTCTTTGGCAAGGTTGAAGAGACTTGTAAAAGGGTAGATACCCTTGAACAGAGAATAGAAATCCTTCGGTTGTTACCCTGGGCATCGACCGTCTGCTGCTAAGCGCGTGTCCTAGGGCAAGGACCTTCGTCACACGTATATTCTACAAACCGTCTCGGCGCTTCTCGGTCGACATCCTAAGGAAAAATGGGAACCAAAAAAAAAATAAAATAAAATAAAATAAAATAAAAAAGAAAAAAATGCGTACAGGAAGGGGAAAAGGAGGGATAAAAGAAAAAAGTAATTCACCAATTTTACCCCTCACACCTTTTACAATTAGGACGACTTATCCTCATAGTTATTATATTTCTTCATAACTCAACGTAACTTTCATCTTTTTTATTTTTTACCTTTTTTCTTTTTTCAGACATTAGAATTACGTTTACAGTCAAAGACGCGATGACAGTAAAAACTATAATTTATATGTAAGGAAACTTTTAATATTTTCATCTATTATCGTTAAAAATAATCATTTTCCCAATCGATTTTATTCCGTGATGTATATTTCAATTATTATTCAATTTAAAATCATTAAATGTATACATAGATATAAGAATTAAGGAAAAGAATATCTGACATGACGTGTCCTTGTTTCTCTTGTAAAATTTCCCTTTGGAATAGAAAATCCTTTAGAGTATAAAGTATTATTGAGATATATCACGCAAATATGTATGTATAGGTATCTTTGAAATCAATATTTACCTTGGATCAATTTATTCAAAAAAAGAAATATCCAACTGTAATAATAGGTCTTTCTACGTATATATATAATTTTTCTTTCTTCCTCCTCCTTCCCACCGCAAAACACGCAGATAGATACAAATAATGTAATTGTAAATCAAAGTTAAAATATTTTCGCCTATCTGATAGTTATCTGTCGTAAATATAAAGAAATAAAATAAAACAATATAACAGAGCAGAAGAGTAAAAAAGAAGGAAAAAAAAGAGAAAAAAAAAAGAAGGAAAAAAATTAGGGAAACTACAAAACGTTCGTGTTTGTTGGAGTGGAAGCAACGGTACTTGATCTCTCTCTCTCTCTCTCTCTCTCTCTCTCTTTCTCTCTCAAAAGAATCTCTCCTAGAAATAGATAGCACTGTTCGTAAACGCCCACTTTAGCACCATCACCAAGGAATAGGTAGAATCTTTAATAGCTGCCTTTGCTACGAAACAACTAATATTGGTTGGTATTCACCAAGACTCTTGGCGTAACCAGCTCTTTTTAAACGTCTACTGCAAAACTACTGCAAAATGCTGACTTATCTTTGAACAAGCCAAATGAAAAAATATAACGTCGTTTAAAAAGGACCGTTGTTTTCAACGCTCAAACTTTTTCAATTTCTCGAAAAAAAAGAGAGAAAGAAAATAAGATTTTCTATTCAACTGAAATATATCATATTTTCTTATAACAAGTTTTCTTTTTGACAAATAATTCTTCTTTTCCTACAACGTTTTTACGAGGAAAAAAGCATCGAAAAATAATAAAAAATTAAAAATAAATGAGCTATATGAAGTGTTTGTAAAGTCATAGATAACAATGATATTTTTCAACGACAGACAACAAATGAGGTTTTCTTTATATATATTTTACCTACTTTATATATACTAACAAGTTTTCTATATATTTTTACATAATTTTATAAACTAACTAATATTACTAACAAACTTTATATATATAATTATAGACATTTATTGAAAATTTATTTAAATTGGACAATATTGAAAGTTTATGAAAAATTAAAAAACATACAAATCGAGGCTTTTATATCGATACTAAAAATAATATATAAAAATCGTAAATATTCTATCTGCGTTTTTTGCGATTTTTCTATAACTATATTTCAGTTTGATTTTAGCTATGACGTCATGCTTGACGGTAAAAAATATACTACCGTTATAAATATAAATGTTATATAATTCGCATTTTTCGAAGGATAACATTGTCCACTTTTAACCACACATACCAAAGACAAACGAGACTTCAATATCTCATGTTCTCTAATATTTAAATTCTTGGACGTGTTTACTAGCACACACCGTTGCGATACGTTCACGTTCACAAGAAGAATCTTCAGGAAAGTGGAACGCTATAGTAGAAAGCAATGCGAAAAAAAATTCTTCGGAGAGAGAAACACCTTCTTATTCCTCTTATGCTTATTCTCTTAAAGACAGTCGAATTCTCTTTACCAAGGTCAGCCACAAATTTTCATATATAGGCGACTCTCGACTTTCGCAAATTCGCTATTTCGCACATTTTTAAGGATTCAACTGTTTAATCTTCTGCGATCGAATGTCCCCTCTCAGGAGACATCAGACTAGCCATCAGATTACAATGTTGTTTGGATAAAGAGAACAAAACAGTTTTAGTCTTACATTAGGGCGCGCGTCAACGTGTTGTGTGTTTTGCTGATTTATTTGTTTAAGTTTAAATACTTTAAAACAGTTTTTGGTGCATATTTATTTTACATCCGTCTACTTTTGAACATTCAACATTCGCACACACTTTCAGGAGCCAATTATGTACAAAAATCGAGGGCCTACTGTAACTTAGATAAACGTTGTTAATTTTGATCTATCTATAAGAATAGGATAAGATAAGGTAAAGAAAGAGAGAAGGGAGAAACTTCGAACTACTATTATTATCATCGAATATTAAAATCATACGTACGTACTGTCGCGATCTTTTCAATGATCTTGATCTTACAAGTAATTTACAATAAAACGTAATTTCTTCGAAATAAAATGATAAAGAAAAAACAACAGGAGATGATATTTCTTTATAAACCTAATTACAACACAACACTCGGTTTTTTAATTGCCTATACTCGGAAGAAGTAACCAATTAGTAGAAACGATAAGAAAAACAAGAAGAAGAATAAATAAGCGTTTTATTTATTTTTTTTTTTGCTTTTATCTATGCGAACATGCTTCTACTATTATACGTAGTATTATAAGCATATTATATGTACAATATTTAAATGACTATTACTCTTTCTCATAAGATTCGCAATTATTTCTTTCAATTGTTTCTTTCCTTTTCTTTTTTTTCTATAATTTTTCTGTCTTCGAAAAAGAGAAAAAAAAACCATATCATCCTTAAGCTTTTATATTTTCACCTCGGTAAAGTTGCTTTTGGGTAATATAAAAGAATGAACACACACACACACGAGTGAACGAACGAGATAGACGAAAAGAGAGAGAGAGAGAGAGAGAGAGTGAAGAAAAGAAGAAAAGAAGAAAAGAAGAAAAGAAAACAAAAACAGGAAAATGGTGAAGAAAGATGAAGAGAAGGTAGAGAAAAAGGAAAGAGGGCATCGTCATCCAGCTGCTTTTTAATGAGACATCCTCCTCCTGTCTCCCTCTCTTTCTCTCTCCCTCTCTCTCTCTACGTCTCTCTCTCTACGTCTCTCTCTCTTTCTCTCTCTCTCTTTCTCTTTCTGTGTCTTTCTCTCTCTCTCTCTCTCTCTCTCTCTCTCACACTGTTTTTCTCTCTTATTCGAGATATCCAGCACTCCCGCGGTCAATGGCCTCTTCTAACGTGAAATAATGCACTGGAAAATTCCGAAAGGCCTTCGTCTATCGATTTTCTTTAATTATATTCAACGCGAAAATTCAACGCAATATATACATGTATACAAATCGAAGATTATACGAAATTATCGTACGATTAACGTGAAAGAAAAAAAAAGAAGAAGAAAATAGGATTATCATTAAATAAAAAAAAAAAAAATTCTCAAAACCTAATCCTATCGAAATTCCCCATAAGCATTGTAATTTTTCCCCTTCGATAGGGATGATTACGATACGCGTTCCAATATATGTACCTATGTGTTCGAATTTTTGACGATTACGCGAATTTATTAGATAGATAGATAGATAGATAGATAGATAGATAGATAGATAGATAGATAGATAGATAGAAAGAGAGAGAGAGGAAGAGAGAGAGAGAGAGATTGCAAATTTATCTCAGCGAATCTTAACCCGTCTTAAACATTTCTCCCCTGCTTTTGATACAACTACCTGTATATTTATCTGAAGATATATATATATATAAAGGAATCCAAACGATGCGTTTGACATTGATCCGACCTTTTTACATTTCTATGTAAACACACATATACAAGGTGCTTACTTATCTTATTTCCTATCCATTCGTATCAACAGAAAAAGATAAGTTTAAATAAACGTCACTCGTCGATACATCCTCCCAATAAAAATGTAAATAATCTTAACGATTAAAAAAGAGAAAAGGAACGAACGATTTTATCGATATATGTTCGATCGATAAGAAATCAAATATAAATCATACTTACGAAACATAATTTATACAAGATTATAAATAAATTTTCTAATAAACCAATAAAAAACTCATAGAAATGAAAATCGAACAAATACGATAAGGCTTCCATTATTTCCAACAAAGTGTTTTTTTTTTTACCTATTAAAACACGGCCGATAGTCCGATTTTCCATACAATACTTGACTAACAATAAGAGAGAGAGAGAAACAAAAATATAGTATAGAGATGTCGATGAAAATGAATATCCAGTTAGATAGAGAAGGTATATATACGAGTGTCGTTTAAAAGGGAAACTCGATGCCCCTTCTCCCCCCTCCCTGGTTCAACCGTTCGTAGGTACTCATCGACTTTTATTTTTTCGTCATATTCGATGAAAGCTCTTTTCTCTCTCTCTCTCTCTCTCTCTCTCTCTCTCTCTCTCTCTCTCTCTCTTACGTTTATCGATAGCTCAAAGATAAAGAAGAAATTCCATTACCCT
>NW_015149013.1:362410-384022 GCF_001465965.1 Polistes dominula
GGGTTGCGTCATCCTTTAGTTGTTCCGATAATGAACGGAACAGATATTTTCCGAATAGTTTTTATTGGTCATTGTCAGGTTTTGTATTTAATGTTGCACATCATTGGATTCGTCTTGTCAGCCGCTATCCGAAAATAAGTAATGAAAAATTGTATTTAAAAACTCAATCTAGCAAAAAAATACTAATGTTATATTGTAGTCCTGAATTTTTCATGAAACTTTTTCCTTATCCACTTTCGGCTACTATTATACTTTCGGAGCTATTTAGATGGCAAGAACTAGTGAATCACCTTGTATATATACACATATATATAAAAAAAATCCCATTGAATATTTATATGATATGTAGGGTACATTATACTGATTTTGAATAAAAAAGCTTTAGTAAACATTGGTCGAAAAATCAATCGTTTTTGAGATATAAACATTTTGATTTGTTATTAATGTAATTATGTAATGTGAATATCATTTATGTAAAATGATAATTGTAGGAAATTCATCAAATGTCGGGGAAAATAAAAGGTTAAAAGACGCAAAGATCACTCTTACAAGATGAGCATTAAACAGGAACGGTTAAAAAAAAATGAAAAATAAGAAAAAAAGAAAGATAGAAAGAAAAGAAGAAGGGTGATGAAAGGAAGGAATGAATAGTTAAAACGTGTGGATGAACGTCTTGCACTTCATTGTTTCGTTACAACACAACCACGTAATCACGATCTAGGACATACATACATACTTACTCACGTTATTTACAGTACCCTACATAAATATTTGAAAAAATATGTGAAATATAAAGGAGTATCACTATACAACGATCGCATAATTTGAACATTCCAGTTGATAAGGTTTACGGAAGGCACATGGGTGATAAGAGAACGTACATAGGGTACACATCGGTTTTGCTCGAGTTAGGCTTCCCGAGTTACGATAAGAGTAACAACGACGTATCGTGCCCTAGTGGTGTATTACCACGTGTTAAAGGAAAGAAAAGGGAAGAGAAGAGAAGGGAAAAGAGGAAAGGAGAATTGTTGAACGACAGAAACAACCTTATCATTGATCAACAGTATCCAGAGTGAAATAGAGAATGAGAATTTCAAATTACGTCGTATCGAACGATTCATTAATATTTTGTTGATTAAAGAATAAAAAAAAAGACAATCGCATTAATTCTTTCACGTGGCACGAGGAATAACTTAAAATTGTTTTGCTTATATTAGATATTTGAATTGTATATATGATTGTTTTAATTTAAAATTAAATTGAATTGTACAGCATCCTGTTTACTAGATTTGAGATAATATATCTTTTTTATCTATACGCATTAAGAACGGTTAAAATGTATAACTAGTGAGTACACATGCTTTGATAAGTGTTTTACGTATACGACGCTTACTATAGTTTGTGATATCTCTTGTTTAAATTATAGAAATTATCAAGTCGCATTACGTTGTTATCGTACGATTAATTATTCGAAAAGAAAGAAATAAAAAGAAAATAAAAAGAAAAAAAAGAGAAAAAAAACATAGCCAATCACATTACGTATAGTTCTTGTTTCAATTACAATTTCAATATGAGTAATATTGTATTTATAAGGCTTGAAAAAGTAAATTGAGATCTTAAAATCCGGTGAAAATTCTTGAAGGTGTATAATCGAAACTAGGTGTGCTAATATTTCGAAAGAGATGAATGCGTTGTCGTGGAAACTGCAAATACTCGAATGGCATGGTATGCCAGTACGAAGCCATATGATCGTCGATGAGTACGAAGCTGTCGAAAGGGGGTGGAGATGGAATCCCATCCCCAACATTCGTACATATCTCACCTCGATCGATATCACAGCGGGTAGCAGGTGGCCTTCTATGCTAAGCTTTGGTTTTTTTCCTTCTTCTTCTTCTTTCATTCTTACTGTCCTATCCTTTCCCTTCCTTTCCCCTCTTTTATTTTTCTTTATCAAATTCATAATTTCATTTCGTCCTTTTATATCGCTCGATAAATATCAAACTCGTAAATCGACGTTATATATCAAAAATCGTGTCTCCATTGATTCTCGAGAGATGCTAACTTGTCGTAAAGATAAGATATCTCTTCTATTGCAGAAAAGATTAAAAAGATACGAAAACGAGGTACAGATCGCGTATTATAAAAATTTCAACATTCGTAAAACGTAGTTTTATCGATCGTTATATTTCGTCCGATAATATCGAACAATAAAAAATGGGTAATTTTTTTATAAAAAGTTATTCGAATCAACGTATAATAAGAATTCCGACACTGCGATTTGCATTTACTCTATAAAAAAGAAATGTTTTTTGTTATTTATTTATTTTTTGCTTTTCTCTCTTTTTTTTAAATTATGACCCATGTCTGGAATATTTGCAAATTCGACATTTGCCATTATCTGCTTACCGTTGCGAAGTTTCTACATGTGTATAATTATCGGCCAATGAGAACGATAATGAAATACGTTTGGTCGTAACAACAAATTTGCCAACGTTGAAGGAAACGTCAAGAAAAAAAATAAAATAAAATGAAATAAAAGAAAAAAGATAAGTAACAAAAAAAGAAAAAAAATAGAAAAATTGCAGAACCGATGTTTCGCATTGATTTATCAAAAGAAATAGAATATTCCTGTATTAATTACTAATCAGCTCTCTTTTTTCATCTCCGAGGAGCATTGTGGTAATAAATAGAAGAATGAGATAAAACTACATGGCGCAGGGTGTTGCGACGTGGTGATTGCAAACGTGCAGAGCACGGTCATGCGTCACCGTAGCCAATAAATCCTTCCGATGAAATTCTTTTCGACCGAGCTACGACGCGAGGTTACGCGTGTTTTTACTCAATACATGTATTTTCTCACACAATAGACGAAAAAGAAAAAACGAACATAATCAACGTGTTCGCGGATCTCCCATGTGACTCAGAAAATATATATCAAATAAAGAAAGAAAAATCTAGACAATCAAATACGAGAGATATAATAAATGAGAGACTTCGAAGATACGTTTAAGTTATATAAAAAGTAAAAAAAAAAAAGAAAAAAACTTATCGTCCAGGAAATTATTAAAAAGTTTTTTCTCTTTTTTTTCTTTAACGTAGAGAGCATTAACATTAATATCAAATATCATATATGTGAAGCTGTCAAAATAAGCTCAAGTATTAGCTTACACACATGGTACGACTATCTCGCATAAGTTTACTAAACGAGACTTAGTCGACTTTCGTAATCGCGTCCTCCTTTTTTCGAACAGCACAGACGATTTATTTGACCAAAGTGTAATCTATAATATAACACGACTGATGTTCGAACGTAAAAAATACGAGACGACGAGAGAATTACGGGGATGTAAAAGAAAGAGTATACGAAAAAAAGGTAATTTTTATTATTAGAACGTTCTTATAGAATCAATAAATGAAGATCATTGGGATAGAGTCGCTTGATTATTATAACAATGAATAAGGGGCCGAGATCTCGAGGAGAGGATTCGAGGGAGGAAGGAAGGAAAAAGACGATAACTCTTTTTCTATGTTGTCAAGGTCGCGTGTCGTTTTACGTCTTGTGTTCGAATATGCGCGTTCGCATCAGTGAAAATGCACTGCTGTTTGTGTAAGAGTATATAGAATCTCTCGGATAGTCTCGCGAAAGTTCGTATTTTCGCAAGTAGAGAAGACGGAGGAGGTGCAGTGGGTAGGTGGGTGGCTAGGTAAGTGGGAGGGAAGCAGAGAGCGGCAAGCGTGCCAGCTGTGCGCTGGAACGGAGAGGTAAAGTTAGGTATAGTAAAGGAAGGAGAAAGAGGTTAGAGAAAAAGAGAGGGAAGATTTGGGGGTCGCGAGGTCAGGGCGCGTGATTGTAAAAGGAGAGAAGGTAAAGGAAGAAGAGGTGGTCTTTTTGTACTTACCTCGTTGAAGGCCATCTTCTTCGCTATGCTTCCGGACTCGCGGCTGCTTCCGGCGCCTCCTTGCCCCACCGCTGCCGGCTAACTCGAACCTCCGCCAGAGTCGACGGACTAATTTCTCCTGGTGTTGTTGCCGCGAGAGAAACAGAGCTGTTCGTCGTCCGTTTCGTTGAAATGCAGGAACAGTAAGCGACAGCGGCGCATCGACGAAACCGGGAACGGCACTCGCGCCGCAACGACGACGGCACTCGCGGCGAAACAACTCGCTGCGACGGACCTCTCTGCCAACCCTCCGCGACACACATACGTCACGGAAGATCCGCGAACGAGCACCTTCCGCGCTTAGAAAAGTCCCCTCCTACGAACTCTCTCCTCTTCTATCTCCTTCTTTCTCACCCTTTCCGTCTTCGTCACTGTCTCCGTTTTGTCTTATTCGAATTTCTTCTGTTTGCTTGCTTACTTGCTTGCTTTCTTGTTTGCTTGATTTCCTCTCTTTCTCTATTTATTTCTTTCTCCTATCAAAACGTCTACGCTTTAGAACAAGTCACCTCAATCTACAACAGACTCACTTTTCTTTCTTTTTTTCTTTCTTATTCTGCTCGTTACTTGGAATTATTTAAACCTTCTCCGACGAAGATATCGCAACTCGCAGACGACGAATTCGCGAACGCCGATCCAGCATTCCTCAGGTGGCCGCAGGAACGCACACCTTCGATCTCTCTTTCCTAAAATGCCGCGACGATACCGTCGGCAGCACTGGCGCTGATGGTAACTACTACGCAACGACGACGACAACGAATGTGAACAACACGACAACACAACGATAACAACAACAACAACAACAATGAAGAAGACGACGATGATGACGAAGATGACGACAACATCAACGACGATACAACGATAGTGACGGAGAGGAGAGGTAGGACGACGATTCTCAGTGACGATTCTTTTCGCCTGTCTAGCCTTCTCTCCTCTTCCGTCTTTCTTCGACTTTTTGTCAATTAACGTTTACCAAAACGTGAGCCACTAGACGTCAACGAGCAGACAATCTTTAAGCGTACACGATTTACTATATCCTTATAGAGCTTCCCCCCCAACACACTCTTTTTTCTAACCGTATTTATATCCACCGCAAAGGTATCCGCAAACAGAGGAGCGCCATCTTGATTTTCTTATGTCGCGGACAAAGTGGAATAAGATGCGCGCGATGTCGTCTCTTTAATTATTTCTTTTCTACAGTTGCCTTCCTGTTATCTATCTTTCGCGCCTATAATCAACAGATTTACGAAATGTACTTCAATAGTTTTCTATTTATTTTTAAACTTTAGATTGATTTTAATGGAAGATAACTATTTTATTTTCATAACACATTTTAATAACACTCTTAAATATACCGTACATAAACATTGATTAAATCTAAAAATTAATCACTTCGCAATACGATTATAAAATCAACAAATGAAAAATAAATAATACGGTCATATTACCTATGATCTCATTGGTCAATATATTAACTTATATAAAATTTCTGATTGGCATTATAAATGTATTTATTTTTTTTTCTTTATAAAATTCAGAAATAATTAATTTCTTATGAAATATAAACAAATTAATTAATTTTAACTTTTATTTGATATTTCTTTGACGTATAATAAATATATACATAAATAAATAGTATTAATTAATGCGGTATTATTCTCGACATTTGATTGGTCGAGGAGTTTATAAAAAATTACTTAGCTAAATATATTAATAAACGATAAATTAAATTTGTCACAACTTAAACTTATCAAATACTTTCTTATCTTTATGCATTAGTTCTCATAAATTATATCATTGTTGTCAACTAATCTTATTTTTTCTATAGCAAAGTGAATAATTCGAATGACCGTTGCGCCACATTTAGTCAACTGTTACTTTCAACATGGCTGCAATACGTCTACATAAGTAACTCATGTTGCGGTAGTCTTGCGAACAGTTCCTCATTTGTGTACTTTTTTAATAGTGAATTAGTAAATTTTTATATTGAAACGATATTCCTCGACGGGGGAACATTTCTGTTCGCGATTGAGTCTAACAAGAAAACTGTTAAATTAAGTAAAATGGGTCGTTCAAGATCAAGAACAAAATCGCCGAACAGAAGGCGTCACAAGAGCAAACATTCTCGCAAAAGATCCAAATCTCGTGAAAAACATTCGAATAATAAATATTCGGATAAACCAAAAGAACGCTCTTCAAAATCAAGGTTTTTTTATATTTATTGAAATATTTATTTATTCATATATATGGTTACATATATACATGGTTATATACGCGCATATATACATATATTATTATCGCTTCTTCGTCGCTATTCCACCATTTTGTCATGCGCCTTGCATCGATAGACGATGTTACATCTATTGCGTGTTAATTTATAAAATTACAAGCCAATTACATATTGTTTCTTTACATACTCATATGTTCTTTAGTTATTTATTAAGGTTAACATGAGGTTGTCTTCGTAATACTTTAATATTAACATATTACGAGAGAGCCGGTTATTCTCACCTGATTTCTGCCTATTTGCTAATGTATCTTATTAAATTATAAACTTATAAAATTTGATATAATTTAATAAATTTGTTTAATTTTCTTATTTCCTTATGTATGTATGTAACTTATTTGTGACCAGTGTTATCATGGATATTGATACATACTTTTCGCATGCAGAAAAAGATCTCACTCACCATCATCAAGTACAGGATCTGATGCATCTGATGATGTACATATAGTCAGTCATAAAAAAAGATCCTATAGAGACAGAGAAAGGAAAATGGATGAAGTCGAAAGGCTAGCTGAAATGGAAAGACAAAGGTAATTATCTAATTATTTTTCTATCGCAGTATCTATTTTATGTTGACATTGTATATAAGTTAATATTGTATGCGTGTATACAAATTTCTGGAGAGGATTCTTACATAAATTAATTCACATACATAATTAAATAATATTAAATCAATGTTTTTATTTTATCGGATAATAGAAGAAGGATTGTGTCTACATATATATGCAAAGCATTATTATTGCAACGGAATATGATATTTTGACCTAAAGCAAAAGGTTCAAATCACATAATCGAGTAAAAATTTTTGCATTTATTTTTTGCATGTCATTGGCAGTAGGTATTATTGAGAATAGTTGCATCAATTTTGCTTTTAAGTTATCATTTTGCTTTATTATACTAGTATTGTTATGTTTATTATTTCTGCCAATTTCTATTTCAAAATATTTTGCTTTATTCTTATTCTTAAACAAAACTATAACGAAAAGTTTTAAATTTGAGTAATAGTATATTGTCTTATAAAAATAATTCTTGTTATACGGTTTTTTTTATAATTATGTTGTCAGGAAAAAGAAAGAATTTATGAACAAAACCCTCATCACGAATGCGGTTGGGTAAGATTGTATAACTTTTTCATGGTGGTGGTTAATCAGCCCTAACTCATATTTTATAAATAAAAATGGAAAAGCATGCTAAACATTGATTTTAAAATAATACCATTGTATATGCCTAAAGATTATTGAAAAAATAAGGTTATTATTAAATGGCTTGAATGTAATGTATTCATCATAAAGTTGATACTTTTAACATTTTCTATAATTTAAAAATAAAAATAAAATAAACGCACAATATGGCTAAAAATTCTATGCATAAAAAATGAAATAAGATCCATAGATCAACATACTTGGCTGTCTGTCTCCAGACGGCAACGTGAAGTGGAACAAAAGATGGTTGAAGACGAAGCAGCCAAACGTATAGAGGAATTAGTACAGAAGAGGGTTGAGGAAGAACTTGAGAAACGTAAAGAAGAAATAGAAGCGGAGGTACAGAGACGGGTAGAGGAAGCAAAAAGGGCAATGGAGCGTCAAATGATGGAGGAGATGGAATGGCGACAAGCAAAACTGCGTGAGGAGGAGAAACGAAGAGAGGTAAGACCAATCCACAGAAACTTTGGCCAATGTTAGCCCAAGCGCTGTTACTTTCAGTGGGTAGTTAGCTTTTTATTTTCGAGTCAATCTCCATATTATATTGAACCTATACTTTAGTGAAAAGGCTGGTTCTGTAATATATGTTTATAGCATTATAGCTATTAAACTTGGAACTAGCTATAATGCTTTAGTTAAATTCTAAAGAGAAATAGAATTCTGTGACTGAAAAGTGGGTAAGATAAAATATTGCATCGCAATAGTTGTGTAATCGTACATGGTTTGTACATCTCCGAAGATCAGCATTAGAGACAAGTACTGCACAGAATGTTAATAATATAAATTGCATATATATATATTTCATTTTTTAATGCAAGTTGCTTGGTACTTGCAATATTGCTTAGTACTCGCAACTATAATTATTACATTTGTAAAATAAAATTAATATATTTTTGAATAATTAGATCGCGCGGTTACAGCGTTTGGGCTTGAAGCAGTATGGTTCTTGAGTATATACAAAAATTACTGGCAAACCATACTGCTTTAGCTTCCCAGCATCCACTGAAGTCGCATTGTTGGGGAGATAATACTTTATATTATTGAAAAGATGTTGATATCATAGGCGCATGTATCAATTATTTATGAACAGAATATTGTATTTTGTACCATGTATATATTTATTATATCTGTACAACATTATAACCTTTCATCACACTATATCTCGACTGGCAATTGCATCAACAACTGAAAATTGTGATCTAAGCAAAATCTCAAAAGTTTTCTTCACAATTTTTAAAGCTGTTGAACTTGTCGATCAGGCGATTAATGAAATTAATTTACACGCGCATATGTCCTCATAATTCGTTTAAAAAAAGAAACTAGTAGAGACAAAACTATTTCAATTATTAAAATTAAAAATCCCATCATTTGTAATATATTAAAAAGAAAATAATGAAAAATGATCATTATTTTAAAATAAAATTATTTTTCTAAGGAATGGGAAACTAATGTTGATCCCTAAGCAGTATTTCGGTGAAATAGTAGTTTTAAAGAAATGCTAGATTATATAATTAATAAGTCAAATCATATAAATATAATGAAGTAAATATAATAGAAGTACACTTTTTATACTTTATTTTGATTAATTAATTAACTACTTCAGTTATTATCACAATGCCTAAAACTCGGTGTTTGTAGCAATTTATTACTTCTCATATTTCATTTATACTTGCACACGTCTTTTGTGAATTTATAAGGATTAAAAAGATTTAAGGTAAAGACATATTGTCTTTTTTATCTCTTGGACGTACAGTATCTTAATCATTATTTTGAAGAAATTAACAATTATTAAAGAAACGATGTATTAACCATATGTAATAGCTTGTAATGTAACTGCTTTTTAAAAATTATTTTTGGGATCCTTACACAATATATTTCAATTAGAAACACTTTGCTAAATAACACAATTGGTTAAATAATTAGTCTTTATATTTAGATAGATAATAATAAAAATCTATGCAGAGCAGTTAGTGTGCAATCTTTCTAAAAACTTCAAATACCGAGCTCTAGCATTTTTTTTGTATAATACTGATACAACTGTTAGATGTCTATCATTATTCATTAATGAAAAATCCTGCTATCAATTGTGATCTACAAAAATCTATTAATATATATAAATAGGCACTTATATCAGGTAGATTTTTATTTTTATTTTTATTCTTTCCTTTTTCTCTTTTTATTTTGGTTATTATTATTATTTTTTTTTTATTTCTTATTCCTTTTACATCTGACTAAGAAATTTGTTGTCGTTCGTGTTTATGCACAATTTTTTTTTATCTTTAAAAAAAGAAATATCAATCCACACTCTGGTCAGATGGACAGCAATCCTGATTACAAGTTGAACAAACTTTGTCTTGTTTGCTTTGCACATTCAGTTTGCACTGAAAATGTCGACAAATTCGGGAATAAAGTTAATTAGAATGAAAAAAGTAGGAAAAGGCGGAATTAGCATTTCATAGCAACAAAGCACGACCTAGCAAAATATAGGTCACCTTCCTTACTGACTACCAACAGAAGATGCTGGTTTTTAACTCACTGCTGAGTGATTGTCAATGAAGACTGCTTCCCCTACGTGCTGGCGTGAGCTCCATTCAGGTATTATCCAATTTATATATTCATAATTCATTTTATACCAATACTACTATTATCATTCTTTGTTAAAACATTATAGAAAAGAAACTATATTAGGGATCATTTTAGATTTGGTAATTAGTAATACCTGGGACACAACGAATTCCGTCAACAGTTCAGGTGGATGACACCGTTCGTTTTTATTGTATCTGAGTATTATAATTTTAAATAAGAATACTGAATATATCATTTTAATATATATATATATATATATATAACAACACTGAGATTATTAAACACACAAACATATCTACTCTTTTAAAGTATATATATGTATATGTATATGTATATGTATATGTATATGTATATGTATATGTATATGTATATGTATATGATATGTATATGTATATATACGCATATATATTCTCTTTCAGTATATTTTTAAATCTTTCTTCTGCATTAAACTGGTATATCTTCGTGTCGCGTAAAAAAGGAAAAAAAATTTTGTTGCAAACAGGATAATCACGATTTTGTTTTCGTATTTGCATGTACAGTGAATTTACTTATTCAATCTCTCATAATTCACTTTTTTTCACTTTCAAGTGGCATCCTAAGTCGTCGTATTTTCATCTGGGAAATCTCTGACAATACACAGCATTCGCTGGGAACTAAGAGGAGCAAGTTTAATTCTGAAAGAAAAGGAAGTGGGTTTTTTATACATGCGTCCTCTGTCATTTAATCACAACAAAGCTATCCTATTTATTGAAAATTCAGCCTCAAAATTTCACATATTTCCAATTACTTTTCCTATACATGAAGTTTCTTAGGATGTATTAAGCTGTTGAAATAGCGGCATTAAGCTTTCTGATATGAACGGTGTACCAACAACTGGTGAGCGACAATATCATTTCTTTGTGTAAACATATGTTGTTGTCATTGTAGGACGAAGAGCGGAAGAAGCGCGAGGAGCTAGAGAGGATCATGGAAGAAAACAACAGGAAAATTGAAGAAGCTCAGAAGAAATTAGTGAGTTCCAAATAAAGACGTTGACGCAGACGTTAAAATTTATTTTCTTCTTTATCTGGTGTTGCTTTATGAACTGTTCGATAGTCTATTTAAGTTCGAACTAACAGTATTAAGCGGCAGCGTCAACATTTCAAAATTAGACAAAGTAATTGTTGGCACTAATTTTGTATTATTTTTTCTATAATTACAGGCCGAAGAAAGATTGGCTATGGTTGAAGAACAACGTCTTATGGAAGAAGAAAGACAACGAATGAGAAAAGAACATGAAAAACGTGTTAAGGAGGAGCAGAAAAAAATCCTAGGCAAGAACAACTCAAGGCCTAAATTGTCGTTTACGCTAAAACCAGTTACGTGAGTTTGTATTAAATCGTGCAAGTATATATGTGATATTCACATATTCTTGTCGGTTTTGAAATTAGTTCATAACCAACAAGAATAATACTCGTTTGCTGTGCATAGAAAAATATTTCAGTCAAACGCAGCAACAAATTCCCAAAGTTTTTGTGAATTTTATTCACTGTGATTGTTGAAATCTCTAAAGCATTGAAACATCATTTGATTATGACTAAAGTGGATATGTCAAAATTAAATGATATAATATTTCATGCTTGATAGGTTTCATTACGATCATAAATGGGACTTAAAACTTTTTTTAAGCTACACTTACATCAAAATTTATTCTATCTTATGTTAACTGTATTTCTTCATTGTTCGCTATTATTGCTTGTAACATAATGAATTACTCACAGACGTATCGACGGCTGTTTATTAAACAAGTCAGTTTAATTCTATATTTGGTGTAAGTGTTGTTTAAATATATGTGTTCCCAAATATCGTTTTAAATAGTATGAATTTTCTCTTCTTGTATTATAACAGAAAATAAAATTTTGTTTCAGTTAGAATATATATAACGGATATTACGTTAGGGTACATTTGTATTTTCTATAGAGATAACAAATTCGTCTCACACAGTAAATATAAAAGTATAAAACTACAAATTGATTCAATATTCACTTATTGAAGTTCAATGTTATTCATCGGTTGTATGAAACAACACACATACAGATTTTTTTAATAACTGCGATACGCGATATTTCACTATTTAACAGTTCTAGTTACATATTTGAAAATTCTGATAAAAGACATCTGTTATGGCGTTAGTAAAATTTTACATTATTTAAATCAAAACAAAAACAGAAATAAATAAATACGGGAAAGTGAATGGATAATCTAATTGATATAACAGATTGAAAGTAGATGGTTTTGTACGTATCGAAATATAAGTGCTGACATTTGAAAAAGATGTCCTTTATGAATCGTGTATAGATATGTATTAAAAAAAAAAAAAAACCAAAAAGATAAACTGCAAAACAAACAAAAATCTGTTCATACAGAATTGTGTACCCGTGATATTGTTACTTGTAAAATAAATACGTTTTTATTAGTCGCTCTTTTGTTTATTCAATCGAATTAATTTTAGCTTTTAGAATACATATTAGTTATAATTATAATTATTATTTAGGCAATGTAATTATGTATCTTTCTTTTTGTATTATACATAGTGCATAAAAGATTTTGTAAAAAATCAATTTACAGATATTGCCAATTCGTATGTTGTAAACTTTTGGATTTTGGTAGAATTGATTTACCCAAAGCAGTCAAACATAATCCAGTGTTTGGCTGTACATCAGTGATCATTTGTTTATATGCCAGCACAAAATCTCCTGTATCCGCGTTTGGATTGAAGGGATAATCCATTATGACTAAAATATAAAAGGAGCATTTTTATCGAAGCAAGCCATTAGATGAAAAACATTAAGTAAAATAAATAATGCAACCTTTTATAAGACTTTCTAATACATTAGGATATAATCTTTGAGTGATTCTAGTTCCAGGTGGATGCATACGAGGATTTGTATTAATCTCTATCAACCAAACCGACAGATCATTCATAATTACAAAATCAGCTCCATATAATTCAAAGCTGTATTTTCTTTTATCCATATGTTCTTGGGCTGCTAACATAGTAGCAATTATAGCTTGACATATTTTTGGATAGATTTTTTCATACCATGGTTCTCCCGTATAGCCTATCGTTCTGTATATAAGAAACAAAAAAGATTATTTTTCTTGTAAAATATTATTGATGCTAATTTATGTTCACTTACTTTAAATATTCATTAAGTTTTTCGCAATCCCAGTCAAGAGAACGAGCAGAATTTTTAGGAATAATATATTTGTTCTGGACTGCAGTGTTACAGATGTGTATGGCTTCATGATAGCTATCAAAAGAGAACGGTCTTGAGCTAAAACGTAAAAATGATTCTCTGATACACAATAATATTTTCTGTTCACTTTGCTATGAAATAAAATGATAATAATTGTATTCTTAAACAAACTTTGTACTTGTAAATCCATATAGTTAGCGGATAACTGCTGGTAACAAGGTACCATTGTCTAACGTCGAATTTCGTATCCCTTACCAATAATGGTTTTTCTACAAAATCAAATTTCTTGTATGCTTTTCACTAATTTCGACGCTTACTCAAAATGATTAATTTATATTTACAATTACCTATATATTTTTGTACAATAAAATAATCTCTCGCGCAATCCTGTACTCTCTTAATAATGTAACTTAATTTATGAGCCATTGCAATTCCTACTCCGCAACAATAATTACTTGGCTTTAGAATCCAAATATTTCGGGTT
The DNA here is from genome assembly GCF_001465965.1 of Polistes dominula. The sequence goes on from NW_015149013.1 coordinate 376,144, forward strand.
CCGTTTAATTCGTATTGAGGATCGATTTCTTTTACTTTCTTTAAAGTTTCCAATGCTAAATTGTATAAAATCTAATATTTTAAAAATTAATATAAATTAGTATAAATCTTTAATTATATTATTATTAAATAAACCAAAAAATTTCGTGTCGTTTTTAGATTTCTGAATCATTTATTTACATTTATTAAAACTGCACGAATTTTCTTGGTTTAATAAATATTTTATTTACGATTAAAGACGATCGTTCACTGTCGAATTGTTCCAATTCTTCATCTATAATTCCATTGCCATGATGAACAGCCATAATGTAATCATCGATAAATTTATCCCATTCTATCGAAGAAATGAGGACTTCTGGTGTGTCCAAATATTCGTCGTTTTTCATGGCAATAAATTCCTCGCATCGTTTTATCGCAAATTCGATTTGTTTTGGAGAAATAGGCGACGAACCCTTATTAGTTAAATTGACACCTTGTTCGACTTGATCAATGAACCATTTTAAAAAGCTCACTGCTGCAGTTTGTCGATAATCATCAGTAAATGCAGTTTTGTCACGTGCAACGTTGTAACTTCTTGGATATTGTACACTCGCAATGTCATCTTCGATATACCAATGAACATTCTCCAAAATTGTTGCCATTCCAAGCTAACAACAACAACAACAAAAATATATAAAATGTACAATTGATAATTTAAAGAAAATATTTTTCTAATTGTTCACAAAATCAATTTGTTTATTTTTATTTTTACTTTTTATTTTTTTTATTATTACTATTTTTACCTTCGACGTGTATATAAATGATTTTTCAAATCTGTTCAACAAAGTATCAGGTTTGATATGACCCGTCCATTCGACAAAATCATTTCTACAATCCCAAATAAAATCGGGTGAGATATGTTTCAACACACTAAAGATAACATAATCTTCGTTCAAGGATCCATCTGCAAGATGAATATTACCAATTGACGGTGGATCCGTGATAGCTGTACTACCTAAAATCAATTTTTATTTCATAACATAATAATTGTAATAATTAAAAAATTGAATATTACAGTAAATAATACCATAAGGCAGATGTCTCGATTTTCTAGACTCGTATTTTTTTATCCAACCTCTTTTCTTCAATGTATTCTCCAAATATGGAATATCGCCACGTATTAAAAAGATTTTTTTATTCTACGAACAATCCAAGTTGACGTTGAACGATAAATTTTTTTTCATTATGATATTAGCTTTTTTTTTACCTTGATAGCTTCTTCCACTCTTCGTTGAACCACAAAATAAGTTGCCTTGCTACCATTATGATCTATGTTTGGATTTTCCATCGATATTTCTTTCATTTCAATCGTTTTAGATTCATCAGATTTATTTTCGGATTCAATCTCCTCAGATGAGTCAGCCTTAAAAATAATAGAATAACTTTCTTTAGATGAAAAATTATCTTTTAGCAATACAAAATTATTCACAGCTTCTTCATTAGAATCTGAAATATCATCTGTGCTGGCGATTGTTTGATAATTATTTTTAGTTGTTTTAGAAAGAATCGAAGGTTTATCGGTATTTTTTTCTTCATTCTAAAACAGAATACATTAAAAAAGATATTTGAGTGATAATTTTAATGGAATATATATACACTTATCTTCTTACATTGTGATTGAAATTTAACAAAGTCCGAGTAGACGTTGGTCTTCGTACTTTATCCGTATTTTTATTTAAAATAATTGGCGATTGAATCAAATTGGTTGGTCTGATAACAGATTTTAAAACTTGTTGTTCAAATTGTTTTCTCTGTTGTTTAACTTGAACAAGTTTGGTCTTATAAAATCCTTGCAATAAAAAGTCATTTTTTGGAGATATCATTGATTTCTTCGGTTCACTCCGTTTGTTGGTTGCACCAGGCTCACTGACTGGATCGATATTTCGTCAGCTTTACCGATTATTAATCAACGTGTAATCATGGATAAAAGATGTATTTCAAGGAAAGAATTTTCGCGAAACAATATATCTTACCTGAAGCCAATCTTTTAGTTGATTGTTGAGAATTAATTTTATTTATTGTAGTAGCAGCAGTAGCAGTAGATTGTCCACGAATAATAGTATCGTGTCTTAATCCTGAATGCAAACGATCTTGATTGTTACAATGAGAATTTTGTTCCATATTCGTGAACATGAGTACTATTAAAAAAGGTCAAATTTAAATTTAGAATTTTAATTTTGTATTAATATAAATCAGATTAATTATTGATTAGTGATAGTTTAATTTAGAGGTATGATTAAATCGAAAAGGAGGTTACGAATATAAAGGACTAATTAAAATTATTTCATGATATCGAATGCATTAGCGATATTCGATTGCTTAGGAATTTTTTTGTTTTTATTATCTATTTCAGATCGATTAAATTCTTGTCAAATTTATTATTTAGTAAATTAGGATATTAAAATGAAACATTTTTCTCGAATACCTAAAAAAAGGCCTCTCGTTTTACAAATTTCTATTTTATTTAAATTTTATTTGGTTTGGCATTCTTTAAGATGCACATCCCTCGTGGGTCTTTAAAAACGGTTACCTCCTCGTGGTTAGACCTGGGTAATGGTATTTTACTTTCAATGTAATGTTTATCATATTTTATATGCTATACATTTTATTGTAAGTAAAATTCAGGCAAAGACCGTTTACCATAGACATTATAATTGTTATTAGTTTCTTTGAACCTGCTGTTTAGTAGAATATTTTTATTCCTTTCATCGGTTCCTTCCATACATTTCGTCTATAAAAACTAATTACTTTATCATGTTTTTTAATAATTTTTATAGTTTTGCAGGTAACACACGAAATAATTAAGAATTATTTAAATTTCATTTTTATTTTCCTTTATCTTCAAGAAGAATAAATTTTAATACGTGGTAAAGGATCGTTTTTTAAATGATTTGCACTTGATGTTTAATAAAATGTAATTTTTAATTAGTAAAAAACTTCTCTAGTTATAAAATAAAATATATTACATATCATTAAACGAGAACGTTTCTCATCCTTCGATCCTATAATCTGAATTTTTTTCGCATTTTCTGTAATACAAATAATAGAAATAATTAAGTATATTTGAATAGAAAATTCGTATGTACGGAGGGTCAAATAAGTTTCTGAAACGTAATTTATTATACTCCAACTCGAAATGTGTGACAAGAATAAATAAAAATTTGTTTATATAAAATTCCGAAAGTAATATACTAGACATTCATATTAATGTACAGAAACTTATTTGCATTAATTTATTTAGAGTATTCAAGAGTTTTCATTTAAGAACTAATTATTAATGGATTAACTCATTTGACCATTCATTATATAAATATATATATGTATTCCTTTAGACAAAAACCTATTAACACATTGTACGCCGATGGCATCTGAAACATTTAAAGTCTAAGCGCCGGCACCGTATCAACCGCTTAAAACCTGGGCGCCGGCATGATTCGCTTGTTTACGACCAATTAGTAGGTGAAGAAAATATTTAAAATTTTATACATTTTCGTAAAACAGTAAATTTTGTTTGCATATTCGTCATATACAAAACCATCGTATACGTTTCAATTTGACAGTATAAAAAAAATGTAGATCGGCGTAATCATGACAAGAGAAGGCAGACAGTCAAGCAAAAGAATCCCGCATTATCACGGGACCGGCGCTCAAGCGATAGACTTGGAAACCCGCGTTTTCGCGAGGCCGGCATACAATATGTTAAATAAATATATCAAGTAATTTACCAATAATAGCATCCTGGTTTTTTACAAGTACATCATGCATCCATTCCTTATGACAAAGTACAGCCCGATTAATCATTTGTATCATATTTTCGTGTATGGAAGAATGTAAAAGAAGCAATGGTGAAATTGATAGAAAATCCTTCAATATACTTTCGCTATAATGGACAAATTAGAATTTTGTATTTCTTTTTTAAGCTCGAAAAAAACATTTAAAAGTATAAATATGTAAAATATGTATTTTAAAAATAGTCGTACCTTTGCAATTTAGTTAACGTATACTCTAACATAATATCAATAATTATATTAGGTAATAGTACGTGTAATTCTTTCTTTGATTGGCAAGAATTAGCATTTATCATTGCTTGAAATATAGGTTTCATTGTCATTTGATTGATGTACCATATCTGACTTGCTTTGAAAAATAGGGTTCTCAAAAGTTTATTTAATTGTGTCAATGCGAAATTATTAATATCGGACCAACCATTAATTATTTCTGTAATTAATGAAATTAATAAATAAGTGTGATAAAAACATTATATAAATAAATATATTTAAAATACCGTTTAAATAATCCATAACGTATTTACAGGATGCCTTGTCCAGTTTATCTGTGATATTATAACTTAAATTAACAGATGAAAACCAAGCATAAATTTGACAAATGCCCAAATTTTGTTCCAAACATTTATCAATCATTTCTGAAGCAGAGAAATCTCTTTGCCGTTTTCTTAACGTTTCAACAGTGTTTTTTCTACTATATGGAAATTCGGAGAACAAGTTCTTAATGTAAATACTTTGAAAAGAATTTTTAAACCACATTTTGGTATCTTCATCGTTTAATATATCAATATATTCAATGATTAATTGTATAATTACTACAATATGTTTTAATAAAATAGATGCTTCGTAAGTAATAACAGTTTCAGAAGTATGACCATTTTTTTCTTCTGGACATACTTCAATCCAGCTATCAAGCATCAAAGGCATTAATACACTTATATATTTCATGAGTTCATTTGTATCTCGACTTTTTTCATCGGTAATATTTTCCAAGCTAACAATACTTTGCAAATCTATTTGACAATCTTGTACATCAACTTGCGTGTAAAGCGGAATATATTTGGTTTTTCCATCTACGTATATTAATTTTTCAGATGGCATATAATTTTGTGTTTTTTTGTAACTTATAACAGATCCCAACATGTTTCCAAGACGTTCTAAAACTTTAATTCTCCATTTGACACTAGTATTTTTCGAATTCAATGTTGTTGTTAATTGCCTTCCTGGTTTTATTTCAGTGTGTATTCTAGAAATCATGTTCAAAAAGTTTGGTAATACTTTATGACTGTTTTTTGCAATGATACTATTACAGTTTTGTACTAATATGTCTAAAAATAATAAAGAATCTTCTTTAATATTTGGATCTATATGTGTCATTGCACAGTTTAAATATGAAATTAAAACATCACAAAAGGGTGTTAGTCGTTTAGTAGAAATAGGACTCAAAATAAGATTTAACACTCTGAAGGAATCTCTTCTTATATTTTTTTCTTTATCGAGAGATAAAGCAGAAATTCCTTTTAACAATGGTTGCAATTGAGAATTTAACATATCTGAAGGATGTTGTAATAGAATGTCTTTGAGTTCTTTCACCGCTTCTTGACGAACAGTAGAATTATGATGATGAAGTCGGGTTAATAAATCCTATATACAGAAAGAATACAATGATAATGTTAGTACGAGCTGATACTAAAAAAGTCATAGTATATTACAGTTATTTCATTTAATAGTTGTTTTCTTCATAAATTAACGAATTTCATAAAATAATGGTAATATATATACATATACACATCATATATGCATACCTTAATATTAAGCTTTCGTTTACTAATAATTTCAGCTTCATTATATTGTCTGAACTGTTCACGTATGACGATTTTTTTAACTTTAAACGATGTATCTGTTACATTTAATCCTTTTGGTAACAGTTTATTTTTCTTTGTTTTTAATTTCACTTTAGCCTTCTCTGATTTTAGATGTTTCAAATGTTTATGACCTTTTGCCATTTTTACAATTTATACCAAAATATACCGTTTAATATACAACGTAGTTACATATATAATATATTTATATTAACAATATTGTTAATAAATAATTAACACATTAAATGTTTCAATATTATTTATATAAAGATCCTATTTCTACCTCTCAGAATTCTAAGAGAATTCTCTTTATGTATTATAATTATTTATTAACATTTATCTTATAAGTTAAAATATAATTAGTATTTCAACAGAATAACACGTGACTAAACCATGAATTAAATGATTGAAGAAATAGAATTGTATTGGCTACATGTACGCATACCAAGAATTAAACATACATAGAAAAATACTTTTTTTTTTGTAAATACGACGATATAGAGTTCCAAGAAGAAATTAAAAATTAATTTATATTTTTTTATGTAGAATCGAGTTGTTTAAAGATAATATTTAGAAATTCATTTTATAACAGTATTCGGATAAAGTCCCTAGGAAATAATCTCTAGGCACAGAGCGTTGGCAACGAATTTATACGGTCTCTTAGGATTGGACACACGGAGCCTAGATACCAGGAGGGCGATCGACATAGAAAAATAACTAATAAATGCGACTGGAAAAAAAAGGAAAGATCATTTTCAGAAATACGCTGCTAAGTTTCGTTATGTTCGCTAATGTCAAGTTTATAACGTTATATTTTTCATTGACAATTGTTGACAATACTGCATCATTAGCAATTGTATTAATGTTTTTTTAATTTATAAAAAGTAATATTTATTTAAAAATGGTAAATAAATGTGTGGCGTCCCGCATGTAGAGGGTTTCTCTATAGTAAAGATAATATTAGACTGAATTTTTATTTTATGATTTTTATTGTTAGGATGCGACTTGCTTTTCTTTCTTGTACACTTCTCAACGGCTACGCACAGACTGTTCTAGTCTAGTGACCACTACTTGCCAGCGTAGTTCCCTAGCCTTCTAGTAACTTAGATGGCGCGACCTTCGGTCGTACCGCTACACGCATGTAGAGGGTTTCTCTATAGTAAAGATAATATTAGACTCAATTTTGTTTTATGATTTTTATTTAACGGATGCGACTTGCTTTTCTTAGTTGTACACTTCTCAACAGCTACGCACAGACTATTCTAGTCCAGTGCCAGTGATCCCAGAGACTTTAGTTCGTTTGATGGACACAGGGGCGGAAAATTATCGTACGCGGCACAAAATTATCGTACGCCCCGGGAAAATTTGAAATCCGACTATTTCTCGGACAGAATTTTGAAAAAGTCCAAACAACTGTCTAAGTCCCAACTTTTTGAGGTTGATGACCTTTTTTTATTTTTTTTTACTCATCAAGTTTCCAAACCCTATCTTGAAAACGATAAAAACGGTCGTCGAACGGGGAGACAGTGCTGTCAGATCGTGGGAAAATCTTACCCTCTCCCTGTGCCACTAGGATTGCACACAATGAAAGTTTTCCATGTCCGTGTGTTTGGGATTTCGAGGAAAGCCGAGTGTAACCGAAGTTGGCGGTTGGCCACGAAGTGGCACACTATGAAAGCAACTCGTGTCCATGTGTTCGGACGACACGAGTCGCTTTCATAGTGTGCCACTCCGGCGTGCCCGCCAACTTCGGTTACACTCGACTTCTTTCGACATCCCAAACACACGGACATGGAAAACTTTCATTGTGTGCAATCCCAGTGGCACAGGGAGAGGGTAAGATTTACCAACGATCTGACAGCACTGCGGGGAGATCGTGCTGGAGGTGGCGGTGGAGATGGTAGTGGGAGTCGTGGTGGGAGTGGTGGTGGGAGTGAGGGTTGGGGTGGGGGTGCACCTTTCGAAAATTTGTTGACTAAAAAAAAAAAAAAATCATCAAGTTTTCCAAATTCCAAATGGATACGCCACGAATTTTGGATCGTACAGGACCTCAAATTATCGTACGGATGGGATCAGTGCTGTCAGATCGTGGGTAAATCTTACCCTCTCCCTGTGCCACTGGGATTGCACACAAGTTTTCCATGTCCGTGTGTTTGGGATGTCGAAAGAAGCCGAGTGTAACCGAAGTTGGCGG
>NW_015149013.1:404220-417790 GCF_001465965.1 Polistes dominula
CCTCTACCTCTACCTCTACCTCTACCTCTACCTCTACCTCTACCTCTACCTCTACCTCTACCTCTACCTCTACCTCTACCTCTACCTCTACCTCTCTTATTATGCTTTCGCTCATTTTTATGTCCTTCTTTCTATCTTTCTCACTTTCTTCCTCTTCTAACTACCACTTTCACTTTTTATATATCCATTCGTTACTTTCGCTCGAGTCCTTTGCTTTCTTTTTCAGGTAATATATATATATATATTATGTATAGTACGTATAGTAAAAAAAAAGTAAAAAAGTGCGGAAACATAAAAGCGCACGCGTGTAAACACTCCCCCGAATGTGTCTACTTATCGCGATATTTAAGACCAGCCAGCAACTCAGCGTTACCTTCCTATTCTTTACTTATGTAGGTCGTTACTTTAATTTAACATAAGTTGCGTATCCGTATATCGCCTAAGGCTGAAAAGCAACAGCTGTTATCGCATCGTTTTCTCTAGCGTGTGTATATAATTACTATTGATGCTGTACCAAAGTGGGGGAAGGGGGGAAAAAGACTGGTGTTGATCTAAAACTCCCCCCTTCCTCCCCTACTGCTGTTAATTCTTGTTGAATAATTTCATTTGCAAATGTATAGTACATTCATAATTTTCACAAATCAATCAAAAAAAGTATTTAGCATATAAATTTTATAAAATTATTTGCTTTTTCTTTTTCTTTCTTTCTTTTTTCTTTTTGGATAAATTTCGATAATGTTGCCTCTTTTCAGGAGCGGGAGAATCTGGAAAAAGTACGATCGTCAAACAGATGAGGATATTGCATGTCAACGGCTTCAGCGAAGCGTAAGTTTTTTCAGATTTTATGTCAATGATCGAGAGACAGCGAATGATCATTCTTTCAAGGCGATCTTACACATGTAACCTAACGAAAACAAATTGTTTTTTTCGATTAACTAATTTTCTTCTTTTTTTATTTCCTATTATTTTGGTCTCCACTTTTCTTTTCATTTAATACGCACTTGTATGGAATGAATCATTATGACAAGCAGTTCGAACTGTCAATCAACGTAATATCAACACGTGGTCAAGTTTGAATCGTTAATCCTTTATGTTTCTCTCTCTCTCTCTCTCTCTCTTCCTCTCTTCCTCCTCCCTTTTGTGGCCATTTTGATATATAGCAAAGAAAAAGAAGAGAACAAATAGTATTTCACATTTCCTTTCGACAAGATGTCAAACAACAACTGACGTCCGTTTTGGAATAGCAAAGTAAAAATAAACATGCGAGGTCGAAGAAAGAAGAAACAGCGTATACCGTTATCGCTAATGATTCTTATTACACGTATGTATATATATATATATACGTATGGTCGTACGTAAAAATCAAGAGCAACTAGATAGGATGAAAACGACGTGCAAACAAACGGGCCACTTCGTGCCCGTCGTAAATTCTGTCTGACTCGAGGAACTGATAACGTTCTATCTGAAAGGCGCCTCATCGCTTTTTTTTTCTTTTTTTTTATTCTTCCTTTTTTCTTTTCTTTTCTTTTATTTCCTTCTTTTTTAGGAACTTCATACTTTACACGATCGATTACCGTAGAAATTATAACTTTATTATCATTTGCATGAATCATAAACAAAATTTGTTCGAATAACCATTTTCCGTTGCGAAGAGTTCTTCAACGGAAATTGTACAATATTACATATATTTATTACGTATATTACGTATATATATATATTTACGTATAAATTGATTGCACAGTGGCGATTATATAATTCTTATATACACATTTTATTTCCAAATGAAAAATTATACATGTATTTATTAACGCTTTATTTCGGACAAAATTTGATTCTTGTATAATATACATCAACACTAAAGTTTCGTTTGTTTTGAGGAATTTTATTGATTTGTTAATATTTTCTTTTATCTTATGATTTCTTATAGCGAACAACAATTCACATACGTATACCAATTTTATTAGTAGCCAAGCCGAAAAGTTAGATTATAAACAATTTTGCTAAACGTCGTTAATCAATTAGATGCGTAAGAAAGTAACCGTGATCGAACAAAGGAAATAATATAATTATAGCAGTAGAACGGTGAAACAATTTTATAAAAAAAAGAAAAAAACTTTAAAAGAGAGAAAGAGAAAAGTGTTTTATATTAAAATTTCATTAGGGCTTGTATCCATAACAACAATAAGTAACAAGCAAAGCAAAGCAAAGCGGGAGGATCGTTGTATTAGATCGCAATTGTCGTTATTATTTATACATTACTATTTGTTTGTGAGGACAAGTCTCCCCGAGGGAACACAAGAGCAAGAAAAAAGAGATTCCCTCCCTTTTATCATCCCCACTTGTAGCGCTCTTCAAATCCTCAGAGTAGAATTTTTGTAATATAGTCAGTGATCCCATTCGTACGATAACTTGACGATCTTTCTTTTTTCCGGGTACTATTTTCCGATAGTGAATCGAAATTTCGAGAACCACCACCACGATCTGTGTACGATCTGTGTACGATCTCCATACGAACAAGTCTTTCTCCCTGCCGTTTTCACGATAGGGTTTTGAACTGGAAGACTAAAAAAAAATAACCGTGGAACTTCCACTCTCTTCCGATCATCCGACAAATGGTAGTAATTCAAATTTTTCCCGGGGCGTACGATAATTTTACGCCCTTGTGTCGATCAGACGAACTAAATCTGGGATCACTAAACATAGTCGTTGTCGTATGATTGATAATTACCAATGGACACACATTTATGTTTCATTTATAATCGAAAGTAGATCAAAAAAGAAAAAGAAAGAAAAAGCGTCATGTCAACGCGCCAAAATAACCGAAACGCTTTATTTTACTCTATTTCGACGTTTTTCGTTCCTTCTCTTTATTTTTAACGCTTCGAATTAGCAGTCCACCTGTAAAGAAAATACATGTTGGTGTAGAGTTATGTAAAGCAAAAAGAGTAGAGTAGGCAGGCAGGCAAGCAAGCAAGCAAGCAAGCAAGCAAGCAAGCAAGCAAGCAAGCAAGCAAGCAAGCAGTCGACCGTTCTAGCCAATGAGATCAACAGGGGATTTGCTTATAAGGCAAGGGACTTTTTCCCATAAACAGAAAACATCTACAGGAGAGGAGGGCGACCAAGCAGAGAATGTGTCTGCTAAGGATATTGGCATGATTGGTTGAAAGGGCCAACCGCTTGTTGCCCTCCTCCTCCCTCCTCTTCCTATTCTTACTAGATGTAACCTTATATCGGTCGTATTTTTCTTATTGGCTAGAAAGGATCACATCGGCTACTTATTTAATACGTAAAACACAAAGATAAGGAATATAGTAAGTAGAAAGTTAATACACTGCTGATGTTAACGTGTTTTTGTTTTTTTTTCTTTTTTCTTTTTTCTTTTTTTAACTACTCTTGACCACGAAACATAAATGCGTTGTCCATCGTAAATTTTCAATCATACGACTATGTTAAAAAGATTCTACTCCATGGACTTGGAAAGCGTCCAAAGTGGGAATAGGCGGAGCAAGTGTACCTCGTGCGGTCTCCCCCTCCCTTCTATGACCATTCATGTCCCATTCCTATTCTCTCTTTCGACGCACTATATCTACGTATATACTTTTTCCAAGAACGCGCATGATCAATTTATATATATCGTAATGACGATATAATATCTAATGATGATAGGTTAATACTTAATTCGGATGTTTTTTTCCGATATCGTACTTGGTAAATCGATTTTGATTTGATTACTTCATAATCCATTTATATTTTTATTTTTTCAGAGAGAAACGCCAGAAAATCGAGGACATTAAAAAGAACATCAGAGATGCGATATTGGTAAGATTTATTGTTAGTTTTCTTCGTATGTATATCTTCGTGTCTCATAATCTAATTTTGTTGAACCTTGACGAGAATTAATTTTGTATTCATTTGCAAACGTCATTCATTAACGAAATAATCTATACATTTTAACTAATATAAACATATTGCACAAATTGAGGTTTTCAATAACTAACATCGCTTACACCAATTCTTTTGAGTTGAAAATGATCCATTTGTAGCATTATTTTAATGGACCATTCGAAGCAACAGGTACTTTTTCTTTTCTTTTTCTCTTTTTTTCTTCAAATTCTTCTTGCAATAAACATTAAATTTTTCGGAGCACGGTTGATAAAAAGAGAAGGAATGTATCTGTTAATTATAATTAGTTATTTGAGGTAGACCACAAGTTCTTGAATTTGCAGTTTTATAATTTCAAGAGAGAATTACCCTAAAAGATGTGTAAAAAAGAAATAATTGATTTGAAATCGGTGTGAGGAACTTTTGACTAATCTTTTATTAAAATTGCGTATTGCGAGATCCACGAATGAATACACAATATTTGACCATTAAATTGTCATTTGCTTCCGTATTTTAGATACGTCTAAACAAATATAACTTTATTTCCACTTTCGAATATTAAACGAATATACATGTTTATACATAAATATGTATACATTATATGCTCATTAATATAATATTAACAGTGTTTTTACTCATCCAGAAAGAGCTTATAAAAAAAATATTAAAAATTTGTAATTAATTTTATTACATATATCTGACAAAAACGACATGATAACAACCATACTTTTCTTATATTTTCTCTAAAAATTAATTTCACACAAGAATATTCAATTAAAAGTTTAAATACAAATTGTACAAAATAGCAGAGTTACAGTAATAATAATAATAAGATAATAATTATTGGCACGCTCGGATAATGTTTTGAAATCAAACAACTATATATTCAATTCTCGACTTTTCTTTTCTTTATGGAATCGTTTTGATAATCTCAAATGAAAGTTTTACGATCAGGAAAGGTCATGGAACGAATGCGAAGATTTATAAAAATTTATCTTAATTATTTTCCATTGAATGTTTAAAATTAAAAGAAGGAAGTATTTCTTGGCCTAAAGTTCTCTACGCCCTTAAATCCGGACATGTCGTTTCGTGTGTCGTTCATCGTGGGCGAGATCATCGTGCACGTAGGCGATATGCCAGTTTCAAAGTGTATTTGTCGAAGACGAGTTAAAAGACCACACGTTGGCTCACTGCTAATATTAGCAGTAATTCACTGGACAAATATGAATATCTCAATTTAGTGCACTTCCCACAAGGTTTCTTGCCTCGAGGAATCTTATTTTCTTCACTAGGTTAAATGTTTTTATTTTATTATTAATTGCTTGTACGCATAAAACGAAAGAAAGAATTAGAAGAAAAACGAGAAGCATCAGCAAAAGTCTATGTTTGAGATCGTTACACTTTAATCTTTTAACACATCGTTTTCTTTCTTTATTTTATCCTTTCATTAATTGCAAGTTAAATGGTTACCTTTTTAGGAGAACAAATGTTTAAATACTAATATTAACGAGTAACTTAATAAGTAACTTTAACTTACATTGTTTCGAGTTTCATCATCGTAAAAAAATTTTTTCGTCACTATTGATAATATTAATTTATTTATTTATTCAAATTAGTAAAACAATTATTTGTTTTCTTTTGTTTTATAATATCAATCAAACGAAATAAATAATATTTACAATTATTATATATATATATATCACTATTTTCATTGAATTTATTCCAGCTCGTTTGGAGGGATTAAGAATATGGAAAAATTAATAATAACGTAACATTTTTATTTTGTTTCTTATTTTTGCAGACGATAACCAGTGCTATGAGTACGTTACAACCACCCGTGACGTTAGAGGATCCTGCGAATCAGTGCAACGTCGACTATGTCCTGAACGTCTCGTCTTCCCCGGATTTTGATTATCCCGCGGTGAGTGATTTAATGAAAAATTTAATCGACAATTAGTGTTGTTAATGACGACGAGGAGAAAATATAATGCTTCTCCTTCGATATCGTCAAATGAAATCACGTGCTCGATTCGATGCATGCCTGCCTGCCTCCCCCGTGGTATAATAATAAACTATGTCGATCATTTTCGATCATATACCGATATCTATAGAAGAGTAATGAATGTACGGAATCGTTGAGATCTATTACGTGGCATGATTAATGTTTATGCTCTTTAAATAGTATCCACATATGTTTTGTATGCTTATTTTATAGAATATCACATACACACGAATATACCTAATGTCGATTACGTTTTCTTATAACACACATAAAAACGTATCTATGAACTTTTGAATTGATTAACAAAATATCTTGTGAAAATTCTTCGATAATTATTCGATTTGATATACGTGTTTCATTTTTTAATATTACTTAATGCAGCTTTACAAAAATTTTATTTTCTCACGTATCCATATCTTCGACGTGGATTAACAATAATAAAAATAAAGATTAGAATAACGATGATTGTATGTTACTAATTTTATTTTATATACTTGGACCACGAAATTGATTGATTAGTGATATTATCATCGCGCAACGTTGATTTTATCTCTGGTTTAAAGTTGCGTGAGTTCAGACAGTTGCGTTTGTAGAGAAGAGCATTAAGACCTACTGATAAAACTAATTTATAGGTGGTATTAGTTTAGTTTAAGTAGTTGTAAAAGGACATGTTAGAAAACGTATTATGAGGGCATTTATTTAGTCCATTTGGTCATTCTGTATTCAGGACAAGAAGAGCATATACCGCGCCTCTTTAAAAAAAAATACGTGCACTAAAAAAGTGTTCATGTTTGTTGTATAAGTTAGTTGCCAACTTGACGCATAATGCTGTGTCCTCTTTTTTCCTTTTTTTTTGGATTTACAATTTTTCGATTGATTTTGAATTCTTGGTAAAACTTTCTCTCTCTTTCTCTCCCTTTTTCGACAAATTTTTGATCATAAATATTTAAAATTGTTAATCGTAAGATTAATAGTCGTTGATCCAGACACCGGAGCATACACACACACGCAAAATGTAGAGCATGCGTGGCGAGACGCGAGAATAAATATTCCTCGTTATAGAACTCGCACCTCTCATTATATATACACACAGTCGTCGATATATAGCTGATTTTTTTTCTTCCAACAATAATACGAGTTTAACGATCGTAAAACAATTTTTCGATATAATGTCAGAAATATTTCTACCTTATAGAAAGTTGGTGGGTGGATGGGTGGCTAGTAACTCTGAGCTAAACTATACTCGTATCATAAATATAAAACTAAAGTTGTTCAAAATAATAATGAAAAAAATAATGATTTTGCTAATATGTTACAACTCATTGAAATCAGCGAGGAAGACAAAATTTCGGAATAATTACCATTTTCTTTCCTTTTTTTTTTGTGATCGAAAACTAATAAGAAAAATTCATTTTTCGAGTAATTAACATATAAGTATATTTTCTCCACGCTTTTTTTGTCTTTCTTTTTCTTTCCTCGTTCTTTCGACGAACGCGCATATGTGTGGTTCTTATGGGAAGGACGATCGATTAGGATGATTTTAAATGCGGGTCTATTCTTGTGAAGGTTTTTTTTTTTCTTTCTTTTTTTGTTCAACAATTTATTTTTAGTCGTAAGATAAGAAAACTTCCGATTTGCAATAAATTAAATATCCTTTCATTCTTTTTTTTTTTTTTTATTTTGTTAATTTGTCAAAAAAAAGAGAGAGAGAGAGAGTATGGAGAAATGGGTTTGGAAAAGAGGGAAGAGGGAGAGTTAGGATATAAAATTCAAATAAATTTTTTGGATTTAAAAGTAAGAAAAATTTGAATTTGCGATGCGATTTATTTATATTTTTTTTTCTTTCGAAATAAAGTTGTCGCAGTAACATAATTCACGTTTTGCGTCATTCATTTTGCGAGAGTGTGTGTGGGGCATATACCAAACCATACCCCCCCCCCCAACACACTTATTTTGTATATGCAATTCGAATATACCGTTCACTGATGAGAAGAAAACCTGCCGGGGTTCGTTCATTCTATCCACAACTTTTTGAAAATACGTCACAAAATAGAATATTAGAATCCTATTTTCTAACCGTACGATTATTCTAAATTGATTGTGGAACACACTTATGTTTTACTGTACGGGTAAAAAGTAATTTTAATCTATCGGCATAGATTATTCCGAGATCATTTTATCTTGTTCGGCTTTGAAAACGTTTTCTGTTCTTTTATTTCTATACGATTTTTGTCAGTCATTATCTACCAGGACACAAGATTAACGTAAAATAAAGTCTTTTTTTATTTCTTTTTTAATGTCTAATCGAGTTGACGCCATTTATTTTCTACTGTAAGGAAAAAAAAATAGTCATGTAGCTAGCGACTTTTTTTTGTAACACATTGTATTACATAATCTTAAGGAAATAAACAAGAAATGAGTTATATACGCGATTCGACTATATTCGGAGACTCTTCGAATGTAGGTATGTGGTATCAATATTATATTTTGTATTAAATGATAAAACGGATAAGTGCACGTACTTACACATATATATATTGCATCCAAAAAGTTCCAACAAATATTTAAATTGAAATCGTCAATACTGGTATAAACGAATTACTTGGATATAAAGATAAATTTTACGAATGTTTTTTTTTTTTCATTTTTTATTTTTTTTTCTCTCGTCAATTTATTCTTTTTTCCCATTTTCAGCTTGTTCAGAAACATTCTAATAGATATTGTATGCAAAATTGATTTGCTCGTTGATTAAAAAGGTCTAACTTAATATCCTGTATCGTAACGAGAGATTTAATAATAATTTAATGTTAAAGTTACTGTATATAATCCATGGATTCCCTTATTCTCATTCAAGCGCAGGATAAAAACAAATGTCAAAGTATAAGAATTTGTTGTACGCATTTAAACCTAATCATTTATTTTCTTATTCTCATAGATTTTTTCTGTCTGTACGTTAACGCTAGTGATTAATCTGCGAGGGTTTTCCAATCAATATTAATTGATGGATAGGCGATAAAATGGCGATAAATGATATCTAACAAATGCAAACTTGACGATACTCGATGTTTTTCTTTTTTTGGCGATAATAGGATCTGCTTTTTGCCATTATCCAATTACGAAGAAAGTTATCTTGGCTTAGTTTGGTACTGGCAACGAGCCTTTTTGAAAATACGTGCCAACGTCCGCCTTCTAGCGCCCCTTCAAACCTTCTAACATTCAAGAGGATAATTCATTCGAAATTCTTCATTACGAGAAATCTAATTAACTAACATAAGCTTGTATACAAACGCGTAGTTCGACGATAAATTTAATGAGAATTGCAAAACAGTTAGTTTCGAGAAGTGGAATAGATGATAACATTTCTTTTTTTTCCTTCGTTAATTGGGTACGATTAAAAAATAAATAAATAAATAAATAAATATATATATATATATATATATATATGATTTATTCTAGAATTTGAACAAATATATATTTGTTTATATTTTACCTGTTATTACGATATTACAACATCACGAAAAAATTGTTTTTCTTTTCTTTTTTTCCCCAAGACAGAGATGTAGGTAGCATAATGATTTAGAAAATTGGAAAAAAGAACAACAAAAAATATTCACTGAACTACCAACAATAATAATTCGAACGTTTAACCGGTGCTTCGAAGAACTCGTAAATTGTGATAATATACAATTATTTTTATCTCAAATTCTTTGCTACCTCTTTTCGTTGGCTATTATAATTTGAATTGTATTCAACGAAAATGTCGTTTATCGACAGTTCCTACGCCATTTTCCACGTAAACTCGGAGATCCTCCTCTTTGGGTTCGCCGATCCAAAGAGGAAATAACGTTTTTGTATTTCTATCTGTTTTGAATACTTTCATTAACGATATAATAACATTTTAATATTTTCAGGAGTTTTACGAAATCGTCGAAACGCTATGGAATGATCGAGGCGTTCAGCAGAGTTTTGAGAGGAGTAACGAGTACCAACTCATCGACTGCGCCAAATAGTGAGTCACATTTAATATGACTGTTTGCTATTAGTCGGTGAAAATTATTCAAGGGAAAAACGTGATAGGATACCAACGTATCCTTCTTCTCCTATTCCCTCCCACCACCCCATCCTATATTTTTTCTCTTTTCTCATCCTCTCCTCCTTTTTCCCCACCTGGTTTTTTTCTGCCTTCTTTTTCCTAAATAAAAAAGATCGTTGAAGGATGAAAAAAGAAAAAAAGGCTAAATTATTCCTTATCTTTGTAGCGTTGGAATCATCCTTTGCTCAGGGTACAGTTTTTGTAATCTGCCCCACACATGGTGATATCGCGATTACGATAAGAAGCTCGAACGCGATAACGTACACGAATTGATAATAAAAGTACTGTGTAAGATATCCACCCCTCCCACTCCACTATCATCACCCTTTCTACCTCCTCTTCTCTCTATTCTTTCTCCTCCCTCGTCTTCCTTCTATTTTTTATCTTTGGGGAGGGGGAATTAATAAATGAAATATTTTGACAGATTCTTTTAAACTATAATACGTCAACGAACGGATTAGAGAAAGAAGGTGTGTTATGGTGGTGGTATCGCAGTGTATATAATAGCATAATAGGCAAAAAAAAGCCCACTGGCAGTAAGAAAAGCGGTCGGTCAAGTTTTGCGTTTAATCGAAAAACGCGTTTAGAATATTCTTAAATGTTAACGAAAAATTGTTAACAGAACAGAAATAACTCTTCCGGCATAGATTTTTAAGTTAAACGTTTTGAAAAACTTTCGACAAGTGAACCTAACTAAAACTAAATACCGTATCGTTATTATTTCCCATCATATATATGTATATATATACTCGGCATATACGGATTATTCTTAAAATAAATCGTTAGATCCTTACGATTATTTCATGTGAGGTGTGTGTTTTAAGGTGTTTATACGGTTTTTTATGAGAAACATTTATTTATAACTCGTATACCGTTTTGCACAGTCTATTATTCGCAAGTCTATAATGAAATAATTATATTAAACGTATATTTGCGATATTGCCACGCGTTAAAGACAAAAAAAGGTATGCCTAGTAATAGTTGTGGTTTATCTTAAATCGTAAATTTTCGTTATAATGTAGTCTTTTTTTTTTCTTTTTTTTCTTTAAAATTAATAACGATATAAGAATTTTATTTTTAAGATAGCAACTGATGATTTTGTAATGGTGTTTTTTTTTTCGTTTTTCTCTCTTGTCTTTATTTTTGAAAAGATGTGTAGAATTTTTGGACGAACGTTACGTAGAGAGAGGAGATTATGTTCGTGTATATTGAAAGAGACCGCTTGAAAGACCGATCTAATGCCAATGGAGACAATGCTTTAACGAGGTAATCGCTTTAATAGAGGCCACTGGCTTATCTAAGGTTCTCAGCAAACCTGCTCACAATCAACATCGATATTTTTCGAAGGTAAATTCATCGTTAAGAGATTCCTACCCTAACACCGAGTTAATAAGTAAGGTTTTTCAAATTACTAAGAAATAGGAGGTAGTTTTTGTATGTGTATTTCTTTTTGTTTTTAATATTGCAACAGAAATGTTGTTGCACCGTACATTTATGTAACCACAGCAATAAGTAAAAGCCAAAATCTTTCACGTAAGCGAACACTGATACCATTTAACAAGTCGGCGTATATGATTTCATTTTTCATTTCAATTTTTATACAAAACATTAAATATACATTCATACATATGAATCGTTCAGAAATCAATGCAGAATTAAATCCAGAGAGATAAAAATTGAGAAAATTAATGTTTTGTAATTTTTTTGATTTATTAATTGCATCAGAAAAGTATATACAATTTTTTTTTCTTCAGAGGGTAGAAGGGTAGAACTAAACAATCTATACACAGGATGTGCAAATTAAAATGTAATTATTATATTTATCGGGACAACGGCACCATCTTAAAAAACTTTAGGACTTTAATTTTTTGATTGTTGAAAATAAAGCAACTAATAAATCCTTTTAATAATTAAAAAAACTATTATTTTAACCCTTTGCCCTCCGCACGATTCTCTTTTTTAATATTTGGAATTAATTTTAATATTTCAAATTTTAATTTTATTAAATAGGTAAATTAGACCTGGAAAAATGTTAAAAACATTTAATTTTTCATTGTATATATGGAGAAGTTTTCAAAATGCACATTAAATAATTCATTGCTACTCATAATTAAAAACGCGCATCTTCTTTTGACGAATTGATTCAATATCGCTTTTGTCGTTTGAACATACGATTTCAATTGATTTTTTTTTTATTTTTTTAATTTTTCTTTTTTTTATACATTAAACTGGTGCCAACGCCGCTGAGATTCATATACCGCATAAAAAAAATTGCACGAAAGAACTTTGACAAAAATAAAATCGCACAAAACAAATCGTTCAAAAATAAAATCGCATAAAAAAGGACCGCACAAAAACACTTTTACTGTACTAGGTTGCCTTTAGATGCCGGCGTGCCGTGTCGATGCAGCAGCGACAACGGAGCTATTAGCTTGTATTTCATGTCGCATCAGCAGTGACAACGGAGGGCAAAGGGTTAAATATAAAAAAATGGGTTTCTAGGCAAAACTCGTATAATACTTGAAGAGTGCAGAATATATTTGTGTAAAATTTTGTATACGAAAATTTATCATCTTCTTTAAAATGATTATCCTTAACGTGTATTCTTCATTTTCTTTTGAACGCATCTGAAATGAAGTTAGACTCTATGCATTCCTTGCGTTAAAGTATTACGAAAAGAAAATTCTACAAATGTAAAAGTAAAAAGAAAAGTAATTCGCCCGATTGTGTCAGCATTCTTATTTTCCAGTTTCTATCTTCTCATGTCGCGAGGAACGATTTCGTTATAAATAGCGAATTGTATTTTTAGGAAGCGCTGCTTCAGATATATCGGAGGAATGTTCCTCGTTGGAGGAACAGTGTACGATTTTAGACTCTTCCGATCATATTTATTTATTGCATGAAATTATTCCTGCGTAATGATATTTTCCTCGGATTTTCATGTGTTTTTTTTTTCACAATATTATTTTCAAGTAACTTTAAAATAAAGGATGGAAGGAGGAAAAGAGAAAAAGTGCATTAACCGTGCGATGATCGTTACGTGTAATGGTTTATATATTTAACTAGGGGTGGGGATGGGGGTTTCTTCCACCGTTTCGACTTTTCGTTTGTAATTTATATTTAAATTTGTAACAAAGATGAGAAGGGAAGATCCAAAGAGAGAAGAATCTGCAAAGTTTATACGTAACGATAGTAATAGTAGTAGTAGTAGTAGAAATTTTTGTTGCTTTTTTTACGAATCGATGATAGCACAACCGCGTTTATTGGTTTATTTTTATTATTATTATTATTATTCTCTCTCTCTCTCTCTCTTCATCTTTCTTCCTCGGAAATACAGAAAAATCGCTAGCAGTAGATAAGCACTTTTGAATATGCGCTATAGGTGAAAATAACAATATAATAGTTTATATCACAAGGTCTTTGCTACTCTAATATAATCCGTGATAATGAGAAAATCTTTGCTTCGCAATTGTGTCGAGCCTCGACCTCCTTACTCTTTCGATTCTCAAAAGGTCGATGACCTATTTCTCTCTCTCTCTCTCTCTCTCTTTCTTTCTTTCTTTCTCTCTCTCTCTCTCTCTCTCTCTCTCTCT
>NW_015149013.1:419495-434991 GCF_001465965.1 Polistes dominula
TTTTTTTTTTTTTTTTTTTCTAAACAACCCGACTTTATATCCTTCGTCGTAACGAGCCACCTATTAAGGTCGCCTTAGGTGGGCCTCCATAATTATCTCGAGTAAAGTGATCTATCATAAAATATTGTTCATGAAAAAGAAGCATACTTTATAGGGTGAAGAAGAAAAAAAGAATGAAAGAAATATTTGTAGCAAATTAGAAATGATTTTTCCCCGTAGTTATTAAAAAAAAAAAAAATAATAAGAAGGAACAGTATATAAACTATATTCATCTCGTAGCGTTGTATTAGTATTCTTTCCGACGAATTAATTGCCATCTTTTCGAACTTTAACGTACAACGGTTAGAAAAACCTTTTATTATTTCTTTTTTGTTGTTGTTGAAATAACATTGAGAACGACGAAGCATTTGTGTTAATGTTTTAACGCGAGAGAAAGAGAGAAAGAAAGAGGATAGAATATAGAGCTTAGAAAATACATCCTAATGTCCTGTATGTATGTATGTACGATTGATGACGGGTACCGATGGCAGTGACCCATGACCTGAATTGAAAAATGGATATCAGAGGGGCGTATGTGCACACCCGGCGAGGCCAACGTGGCAAGGGTTGGGGTTAGGGTAGGACACCGCCGAGGATCGATTTTCCCTCTTCGTGCGCTCCCTCTGCTCGTGGTACGGGAGATAGGAAAGAAGGGTGGATTAGAGGGCGGGAGAGAGGCAGGGAGTAGGGACGTAAAGACTCGAGGGTGGGAAAAGACAGCGTACGCGCGCGCGCGCCTGCACATACAAACACACATACACACCTTTCTCTCTCACGTTCTATCTCTTTCTCTATCTTCTTCAACACCCTTAATATTCCACTCTTTTTCAATCTTTCATTCCACCACCTTCAAACCATTTTTCCATTCTTTAACTATTCTGTTCTGTCTTCTTTGCCATACATTTTGCAACAACATCGACGGCGACGACCACCACCACCCGTTTCTCCAGCCCCTTCTCTTTCCCCTTCTCGTTCCTATATATTCTACACCTTCGTTCGATGATGCTCTTCTTTTCATTAGTTCTCTTTCCTTTCTGTATTATTCTGTATTTTTTCTCTCTCTCTGTATATATCATCATTCGTAGTAGAATATATAGAGTAGGTGGATCGAATCTAACAGGACGACCGGATTCATTTTCGTTTTTCTAATCAACGGGGGGGGGAGATGCTTAATGTATTAAGGACAAATTTAATTCGAATCTATGTCATGCATTTGAACTGGATTATCATTTTAGTCGCGAATTATTTTACGCAATTTCTTTTTATGAAGAGGGTGCAGGGATAGAGGAATTATTTTGTCTTTTTCGTTTACTTTGTTCGCGTGTTTGTTTTATCGATAAACGTAAAGAGACTACTGGTTATTTAAAAAAAAAAACTTCTTGTATTTACGGTGTTTGGCGCAAAGAGTTTGGTCAACTCTTATTCTTTTGTTAGAAGTAGGAACATAAAGAGAGAGGTCCGCATTGTCATATGACCGCATACGTAAGTAGAAAGTGGCCTCGGAATAACGATGTGGTTGATTACCGATGATTGTCATTACGGAAAAGCAGTATAGATCAATAACGACTTCAACGTGGATTTTGGTCGAATGCTACAACGATATAATACTAAAGCGAACGATGACTAAGAAGGATACATTTTATATAGGAAGAAATATGAATCAATTGTTGTCTTCATACGTTTATTTTTTAATTATGAATTATGAATAATGCCTAAAATCTTACCAAATGTCTTCTCTTTTGTTTCAGTTTTCTAGACAAAGTAGCTATTGTAAAACAACCGGACTACACGCCAACGGAACAGGTAACATATATATATCTATCTATCTATATATACGTATACATACACTTAAATGATGTTATTGGTAACTGGGCCGAACTATTTACTTTGTTTCTTTTACAGATAGACAAACATTGCTAAAGAAATGCAATTGAACTCTTTTTTTTTTTAAATAGAACAATTTTTGATCGTATCGCATAGCTGTTTGCTGTTATCTATGTCTACTAACAAGGATGTTGTACTTGAAATCAAACATAATTTTCGCATTTTTTCCATACTAACTTATGTTGCCTCATTATTTACACACACATTTGCGTATATCTTATTAAAACAATAAACATTTTTTTGTTACTTTGTAAAACCCATTTCGATGCGGTTTTTGTACGCAGGCCGTGGTTTGAAGAAAATTTTTAAAAATTACAATAGCTTGTAAGCGAATGAGAATTCTGTTCAATTGTGTGGATACAATGTTGCTGATAATTAAACATATCATTTATGAAGGATGATATTACAATCTAAGTGAATACAATTTGTAGAGTTCAATTAAAAAAAAAAAAGTAATAAGGTACAATTTTACATTCGATGCATGCTTTCATAAAATTGTTCTACATAATTGATAGTATGGTTCAGGTTACTAACTCTGTGTTTTTTTCATCTTCTCTTATTTTCGATATAATTGAAAATCAAACATATACATATGAAAAGACATCGAGCAATGTAGTTTTTTCTCTTTTGATGTTTTAGGATATCCTGAGGTGTCGAGTTCTTACATCCGGTATTTTCGAAACCCGGTTTCAGGTGGACAAAGTAAACTTTCAGTAAGTTCCACGCGATACCTCCTTGCTTTACTCCAGTGTGTTGTCTGACTATATATAGCCAACGTATTACAGTAACATCGGGCCACGGTAAATATAACGCAAAGCAGCGTCGGCATCGTCATAGTAACGGCGCCGTTTATACAATGTCGACGTTATACGCTAAACGTACAGCGAAATCCGTTACACGCGCTAATGCCTTCGGAACTTTATCATATTTTCCCTTTTTGCGTTCACTCGCCGGTGTCAAGTTGTATCTACGACGTTCCAGATTTTCAATCCCTTTCTCTCCTCCGTCGTTTTGCCTCCTGCACGATCGCGCGCGCGTTCGTTGTTAGGAAGTATGTATGTATGTATGTATGTATGTATGTATGTATGTATGTATGTATGTATGTATGTATGTATGTATGTATGTATGTATGTATGTATGAATCTCGCAAAAAGTGACTAAAGAAAACGGGTTATTCTTCCAAGAGAATCGATTTTTGTTCTCATCTAACAGCGCTTTCTCAAGAACGTCCTTCGAGGAGTATAAAATATCGTCATTGTCGTCTTCGTCGTCCTCGTCCTCGTCGTGTTGGTTAATATAAAAAAATAGAGAAAAATAAAAACAGGAATGATAGGAATGATAGGACGAATAAATTAAGTAATTATTAAAACTATCTTTCGTTATTGACAGCATGTTCGACGTTGGTGGACAACGCGACGAAAGGAGAAAATGGATACAATGTTTCAATGACGTAACGGCGATCATATTTGTAACAGCATGTAGTAGTTATAATATGGTACTCAGGGAAGACCCGACGAAATTGAGGCTCCGGGAAAGTCTCGATCTCTTTAAAAGTATTTGGAACAATCGGTAAGAAATACCTAAATATCGTACAGATTTGTCTTACTTAGTTAACTTGATATCTTATTTTTTACTTTCATCTTTTTTGTTTTCCAGATGGCTCCGCACAATTTCCGTGATTTTATTTTTGAATAAACAGGATCTATTAGCAGAGAAGATAAAAGCGGGAAAACATAAATTGGAGGATTATTTTCCTGACTTTTCTCGTTATCAAACGCCAGTCGAACCCGGCGTAGTCACAGATCCCTCGGAACCTCCCGACGTTTTAAGGGCCAAGTACTTCATCAGAGATGAATTTCTCGTAAGTACGAAAGGATAAAAAAAGAAAGAAAAAGAGAGAAGCCATTCGGAACGTTTAAAATTTGTTCGGTCCGGTCCGATCCACGGCTCTCATTAGCTCTACTCGTCTACATATACTATTATATAACTTGATTACTATTATTATTATTCTTCTTTACAATCGTTCGTTCTCTCTTATTATAACGAAACGTCTCGTGACTTTAATCACAGCTGGTCGCGTTAATGTTAATTCAACTATCGTAACTAACAATAAAACGTCGTTACTATTTGTAGCGTATAAGCACAGCCAGCGGAGATGGTAAACACTATTGCTACCCACACTTCACCTGCGCCGTTGACACAGAAAATATCAAGAGAGTGTTCAACGATTGTCGGGACATCATTCAGCGGATGCACTTACGTCAATACGAGCTCTTGTGACTTCATTCCTGCCGACATGTTGTCCGATTGAGCTTTCGTCTCATCGTTATGCTCCTGCTGTCACCGCTGCACCAACTATGCGAGCCCTTCTACAGCCCTTTTCAAGCCATATGAGAGAAGAAAAACTATAGATGTGGCCGCAAAGTCTCCTATCGTTAAGGATATATCCTCGTGCCACGCTAAATAATATAGCGCGAACTGTATCGGTAAAACGTACGAGTAATATGACCTCGTCATCGTCGTTCGACCTCGTCGTCGTCGCACGCTATTAAATATACACATGCAACGTCGAGAGAAGAAAGAAAAATAAACCTTCTCGTCGAGTAAGAAACATTTTTTTCTCCGCTATGGGACTTATATACCACGATACTTTTTCCACAAATGGAATTTTTACGATTCGTGGGGAAAAATGACGGATCTCCCTATGCCGACGAAAGAATACGGAGGAAAGAATTCTTCTCCCTGCGAAATCGTTCAACAAGCAAGCCCTGACACACATAATACGTCTACCACCACTTTCTTCTCCATCTCCAATTTTGCTATTATTTGTGTAAATACTTGACACAGACACCTTACTCTTTCATACATTTGGCCAATTTTCTTCTTCCTTTTTTCTGTTTTTTTCTTTCTTCTTTCCTCTTTTTTAGATTCGAGGAGAGTGTGCTGTGAATGACTGAGCGCCCTTACAACCGGCCGCAGAAAACTCGTGCAATTCTATTATTATTACCTCGTTAATTTTATTCATATTACGCATCAATTCGTTGATAAGAGTAAAGAGAAGATAAGTGAGGATCATAATATATATATATATATATCCTTTAAATTATTTATGTTTATTACAAACTGCATACGTTGTCCTGTGCAAAACGTATGTTCTTCGTTAAATACACTCTTTTTATTTAAACGTCTTGGCTCGGCTTAGATGGTTAGAACATTTCTTAAAATTTTGGCCGTATCTCTCTTACACCCTTATTCTCTCTCATTCTCTAGGATATATATTCTTTTTTTATGTATAAATGAAAATCAATCGAATCCCTAAAATCGTCGAAATCTTACTTCCGTTTCGAATTTCTACTTCTTTCTATTGTTTTTTTGTTTACTCGTTTTTGATGTTGCTTCTTATGATTCTATCGAAATCTCCCTGTATCCCTGGCTATTCGTTTTCTACTTCCGAATTTCGACTATTGATCGCATCAGTCCAACCCATAGGAGTCTCATCCATACCTTGTTACGAGAGAAGTATTTTGTGAAATTTTACAGTATTTCGAAGAGTGTTTTAATTATATGTATAAACTATGTATTGAATATGTACAGGGTGACCGTCCATGAATTCATCTTTTTTATCTATGTTTCTTACGATACAAGGATTCCTCGTATATGTCATTTTTTTTTTACTAATTTCTGTCAGATCGTTTGATAACGTGTATCTAGATGCATAACGATACTAATATAACTATTATGCGTGTATTCGAATTAATAGAAAAATTGCACCGTCTTTAAGTTTCCTGTTATACCAATATCATATTCTGAATTTAGAATGAGAGTACATTTAATGACGAGAGAAAAAAATAGGAAAAATGTTCGTTTTAAATCTAATTGTCGAGAGAGAATATGTTCGTTACCGTCCGGCGTAGCTTTTTTAAAATAAGTTTCTTTTCATTTACACATTTATTTGCTTCTTCTTTCTTTCTATTAACTTTGAAAGGGTAGAATAATACGAGTCAAGTATTCTCTCATAAAACGCGACGAAATTCGTGATTTTATTTTTAACACTTGGAACACCCTGTGTATATGGAAAGAAATGAGCTTACTTTTCCCCTTAATTTTGACTACATACGTTTTTTTTTTTAAATATTGTGTTGTAAAATTACATACAGCTAAGGGTCTCCGTGTTATTACAAAAAAAATGAGCGACATGAAAACCATTATACATAAAGCAGTGACTTGACACGTTTATAAACGTCGTTCTTATTTCTTACACATAAAGATAAACGGCTGACACTGAAAATGTTGAAATAGCCCTCCAAGTGCTTTTCTTCTTCTTTTTATTCTTTTTTACATTTCTTTTTAAATTTTCAGACACAATGCGATAGTAGTCTGTACATTCTATATTTTACTTTACAGACCCAAACTTTATCTCTAGTATTTCTAGAAAAAGTTTCTCTGATATCATACTAGTTGATTCATTTATAATCTCTTCGAGTGTTGTAGAACATTCTTCCTTTTTAGCGCAAAATCACTACACTGTATCGAATATTCTTTTTAATCAATTAATCCTAGTCCTTTATTACGCACTAAAGTGGAATTAATAAAAGGGTAAATCTCTTGAGCATCGTATAAGAGATTTGTCGAAGTATTTGTTAAATTTCCTTTGAAAATTCCTTCGCTTGCCTCTGAAAGATCGTTCCAAGTTCTTTTTAGACTCGCGACTAAAAGAATAGAGAAGAGACAGAAATACAAAAAAAAAAAAAAGAAGGAAAAGGAAAGGAAGATAAATCCTAGTGTCGAACTGACGTAGTTCGTAGTACAAAATAGAATTTGTCGATTAATGATAAAAATGTTAAAACGGATACCCTGTGCATGTATACTTGCCCACATACATATATACATACATCTACATACATCTACATTAAATGTATTTTTGTGTATCGATATTGATGGGTGCGCTAATACATGTATGTGTACCTATCATACTAAATACATTAAGAAACACAACTCATAGTCCGTACTTTTATTTATATCTCTGTGCGAATCATTATTTTTATTATATTTGTTAAGGTGGATGATGATAAAAAAGTGCAAGAGAGTGCGTGAGTGCTTTATTGAAGAGAATAAGAGAGAAGAGTTTGTTTTAAAAAAAATACATATTCTCCATGAACTTCCATCATATCTAAACAAACAAATCTGTATTTTACGTATGCTTTGTTAGTAGCATTGTCACAACACTATATTACATAGTTAATTGTTTAGAGACGTTGAAGAAAAATCTTCTCTCTCTCTCTCTCTCTCTCTCTCTCTCTCTCTCTCTCTCTTTCTCTTTGTTTTTTTTAGCTAAGAGGCTAAGTAATGTCCACGTAAAATAATCGAATGCTAAAAAGAACGTATATAAGTTTGTCTTTCATCAAGACGGGACTTTTTCTCTTTCTCTTTCTCTCTCTTTCTTTCTCTCTCTCTCTCTTTCTTTCTCTCTCTCTTTCTCTCTCATTAAATATAATCATTGATAGAAAATTAGTACGTATGTTAGAGAAACAAATAAAAGGAAAAGAAAAAGAGAGAAAACGGAAAAACTACTAAGAGTATGTAGTTGCACGTTAATCAATCGTCCGGGGTACCCGACCGCAACGCTATAACATAAAAAGATACTTGATATTGCTTCAAAAGCTAATAAGAAAAAAAAAGAAAAAAAATACATTTATTATATGTAATTATGGTTGCGTGTGCGTGTACGTAAGCGAATCCGACAAATACCGAATTAGTAGCCAATTTATGTATGTGGTCCCAAGATTAATAATACCAATGTATATTATATATACGCAGATCGCACAATTTTGTTATTTTCTTCTATTACTATCATATACGTACAGTGAAATGATTATGTGAATATGTGAGTATATTTACCGTGGTGCAAGCAATTTTTATTTGTAAATACAAAGATCACGGATTCGTATTAGATATTAAAAAAAAATAATATAAATTTATGTATACAATATACGTATAATATATATTCGTTTGCTCCGAAGAAGCAAACCGAGTTAGGGAGAAGAGGAAAAAACATGTTTCCTGTAATCCTAAGATTATTATTGTATGCTGTGCGTGTATAAAGTGTACCGATAATTTCCGTGTATCGTTTGCAGGCACACCAAACAAACGCATATACTCGACACTTGTAAAAACATACACTATATGCTATACGATTCCATACGAATGCGCACATGTCACATACAAATACAAGCGTGCAAGAAAACGTTTTAAAGAAATAGCATGAAAACGAACTTGCGTCAGGATTGCGTTAAAAAGAAAATCAGCGATTTAATCTAAAAAATGTAGTAGGAATGTTTATCTTCTTAAAGTAAAGTGTGTAACTTGTTCCTCACGAACGTGCTTGCCATCTCTAAAAAACAAATTGTAAAAGAGTCATTCTTAATGTCATTTGCAAGCTATTCTCCTTCGTTTTGTCAAGCTTTTTTGCTATCGATTTGCTTTGCAAGCCTCCTTGCTCTTCATTTATTATTAACTTTAAAGGACTAAAGTAAAGATATAGGCTGATTGGAAATAATTCTAGTGTGAGGTGAGAACATGTATATATAGCGATTTGATGTGTCTTTCAATGTGTCCTTGTGAAGGGTGTAACTATGTTCAATTATATAACTTGGACATGAGAATGGGATCAGGCAATATATCGTAGCTTTTTCTTCAACGTCAACGTCACTTCGTACAACACCTATTACATTATTATTATTATTATTATTATTATTATTATTATTATTATTATTATTATTATTATTATTTTATTCAACGAATAATTCGACTCCTTTTTAATCAAGGACAAAGGATCGTTCCATTGTGATCATCTTTATTTAACTTAAACAATTGTTAATTGATCCAAAATTGTTTTTACACAGTCGAATTTTACTAAAACTAATTCTATACACTATTTTGTTATCGTCACCGTCACGTTAATGACGATTATATTATTGTTAAAACACGAAGAGGGAAATGAAAATGAAGCAATCTATGATTGGGTTGTATGAAAAGATAAATTATTTTTATTATTATTATTATTATTATTATTATTATTATTATTTTTATTATTATTATTATTTTTTTTTTTATTATTATTATTATTATTATTATTATTATTATTATTATTATTATTATTATTAGAAGTNTTTTATTATTATTATTATTTTTTTTTTTATTATTATTATTATTATTATTATTATTATTATTATTATTATTATTATTATTAGAAGTAGTAGCAGTAGTAGTAGTTGTAGTTGTAGTTGTAGTGTAGTAATTGTAGTAGTAGTAGATTAGAAGTAATATTAGTAGTTAGTAGTAGATTAGTAGTATTAGTAGTAGTACAACAGAAGTAGTAATAGTAGTAGCAGTTGTGTAGGAATAGTTGTATTAGTAGTAGTAATTGTAATAGTAACACTAGTGGTATTACAGTTCTACAATTCTAAAGAGACAAAGATTATTCCCTTGTTAAGGATTTATCGATCCTATATTGTGTCTTTGTCTGTATTATTTCCAATCATTTCCTTTCACTATTCGGTAATTTGGTACGTATATACGTTCGAATATATACGTTTCATTTTCTAAAATAATTTTGTGCTTACTAAACTTGAAAAAGTATATTATTGATTTGTTTTAATCTTATTCGCAATACTCTCTTCCAATCTGAAGCCGCTCAAATGTGAGAGGAATGAGAGAAAGCTACTTGTGCCTCGAGCGCGCCAACTCTATCCTATAAAATATACATTAAGTAATCAAAATAAACTGAGACTACGTCTCTAACATCATTGTAAATAAATATAATAGTATAATTTTTAATGGAAAATATGTGTGCAGTGATTAATCGTCGGTGCTGTTCGAAAAGTGATTTTCTTTTTTAATTTTTTTAGTGCTGTTCATATAAGGTGTAAGAAAAAAGAAGGCGTCGATGTTTAAAATGAATCATCGTCTAGAAGTTTGCAAAATGTGTGAATTGAAAAAGAGTAAAAAGACAAAACAAACAAGACAACACGATTATTTCGAAAATGAATATATCTCGATCGTTTACTAATCTGTGCGTTACGCGTAAATTAAGAAGGATTTAATCCATCTATTTACAAAATTCATAATACTATTTGCGTTTCAACCGACGAATTATGTGTAGACGGTGGAATAAAGGAGAGAGACTTTGATAAGAATACAAGATTTAAAAAAGTATAAAAAAGAAAAAAAGAGAAAAGAAAAAAATATATGGATATTATACAAAGAGACATACCCGAAAAAAAGGATTCACTTTTCGTTCTGGCAATAATGCGAACGAATCACTTAATTATTCGTACGTAAATGTGTACACAATGTGTCAAATGTGAGCAAGAAATGAAACCAAAATGGAGTTACCAGCTCGTCAATATTACATCTCTTAAATCATCCCTTTCTCCTCTACCTTAAATAAATTCTTTGTTGCGTGTATCTTAGAAAAGATGTCTAGGTAAAGATTTAAAGAGGATTATTATCACTACGTAAAGAAAATAAAGGAGAAAGAGTAGGAGAAAGAAGGGGAAATAAAAAAAAACATTAATAATAATAATAATATTTAATGAAAGTGATTATTTAGAAAGAGAGCGAATCCCGCGCAAAGCGTAGATACGATCTGAGTGAATGATTAAATTCGTGAATCTCATGTAGGGAATCAAATTGATGTTGTCCACTTTACGATTCTTATATGTTCACGAAAATTCCTTGGCACATGTTTCTAAAAATTCGTATACAATTTTAAAACAATTTCAATCAATGACCATTTGATAGAAGTACACAAAGAGAGATTAAGAAAAAGAGAGAGGAAGAAAGAGAGAGAGAGAAAAAAATACTGGATATGAGAGAGAGAAATAAACATAAAATTATACAAGTTAAGTGTGAAGCATAAAGTTTACGTCACCTTGGATGATTTAGAAAGACAAAAACTTTGTAGTGCCATATCAGTACGAATCGTGAGGTGGATATGTAGTAAATATAATAGATAAATAAAAATAAATAAATATACAAATATATAATATATATACATATATACATATATACACAATTCTTTAAATTAATTGCGATTGAATGTATGCTCGAGTGAGTGCCATATGCGAGTAGTAAAATATGAATAAGAGAGACGTATGTAAGTACATATGTATGTAATTGCAATCATGTTTCTAAATTAAAAGAAAAATATTTCATTCTTATTCTGTGATGACTGTCCGAATATGAAGAAAGAAAATATAAAAACTTTACATAAATATAAACTAAGTGATTAATCAATGAAATTAGCTAATAAAGATTTAATTAATAGTCGTTGTACTAACTTCGTAAGAAACCTTTTAAATAAATGGTCACGCGTATTTCGTTTGCATGTACACGAAAACAAGTAGACATGTTGACTGCCTTGCGTATGTGTCAGCGAACAATATAAACACATAAGCGTTCCATCTGAACACATTATCTTAGTATATAGAAAGAAAACAGTATTATTTATATACTGTTTAAATTTAGTATTTTAACATTGATTTTGAAAATATATCATAGTTATGTGTAATTAAACGGAAAAAGTCATTTAATCAATTTATATTAATATATATTTACGCATATATTAATATAAAAAGAATACAAAAGCAAATGCTGTAAAGCCACTGTATAATACATTTGTGTAACTAAAATAGTAACGATGCGATTATGGAAAATTATAATGATACAATAAATACTTACCATATGTCTTATATAAATTGCAAATGTTTTGGTGGCAATCGATTAGTCAAATGAATTTTTAAGTCCTGTTTCTGTGACAGTAAGTACACCAAGTATACTTTATCAATCCTTTCAAATTGTACAAGTCGTACAGTTAAAAAAGCATTTACAATACGCACACAAAAATATGTTTTATATGCTGCTATATTTACCATTATACAATACAACTTGATCACATATTAAGTTAAACAATATAACGGAATATTTCGATGCAAAGGTAAGTTATTAAAGAATACTTTAATATATTCTATTTAATGCACTATTAAATGCCTATTTAGATATATCAATTGTGCTTTTGATTCTAATGCAGTCAGTTCGGCAACGATGGGTGCCATTTGATTTACATGATTTTCGTAATTGGTTCCTAAGAATAATATGTTTTTATTATTAATAATTAAAACATCATTATTTGTTCGGAAACAATTGCAAACTACTTACCCATAGCTGCTCTTTTTTCTCCATAACTGACTTTTCCATCAAATTCATTTATAGGAACTTTTATATCCGAGCCAACTTGTTCGATCGTTACATTCAAATGATCTTCAATTTCTGCCAGATACTGTAAACACGAATAAATAAATGTTTACTTATTTACGGTAATGCACGATTTAAATCGAACTGCCTATGCCAGTTAAGCAGCTATAATATAAAGAAAATATTTAATATCTTACTCTAGGTTCGTTATACCAAATACAACATCCACCTTGATCAGTGAGATTACTATTACGACAATTTCTACCACGGGAATGACACCATTCACCGTGATACCATACTTTCTCTGGTACACTGCTAACTAAGGAAATAGCCAAACCCATTCGTTCGGCTCTGCCGACTCTACCAATTCGGTGCACGTAATTAGATTTTTCATCGGGTAAAATAACATTGATCACTAAACAATAATAGTATTGTATTAGTCTTTCATATTGAATAATTTACTAATATTTAATACTTACTAAATGGCAAACCAGTTATATCAAGACCTCTTGCCGCTACATCCGTGCAAATTAAGAATTTTACTTCTTTTCTTTTGAATCTCTCTAAATTTGCTTTACGTTCTTGCGGTTTTCTATCGCCATGCAGACAGACACACGAGAGCTCATTTCCTCCTACTTGCTTAAAGTAACGTTCTAAATTATCGCAATCGAGTTTGGATCTGCAAAAAATTAATGCTCTATCCATTTTATGCTCCCTAATAGCACGGATACAGTACTCTCCTTTCAATATTTTAACAGCTTCTGACAATACTTCTGTAAACAAATTAAAACCAATCGATGAAATTGTGTAACCAATAAGGTAATATCATTCATTTAAAGAAGATAATACTAACCAGCTGTGTTACTTCCAGGTCTGATATTATCTTTACTATGCACTCCGTCTGTTTCAATATGTCTTTTTAAATTTTGCCATGATTTGTCTTTTTGAGGATCTACCATCACTACGACATGGTGAACAGTTTCGGGAACTGCATCTTCTCCTTTTAAATCAACCCACGTTGGAAAATGCATTAAACGTTCCTAAATGCACCAATGAAAGTTACAAAATGTTATTATTAAATAGTTTTATTTATGTAAAACAATTTTAAATAATATAATAGTATAAAATAATTCAAACTTACAGCCATCTTTTTAACTTCAAACGAATGTAAAGTTGCTGAACATACTATCATTTGTAATCTTTTCCCATCTGATGTAATCTTAGGAATCTGTTTATGCAAGCGGTCGATAAGTTCTGTATATCCCTGCTTTAATAATCCATCAGCTTCATCCAATACAAAAAATCTATACACGGGTATATATCTTTTAATAATAATTCTTTTGAAAAAGATTTGTTCAGCTTTAGATAGAATTATTACCTGCAATGTGTCAATGACATGTATCCTCCTTGTATCAGGTCTTCCAAACGTCCAGGTGTACCAACTACTATATCAACTCCTGAATTTAAAGTCGAAATTTGTTCCTTTACACTTACTCCTCCAATAACTAATAGTTCTCGAACGATAGGATTTTTTAAATGTGTTTTAAACTAAAAATCAATATAAAATAAAATAATATATTTCTTTAGAAATGAAAACAGTTATATCAGCAGACAAGTTATACAATTCACCTTTTGTATCTGATTGAAGGTTTGTTCGGCCAATTCCCGAGAAGGTTCAATAATTATTGCCTGTGGTGCATTGTTTATAGGCTTGTTGCTTTCTGCTCTTTGACTGCTATTACTGTTAACAGGATTAAGTCTTACGCGTTCTTTTGGAGCCGAAGATACAGCAACATAATCATTTGGTGGAGGATACTTAAATGGTTGAGCACCAAAATTAAATGACATTTCTGCATTTTTCAATACAACAGCTGGGAAAAATGTTTGTGATTTCTGTTGAGAATTTAATGTAAAAGCTACCCCTAGATTGACACCATTTTTTGTGAAAGATATTTTGCCATTTGTTAAATCAAGTAAGCATCCAATCACGCAATGCATTCCAAAAGGTTCACCATAATTATCAAACTGCTTTGCATTTGATTTTTTACCAGTACCTCCAAAACCATAGCCGAATTTATCTGTTCCTAAATCTAAAGAGGCCTGTTTAAATTATAATAACTTGTTACAATTGTACCAGCTTCAAAATGTCAATTTTCTCGTTCATTGTGTTGTATAGGGAGGTCCAATAACTTGGAGAATATAATAATTTGAGATTTCAATGTCATAAACCAATGAGGATGTTAATAGGTATTGGACCCGCCAATATCAATCTAATAACCAAATATAATAACTTACCTGAGACGTAGACCAACCCACGCGGCATAAGCCCTCATCTGTTGGAATAGCTTCAAAAAAATATTTTCCATCTCCTTGTATTCCTTTATTGGCACGGCATCCATGCCATTCCCTCTGCTCACGACTTTGACATCTTAAACTATCTGGTGTGATGGCTAAAGCATGACCTCTATCGAATAAACTTAATCCCCAATGCGTGGCTAAACATAATTATATGGCTATCGTTAAACACTATTAAAAAGTATAAATGATAGCACGTATATTTCTTATATTCTATTTAAGAAATAGTAACAAGTACAGTGTGCTACTTCTTTCGTAGTATTGCCAACTTTTCCAGATTCCATATCTTTTAAAGTTTCCCATACAATTTGCAAAATTGGTAAACAAAATGCTCCAGTTTTTCCACTTCCAGTTTCTGCAGCCATTAAAACATCACCTCCACCCAAAATCAAAGGAATAGCTTCTGCCTGTACATCCGTCGGGAGCCTATTTTTAATTTTAAAATGTAATAAATGAAGTATTGTAATCAATTTATTTGCATCCTAATGGAAATCAAAGAAAATATTTTTCATTATGTATGACTATACAATCTTACTCACATCCAATCTATTTCTTCAACAGCTTGCGCTATTTCAGAAAGAACACCCATTTCTGAAAAGAGCAATAAAAATCAAGTTAAGATTTAATACAATAATAATCTAATTCCTATTTTATAAATATTAATTAATACAAATAAATGTTGATCTTATGATCATTGATTTGATAAATGTATATATATACACATAATTCATTTTGATTTAAAGAAAAATAATCTTATCGTACCTTCGAACGCTGCCATATTTTCTATCTATTAAATAAAATAAATTTTTAAATTTACAATGTACTATATAAAACGGACAGAGAAATTCGATACATCGACAACTTGCTTTCTTGTCAATGGTTGCGGGCATATATAGATATATATACAGTGATCCCAGAGACTTTAGTTCGTTTGATCGACACAGGGGCGTAAAATTATCGTACG
>NW_015149013.1:435271-476998 GCF_001465965.1 Polistes dominula
AAAAAAAAAAAAAAGGGAGGGTCATCAAGTTAATTCGTACGATAATTATCGTACGAATGGGATCGCTATAAGAATTCTGTGAATAGTGTTGGGTAAAGGATGAAGTCAGCAACACAAGATTTTTTGTTCTGCAAGGTCTTTTGCGCAAGCGATTACATATAAAATATTTAAAAAGATAATTAAATTATTGAAGAGGATAGTAAGCAATGTATAACACAATTTAACTATTTAACGAACAAAATTCTCTTCGTTTATCTATTCAGATGATAAGAAGATATTGTTCATATCGGTATATTTTGCATTTTATTTTAGGCGCGTTGCCAATATTCGATAGTTAATAATCGATAGTCGATTAACTTACATGGTGAAGTCTTTAGATGGCATTCGAATCGCATCGATGTTAGGGATCCTGTAGGAGGGATGCGCCATTCATATTCAGCTCATGTGCCATTGGCTGAAAATTTTGGGGGACCGCTTGAATTTATAATAATTTTTGTATGTAACCTATTCTATTTTAATATAAATGTTTAATTATCATTAAATATAGTTCATTTTTTTCTGTATTTGATGCAGTTCATTATTTCATAATTATTTCAATGTTTGAATATTTCGCGCGCAATCACGTGACTAAACGAGTTCCTGTCCCCCAGCAATCTACACCGCGCGTCCCTCCTATAGGGTCTCTAATCGATGTTAACATTTAACGTCGTTGTTGTCTCTATCGTTAATTTAATTTTTATTGTTGTCCCTTCGTCCGAAGGGTATAGGATTTTTCACATTATTTGTGGTACTCAATTCTTGACCCATATCATAGTTCTCTTTTTTGCCACTGGCTGCGCAAATATTCAGAACGTATCGATACTATTATTATTATTACACGTAAATACGGATTGGTTAACCTGGCTCGTGAATGTAAAAATAAATTAAATTAAATATAAAATATTAATTTATTTTTTTAGAATTATTTTTATTAAAAAATGGGAGAGTTGTGCCGTTTTCGGTTGCCTTAGTGGCCGAAAGGCAAGTGAGAATTTAGGAAAAGTGGCTTTATTCAAAGCACCAAAAGTGAGTAACCTTATTAAATCTATTATTTATTGTTTTTTTAACTCTGCTTATGCTAGACGAATTTCTAGTCTTGTAAAAAGTGCAATTTACGATAATAAATTACAATTTACTTTTAATTGGACTTTTTAAATTTAGTTTTCCATCCTTTACTTAATTGCGACTAGGTAAGATGAAATTGAATAGATTTACATAACAAATAGACGATAATATCTTGGAAATAATTGTAAAATAATAAAAAATTTGTTCTTATTGCTTTAACGCGTGAGTACAATAGTTACATTTCCGTGACAATAAATAAGGTTTAAAAAACCTGATCTTAGTCACACTAATGCGCTCTAGTGGCAAAAATCTGTCCCGTCATTTTCGTACATTTCTAACATCGTCTGTCAGATTCAAATTGAGTATTGTTATTTTTATTTCGATACAATTCGTATAGATTCTGTGTAATAACAAGACTAAAAAGAAAATCAAAATGATATCAGCAGCTGTAGAAAGTACAGAGGATAAAATACAGGAAGGGCCAATTCGATGTATATTTTTTTCCGAGTTTCATCATATAGCTGGACCAAAGATTACTTGTCAGGTTAAGTTAAGATATTATATATATAAAATATTCCATTTATTTAATTCAAAACGTTTAGTTTCTGTATCTTTTTTTCTCTATTTTTCTTTTTTTTTGTAGGTACCTGATAATTTTGTATCAAAAGATATATTTGATAATGTCAGCGTTTATATTATACCAAAGGCACAATTACAAAGAAGTACGATTACTGTGTAAGTTAAAAATGTTTATTTACTTTCTTAATCAATCAAACAAATTGAAGTCTGAATTAAAGAAATATGTTAATCGTTTTAGGACATTGAAAGATTATAAAATTTTAGGATTTCCTGTGAAAATAGATGATAAAAAATATGCCAGAAATGCTTTCTATTTTAATTTATGTTTTGTATGTGACTCAGAAGCTCGCACAGTTCATTATGAACCAGTAGTTAAGAAGATGTCAGATTTTCTGGTACTCATTTACCTTAACAAATTTATAGGTATAATAATATAAAAGAGAATATATATATTTAATGATACGTTATACTTAAGTAGAATATTTTATATTTCTTATATATTAGATGGCTTTAGAAATTGAGAACTGTTTCTTATCCACTTCTGATGATAAAAGCAGATTAGCAGAAATGCTAAGACACGTAATGCAAGAATTAAATTTGCATAAAATGTGTACACTGACAGGTAAGAATTGTATATATTTATCATTTTATTATCTTATGCATTAATCAATTTTTTTTTGAAGAGGGAACAATGACGTCGCATTTAAAAGTAGTAAAACTTGCGCCAGAACCTAAACCGGTCCTCGATCATCAAGTGCCAATATTCTTAGAAGGAAGAGAAGCATTTCATAGTGATCAATGGGATTTAACTACTCAGCAAGTTTTACCGTATATAGATGGCTTTAATCACGTCGCTCGTATAGCAGCTGAAGCAGATGTAGAAAACAATTTAGTTAAAAGCTGTGTGCAAAATTTAGCGTAAGTTTATATCAAACAAATACTTTTAACTTAAATGCTTTTAATTAAATCTGTAAATAATATAGAATACATTTTATTATTTTTTAGATATTATAGCGTTGTAACCTTAATTCCAATATTTCAATACAGTAATGTTTATGCGGCAACACCAAAATTAAAGCAATTAGCAGAAGATGTGAAATTACAAGAAAGATGTATTTCGTATGCATCTAAATCCTGTAAGTGCTAATACCTAATTCATTAGTATGTTACAGCATAGTTTTAAGGAAAGATTATTATTATTTGTTGTAGCGAGACAACCCGCATACCTCAGAGATATATATCGTACTTATGCAAGCATGACTCATAGCTGCAGTATGAGGGACTTATGTCAACGTTTGAATCCACAAAATTTGAGAATTAATGAAAGAAGATTGGTCCAATTTGGCCTAATCGAAGGTTTTATACGAAGAGTTTATAAGGTGTGTTCTTCCGTTTAAAACATTTTTTTCCTATATAGATATCGGTTGAAAGAGCATGCATATGCAATTATATGAATTTCAGTATCCCATACTTCTGCCTGGAGTACCATATAACGAAGAAACACGAAATAATCCTGTTTATAAATATTTTACGGGAACATATAATTTGGATGAAATTTGTTGTAGTACAGGTCAAAGTGTAGCACAAATAGAAGAAATTGTTGAACGCGATCCAAATATCGTTATGCTATGGAAATAATTTAGTTCTATAAATTATATATATTTATTACATTATTCATATTTTCTATAATACAGATATGTACAGATAATTAATAAGAAATCTTTTTATTATAATAAGTGTAAAATGTTAAATATGCATAATGACGGTATTTATTATCAAATAAGAATTCTTATACAAGATATATATATATATATATATATATATATATATATTATTTAATATTTTCGATTATGCGTTTAACTTCATTAACATACATTTCGGGTACCTTACTCTCTCTCATTTCATTACATTTTCGTTCCATAGCTTCTTGTAATTTTTTCTTGCGCATAGCGGCTTCTGCACGAATTGCCAATCCTTCTTCAAACATCTTTTGCCTCGCTCGGATACGTTCTTTTTCTTTTTCGTTTACCTATTAAAGAAAGAATAAAATGTAAATGAATTTGAAATACATAATATATAACATAAGTAATTGGGCAAAAAATTTGAAATATTCGTCATGATCGGTACGCCAACCGACCTGTATTAATATCTCGTTACGAATCTTAAGAGCTTCCTGGTGTTTCTTCTCGCGGTTCTTTTTATCGCGGCAAAATGCTTCCTTTTGCACGCGTAGAATTCTTTCAAATTCACGTTTTTCTCTGTCAATTTCAATCGCTTGCATCAATATTTTGTTTTTTATTTGCTCTTCTCTTCCTTTTTTAAGATCCATTACGGTTTCTATCTTTTTCAGAGCTTCCTCCTTTTCTTTTTGTCGCCATTCTCTTTCTACTTCTTCTTGAACACGATCTGCATTTATTGCATCAATTTGTATCTAGAATTTGAATAATTGTGTTATATTCCAATACCATTTGATCTCATTATTATAGCATATGTTGAATATTCACTTGAAGATCTTGCGTGTGCTTTGCCTGTGCAGCTAGTCTTTCTTTTTCTTGTTCTTTGCTTAAATTTTCCAATCTTTGCTTTTCACTTAATTGAATTTTTCTTTCTTTTTGAAATTTTTGATATTCTTTTATCCTAAAAAAGTTACATAAATTTAATTAGCATATTTATTTAATGTGAAGCAACAAATTATAGATATTACCTTAAATCTATTATTTTATTTTCTTCTTCTTCCATAGCTTTAAAATGTTTTAATTGTTCATTCACTTCTGCTAGATCTCGACGAATTTTAGCACTTTCGGCTTCCTTGCGATGCAACTTTTTCATTTCCTCTAGCTGCCAAGATATGTTATTCATATTAATTAGCTGACTCTCCTCTTGTTTTCTTTCAAATTCAAGTATTCGTTGCTCTTCGTTCTCTGTTATTTGATCCTTTAGAATTTTAGCGAATACTTGTTTCTTATAAGTTTCTTCTTCTTCCTTCTTT
The DNA here is from genome assembly GCF_001465965.1 of Polistes dominula. Next base: position 439,944 of record NW_015149013.1, read on the forward strand.
AAATCCTCTTTAATGGCCCATCTTCTTTCGTTTTCCATCATTTCATTTAAACGTTTCTCTTCTTTGGCTAATTCTTGCTTGATTAATTTCTTTTCAGCTATCTACAAAAGAGCAGTTCTATACAATACACATTCTGTTATTACAATGTAATTGCATGCTTTAATGCGACGTAATACCTGCATATCTCTTATGACTCTACATTTAGTTTCTAATATAAGCCGATTATACTTTTGAATTTCTTCTTCTTGCTCGAGTTTTAAATTGTAAGCTCTTTCGAGTAAATACATGGTCCTTTTTTTGGCTTCTTCCTCTATCTCGTTTAATATTTTGTCTTTTTCTCGTGTCTTTGTCAAGTCCATTTTATGAAAAAGTTCTTTGCGTGTCATGCTATCTTTGGTTAGTCTCTGTTTTTCCTCTTCTATTGCTGCAATAGCCGCTTGTTTCTCTTCTTTGGTTAAATAATGACCATGCTCTTTAAATTCCTTATACTCTTTGCTTGTAATAATAATTGGTCTTCTTGATCGGATGAAAGCGTTATCCTGTTTCTGCTTTTCATTTTCATTTCGTACCTTTATTGCCTGAAATTAACAAAAAAATTTTTAATTCAATATTTTGTTGATAATCGATTATTTGAAAGATAGAAAATATATCATTTTTCTTACTCCTCGTTCTCCTAATATATTAGATTTTTTTAAGTTTGCCGAGATTATACCCGTTGTACATTTTTCGTTATCGTAATATTTTGATTTTTTGTAAAAGAAAGCTTGTCTTCGTAAAGGATTATCTGTAGCACTTGATATCTTGATAGTTTTCGACATGTTTTAAGAGGCTTGTCAATTAACGCTTTTTTACGTATTAATCATTTGAAAGATATTTTCTTTAAAAATTTATATTTGGATTATTTTCATTATAACATACGTATATTTGATAATGCAATTAGATTTTAAATTCGTATAAGCATCCGTCACGAAATGATCCAATTATCCAGAATGAGAATACTATTGAAAAATAGTTAAACCATTGATAGGTGTGACAACACTTTCGTTTGTTCGATAGTTACATGTGGATACGTGGTCTTATCTAAAGATTAATCAGCGATTCTTGTAAAATCGATTTAACATTTAAACAGGAAATAAAAAATAACTAAAATAATTAATAGATAGACATTATCGTCATCGTAGAAAATCATTTTCTATTCGTTTACTCGAGTACGTTGCTCAAGGAATATAAAAAATTCTTAAATTAAAAGAGGATTTAAAAGCGCCAAGTTTTTCGACGAATGAGCTTAGTCAATAAGCCCTGATGACACTTGCTGCGCAGTGGCGCCACTGCGCAGCACCGTTGCGCGCCGCTCGCGCTTGATTGGTAGAATGTAACGTTTAACGCGTTACATTCATTCTTCGCGCGCCGTTTCAATCGCATCGTTTATCAACGACTACCGCCAAATTCAAACCTTTTCATATTTCGAAATAATATTTTTCTTTGTCTTTTTATGTACAATAAAGAAAGAAAGAAGGAGTGAAAGAAAAAGAAAAAGAGAAGAAAAAAAAGTAAAAAAAAAATTGTTGTGTTTTTTCGGTTATAGGTCGTGAACGAAAGAAAGAACAGCACACGTGTATCTATCACATAAAAGGGTTTATTTAATAATCACCCATGGAGAAACTATATTTATGCTTATTATCTCGCAACGAGGAACCTACTTGGACCGTTATTATTGTGAGTAATTTCAAAATTACATCATTCCTAATATAAATAGTTCATTAAAAATTAGCGCCTTATCGATAAGTTTGCAGTCGTTTTGATACAAAACAGAATTTGAAAGACAATAAGAAGCATTCTTTTTGTCGGAGAGAAAGAAAGGGTTTAGAATAGAATTTGTCGACAGATCGTTCCTTGTAGACTGGCGACGAGTAAGGCCGGCTAATACGCGATGGCGTGACAGTAACGTATTCGATCAAAAATTAATAGCAGTCTGTGGGCGGGTCTGAAAGTTGGTACAATGAAACTTTTCAAAACAACGCTTTGCATATTTAATGCCATAACATTGTATTCCTTGTATCGATGGATATTAACATCGTTGCGTGCACATTTTTCTATTCCTTTGTAAAGAAAATGACTATCAGAATATATATTTCTTTGAACTAAGAAAGTACAAGTAATAATCTATATATATATATATATATATATATATGTGTTTATATCGATATATTTGCATACTATTCGATGTCGATATCTTCTTACTTAGCGAACAATAGAAAATAGACAAACAAATCAAACATGTTCGAAGTTGAAAGAGTTTTCAAGCATAGTTAAAAAAAAACTCTCATCTATTCGACGAAAATAAATATATAAATATTAGTAAAAAAAAGATGCATAACGTTATTTCGTTTCTCAAATGTAGTTTAAATTTTCGAGTATGTCTAATGCGGCGATATTATTATGCGTTTTTTTATTGTGTTCTATTGACTAGGAAAAGATAAACAAGTTAGTTTGTTGTCTCCTGGCTTAGAACTTATTAATGAAAATGCGAGCTCAATAGAAAAGCAATCGATAAGCGTCCAGCTGTTATTTAAAATGCATCTTACACAGTATGGCGAAAGTGAGACGTGGTAAAGGTACACGTTTTATTTTTACATTTTAAATGTAAAATCTAAAATTACTTTTTAGATGGTCGATAGATCGATCGATCGAAGAAGATCAAAATCGATGAAGAATAAGAACAAAATAGGTAAAGTGTACTATTGAAGGTGCTCGTTATCGTTACAAGTTCGTTGAATTCCACGTATATTCATACAATACGCAGCTTATTTTATGAAATCGGTTTCTCTTTCTGTTAACAGGCAATTGTTTCAGCAAGCCTATGCATAATCGTATATATTTAACAATAAAGAAAAAAGAAGTTAAAGGAGATATTCGCTATTATTAGACAGACCATATATGCACCCGTATAATAGGTGGGCGAAAAAAGGGAAAGGCAGAAAAAGAATCGCGATGGGAATTAAGCGTATTCGCAAATAATGAGAAATAACAAGTTTTATCTGTCCTATCGTTCACGTTGCACGCAAATATATGTGTTACAAATAAACGTGTCATTTATTTTTAAGATAATCGAAAATAAAAAAAAACTCGATACACCTATTCTCGAATCGATATAGGTATATCACGTAACGCGTAATATCCCTCGTCGGATAATATCGGAAAGTGATCTAATCGGATGCAATCCCTTCGAAAAAATGTCTTCCTTTATAATTTATTATACCACTTGTCTGTTTCCCACTTTCTACTTGAACCGTATACCACCGTATATATCACGTATTTTGTCGTTTTGCATCCCAGGTCTACTCTCCGGATCGCTCGTGCCGTTTCGTGCGAATGAATAAGTCATTCCCCCTCGCAAGACCATTTCTTCCCCCTTTGTATAAGTTTCTTACAACTCCTTACCGATCCTACCTTCGAGGAAACAACCGATAGAAAACTTGAAGAAATGATCATCATCATTGTTCGTTAACTGAACCGCCTTATTTTTTTCTTTTTTTTCCAATTGAAAATTTTACCGCAAGAGAGAACCATCCGTTTCTTTATCTTCGACTATGACTGAAAATGAAATTCCAATTGTTGGATGCAACTCTTTGAAACTTATCCGATCGAATCGAGAATATATAATGAAATGTTTATCGATTGTTCATCAATTACTATTCGATTATTTGATAAAGAAGAGTTGGTTGTAACCCTTCCAGCAAACATAATTTCCGCCTGCGCCAACGATAGAGCGTTTACTTGCCGTTGGCCAATTAAAATCGCCTGTTGCGTATAAAGGGGTTCCATAAGGACGACATTACGGGGTGTTAAAAAGTGGGGGTCGCTAATTTTTCTTAGATCTTTCATTTTATCGTCGGATACGCGCCAGGACTTTATCATCAATATTTGTTCTTCGTCGTTAAAAGAGTTCGAACGTAGGCGCAAAAATAGTATTACTCGATTATTATTTCCAATAGAATATTGGTGCCTTTTACAATAATAATCCAATTTTTCTACATTATTTGATGAAAACTTGGTGAGCCAAGAAATGCGCGGATTTCTTGGAATGCCTAACGTGGAGATGAGGTACGGAAGGAATGTTTCCAAAAAACAATCATGTCTTTCCGAAGTTCCTCGTAATTCTCTTTATTTGACTGAATTAGGCTCAAAAAAAAAGACCGTACACGAGCAATCGATCGTCGTGGATTTGACTAACGATGATGTTAAAATAATGCGGGAAAAAAGCGCAACGAGTGCAGGTAGTTCAGGTATGAAATAGATCTATATAAATAAATATTAATAAATAATAATAATAATAATAATAATAATAATATGATTAAAACATCGTTTATAATATTTTGATATAATTTTGAAACGTTTATTGTGTTAATTAAATGCTATTTTCTAACTGGGAATAAAATTGAAGCGAAATGGCTCATCGATTTTGATCGATATTCATTGATATCGCTATAAGAAATAGTATTATAAACAATTGTATCTGTTACAGAAGTTTGCACTATGATAGCTGACAGTTCGAGCAGATTTAATCGCGATAATAAGAAGAAAAACGGTATAGCTAGGGCGTTACGCGATCGAGGACCATGCCTGATCCCGGTTCAACCGAATCATTGCCTTCCTATACATCCAGCACCACCTGTTCCAACTCGAGCTGTACCGATACCAACATCTCGAAAATCTCAAAGTTCACTCGCGATCGATGTGGAATCATCCGCGAAATCGAGGATTTTCGAAATAAACCCGGATTCGGAGGAAGAGCAGAGCGTTTCTTTTATCTATGAACGAAATCGAGAAAGAAAAACGTCCTCGAAAGAGGCAAACTCTTGTCCTATCAAAATTCTAGATCCTGTTAAACGAAAAATCACAGATGACAAGTTTAAAGAACGAGGAAAGGATGTTACGAAGGATTCGAAGAAAAAAAAGAAATCCTTAGACGTTAAATTAAACGATGGATTCAACGAATTATATACGAATGCTACTACGGGTAACATCGATAAAGAAGAAAATGAAGAAATTTTGAATGATACAAAGTGCGCTACGTCAATCGTAGGATCAACGACAGAGATTCATTTTGGGAAAGATAAGATCGTGCCTCCTCTTCGATTAAAAAAAGTCGTTTGTCAAGAAGGTTCATTGAAAACAAAAATTTAATCATTTCATTATTAAAAATTACAATTATTCCATCGTGTTTAATTAGAGTTGTTGTCCGTAGGAAAAAATGGCGATCGTGGAAATGCAGAAATACCTTCGAGCAGAGACAAGGAGGCAAATTATAGAATAGTCACTGGTGCTACCCCTCGTCCAGACTCTCAATCTATTCCGACTACTTGCGAATATTGGACCAGAGGTTACCATTTTGATAACGATAATAACTTTGATGTTGCGTCGACGAATTCAGTCTCTCGGAACACCGTACGTCGATCTTCCTTCAAGAGCGACGATTACAAATTAAAATATAGACGTAATAGGCTGAGACGAAAGCTCAAGGAATTACAGGACAAGGCATTGGATTTATCTCAGGAGATAGCTAACAAGCCCACCAATATCGTTGATTCTAGTCCGCAACGTAACACAAGGCTCAGACAAATGATGAACTGTTACGAGAAACAAATAGAAAACGTTTCAAAGTTACTTAATAAATTATACAATGTTAATCCCCTATCAAACGAGTTCGTCGATATTGAGGAAAATAAGAAAGAACATCGATGGGACGATGTATTCGTTGGAAACTTTTCTCCAATTTCCTCGCCGGAACCACCAAAACTCTCACCACGTTCCCTGATAGATTATCCAAATAAATCTCCGGATAGTATTAGAAATAGTCCACCTGTATTGCCGAAAGTTTCTATAAATGTTTCATCCAACCTGGATATTCAGGATGAGCATGACGCAGAGGTTATTATTCGTAAATCGTGTATGATTTTGAACATTGTACCAAAAGTTGGATAATAATAGTTCCTTTATTTTGCAGACCGTACAATTACCAAACGAATCGACTTGGATTGCGTGCGATAATAATACAGCAGAAATCTCATCTATGGCGAATAATTTTTGTGAAGAGACGACTAATCAAGAATGGGAGTCTAATAATAATATCGTCGATTTAGGACATCGATCAACAACACCTCCAATTCCTTCCTCAACTTCTATCGATGCGTGTTCTTCGGAAAATGTTGAAAATATTGAAAACGGGCAAATATTTGTTGACAATATTGAAGAAATTGGAGAAAAAGATAATATTAAAATAGTTCACGAGAAAAAAGAGACGATGAAAGAACTCTCCAAGACGATAAAGGTTGGATCGTCGAATCATTCGATTGCCAACGAAAAAACAGAAATAAAGAAACAGGAGGCACGCGATGCTGACAGTGCTATTAAAATAAATCTCATCGAGGGTCCTATAATAAGTTCTGTCTCTGGAGGTTCCGAGATTCCATCGCACGTCAGGTGCGACCAAGTAAACACAACCCAACCAATGATGCTACCAATAACGAAAACGAAAATTTCAACTTCTGCCGACATGATGAACATTTTACAATTAGAATGTAATTATTATGATTCTACGCTTGTGGAGAAAAATGCCTTGGAAACTAATCAAATAGAAGATTCGAAAAAAGCGCAAAAGGTATACAGCTGTAGATAATAATGCTTAAGCATTCCAATTGCGATGGACTATTCTAATTGACATAAAATTTTAGGTAACGTCGAGTACAAAGCAATCCAGGAAGACCGACAATGTTTCCGTACCTCCGACTTTCAACCAAGTAGAATATCCTTTTACGGATCAACATTGCTCTGCTCAAAGTAGTAATGAAAATCGTATAATGACCGAACAATTTCCTACGCTTGGTAATTGGGTAGCCAAAATGTCGAAAAAGCAGGTTTCCAAACAAAAATCTAAATTACAAACTGCAGGAAATAATATTGGTATTATTCCAACGGAAGAATCTACACGCGTAAGTTGAAATACTTTTGGCAAAATGTGCTCAAGTTTAATAAAATAAAAGAATTCTCTTGTTTGTATTTTATTTCATCAGACTTTAGGGTTGGAGGCGCACAAAGTATCGCCAAATAATACTAATATAACCAATTGTAACAATGTGTTAAACCTTACTACTCCACAATGGAATGCGGAAAGATGGCATCGTCAACATCGTCAACATCATCAACAACGTCAGCAACAGCAATTATATCAACACGTGGCTGCTGGCGCAACTCCTCAGTCCCTTCCGTCTACGACGACTCTAAATTCAGGAATTTGCACGCCGCATTCGACGACTCATTTTTATCCGAGTAACTATAACGTAAGAGAGTAACATAAGATAAATAGCAAACATGAATGGTAAAGAATAATAAACGAGGTTCATTTCGTTCTTTTTTATAGATTGATCCATACAGCGGAGCAACGTTTAGTTATCAATCCGCATTGTATCCTGTTTATGGCAGTTACCCGTATCATTCTCGCTTACATCCGGGAACATCTTTGACGAGTTACCACCACTTACCTATGCAGAATCCTCTTAATTCATCCTTACGTCAATTGTCGCACGTCGATAAGCATTTGACCTCATTACAGGATGCAAATCGAAATTTTACTTCTGATATTTTAAAATACTCCGGATCGATTCCCACTGCAGCCGCTACTGCTGCTGAATATCAGCCATCGAATGACTTCGGTTTCGATCGACTCAGAACAACAACTTCTACCGATAATCACAACGCCGAAGCGAGCTGTCTCTCGCCATTATTACTAGCATCTTCGGCTTTATCATCAAGGACGCAACAAACTTTACCACGTATACCTCTTAACGGATATTCAGCTAGCAATAATCAATATGGACGCAATAGAATAATACCGGACGTTGTAGCTGCGGCCGCAGCTGCTGCAGTAGTCGCGGCAGCTTCTATCGGAAGACAGCGTACTTCTTTAACTCCTTATAGCAAATCTGGAAGCACAACCATGAATACCGCTGTTATGGAAGTTGATTCTACCCGATTAACTTCGAATACTACAAATAATCGTACTCGAGAACATCTTTTGTCTCATCAAGGACAATCATCCATGGACATTGGAACAAAAGAACCGCAATGGAACGGCGCCGAATATCGTCCTATACCTAATTTACTTTTAGACAGTTTACCTTTTGTTAGGCCGGAACATGATTTTCCTACGGCATCTATGCTTTCTAGTAATATTCAAAACCCACCTGTATCTATATCGACGGTTCCTCTTCCGCAAATGTCTAAAAAAGTTTCTAGAAGCGTCGAAAGGGACTGCGAAACTCCGCATCTCGGTAAAGTAAACAGAAGTCCTGATACTATGAGTAATCTTAAATGCTCCAATTGTGGCATAGCTGGATCAATGTTTAAATGTCTCGGATGCGAGGTAGCTTTTTATTGCAATGAAAGATGTCAAGCTCGACATTGGAGCTTTCACGTTGAAAAATGTCCCAAAAAAATGCCAAAGTTGAAAAAAGTAACGTAAATTGTATATTCAATATATTTCTCCATAAATTATATTTACCGTGATCCATATGTTTTATAGTTTGCAAACAATATACCAATTCTTTTTATGTCTTTTACATTGAAATTATCTTGCATTATCTTACTTTAGTTCTTGATACGGATATACAAAAAATATTATTGCATAGATGTCGTTTTTGTAAAACAAGATTTTCCAAGTTCTCAAATTACGCTTTAAACTATAAAGTAAAATCTTGTGTTTTCGTTCTTGCATATACATATATATGCGTATACATTAATGTGCACACATGCACATTTACACGTACGGTTGTTATGCATTTTAAATAATTCTCGCGAAGAAAGACAAACAATGTATAAGATTAACATTAATTATCATAGATGTTAAGTAATTAAGTACAAAATAACGATACACTAGTCAATTATTAATGTCGCAAAGTGATTTTTTATATTTTTTCCTCATAAAATTTATATGTATACATAAGCAGTCCCTTTTTTTAGTTTTGATAAAATTGCACTTTTGTGTAATAACTTGTACAAAATTAAAAAGTGAACCCTGATCTTTACGTATCAGGTTTCTTATTTTACTTACTATTAGTAATCCATCAAATATTCATTATTAATATGATAATAACATAAAAGAAAATATATGATAACAAAAAAATTAACGTCCTAATGATTACAGCTTACTGGCAGTTTGGTTCTGTTTCTCTACAATGTTATTCAATAGTTTGTGAGCTTCATTGTAGTAAGGTTTAGTTTCCTGCTGTATTCGTTCCATCCAAGCATTGATACGTGGCCATTCTACACGTGGATCATATCCAGCTAAGCCTACGGTTTAATATATAATATTTATTCTATTATAGCTCCATTATAACTATATTATATAAGAAGAAATTTACAAATGTCGATCATTCATAAACTTACATAGTTGCTCTAATTCGCAAGCTGCAAATATATCACTTATACTAATTTTATCGCCCGTAAGAAATAATTTGTCCTTTAGCCAAATATTCTCTATTAAATCAAGGCAAGCTAGCATTCGCTCTTTATACTTTTCTACTTGTTCAGGTTTAGATGACTTTCCTGTCTGCAAAGGTTTAAGATACTACAAAAAGTAGAAAAAAAAATAAAATTAGAAAATGTTCATTTGAAATTTCTTATAGATTCCAATTAGAGTATATTGATATTATTGTTACCTTAACAAAAAAATATGATGCACAATTTATTCTAGTATTTAAATGTTGCCATTCTAAATACTCATCGACTTTGGCTTGTTCTTTAGACGAAGTAGGATACCAATGTTGGGCTACTTTATATTCTCTGCATAAGTATCTCACAATCGCAATACTACAAGTAAAACCATTCGTCATTATTTATTATCTGATTAATTAAATTGTCCAATCGAACGTACCTTTCTATCAACTTAAATCCATTATGCTCTATAACTGGAACTTTTTTAAATGGATTGAAGGCCTCAAATTCGGGAGTTAAATGTTCAAGTTTCACTAGCTTTATTGGTTTTGCCTCAAAAGGTATACCAGCTACTTTTAGAAAAATATATAGTGCTCTTGATGGTTGAGAAAATAAATCATAATACAACTTAAGTCCAGCCATTCTTCTTTCGGAGATTTTATTAAGAATTTAAGAAAAAATCTATGTTCACTCTATACTTGCAAAAGATTAAATAAACTGAAGGAATTAATTCTTTTAACAAAAAATAATTGCTATTTAATTGATAGAGAGATAGGAAGAGAGGGATTCCGAAAAACTTTCCAGATGGTCATTAGGAAAAATATACGTGCAATCATTCTACGTAATATTTTTTTATCAAAATACAAAAATAACAAAGTCCAATGCGATATTCGACTTAAAGAATTACAAAAGTCGATGATCATAAGTCGCTATTATAAAAAAGCATTACAAAAGTTAAATAAATTAGAGAGCAATATAGAAGACCGTGTAAAAAGAGGGAGACACCGTTGAGAGTGAAAAGATGGCGGACTGCGAAAAAGAGGAGGCTCACAATCTCGTAAGTTGTTCAGCTTGTTTAACTTTTATCTAATCACTTAATCTACTTCGCTGTCTCTCATTTCTGGGAGGTAATGAATCTTATCTATCGCTTATCAATTACACGTATTTTAGCTAATCAATCATGTTTATAAGGTTATGTCGTCCGATTTGACATACATGCAATACATGCTCCATTTTTAGAGAATTTTAATTTTTTTTCATTTTTTTCAATTTGTATTTTAGCAAATGGAGTTTGAGTGGGTCCTACACGAAGAAGTCCATTCTTCGTTATCCCAACTTCGCAGTGTCTTAATGGTTAGTAGTGTATTATAATAGATTGTCATTATCAGTTTACTATTATAAGTTTGTATGGAAAATTGTTAAGATAGTGGCATAGATATAAAGGGTATGAAAAAGTTCAAAGATATATATATCATTTTGTAGGAATGCGCACAGCGATTTCCATTAGCTGTTTTTGGTAATGATCAAACAGACAAAACGGACAGATTTGTATTTGCAGCTCCGCATGATCAAGTAAAGTGCGTTGCTGTACTTACCGGTGATAGTATCACAAATGCAGTAAGTAATATATTTAAAAAGTTACATTAATTTTTATATCGTTGAGTTAACATTAAAATTTAACAATTAAATTGTAGAATATGATAACCAAATATTTTCTCTTAGGAAGTTAATTTCAAAATACAACGTCAACCAAACTTAAACATGAGAACTAGTATAGTAAATGAACATCCATGGAAATTGCAACAAATACAAGATGCTGCAAATCATTTACAACAAGCTATTGCGCATATCGATAACGTTGATCGGCATTATCTTTTCAAAACATCGGATGAAGTTATGCATGTACTAGGTAATATATTAGGTAGTCTTCAAAGAAGTAGAACCAGCTTAATTGTTCCTAGAAAGAAAACCATCGACGATCTCATTAAAAGTCGTAATATGGTAAATAAAAGTTTAGATAAATCTTTCTATCTTCTTATTGATACGCTTAATAAATATAATCCATTTGTAATATATTTTATTTTCAGAGATCTCTAAGTCCTAATCTTCCAGAGAATTTAGCTATTAGTTTTTACATACAAAGCCATAAACTGGTATTAGCTGTCTATCAGTTAGAAAATGCCCATGGTAACGTTAAACATGAAACTCAACAAGCAGAATGTACCGTACCATGGTTAAACGATGCATTGGTACTTCTAACCATAGCGTTGCAACTCTGTCAACGTCTAAAAGATAAGGTCTGATATAACATTATTTTATTCATTTAACAATTAATTTTAATAGTTTTCTTTTGTTTATTTTTCAGATTTGCGTATTTTCCTTGTATAAAGATTTTACAGTGAGCACACATGCTCCTTCAACTACCAGTTGGTAGCCTTACACATGATTTTGGTTTTAAGATGCTGTTTTATAAAAGTGGTGCTATATCAGGATTATTGATTCTAGCTAGTTGCTAGTTCAATAAGTCAATAGTGCTTGTTAAAGTCATCGTACGGACAGAAAATGACATTTTTTTCGTTGTTTCAACCGTTATCGCGCACGGACATTGTTCTTACAGAATTTAGAAGTAATTATTTATAGTGCGTGCCTAGAATAGTATTATAGTAACTTAATATGTCACTGTGAAACATTAGAGGGTGGAGGTGTGAAATCAAATATTGCATTTCCATGTTATTCTGGATACTAATTAAATCTTATCGACTACATACAGCAAAAAGAGGAAACTTAAATATTTTGCCAATTACCCACATAACATAAAAACTTTCTAAACAATTTCTAAAACATTTCTTGGAAAGCTTTAAGTCTTTCAAAACGATTTCTAAAAAAATATTTCTACAAGGTGGAAAAGTCCGCGTTTAGAAATTTGCCAAGGATTTCTAAAAAGGTCTTTGAAAGATTTTTTAAAATCTTATTACCATATTTTGCGAAAGGTTTCTAGAAAACATTTTTGAAATTTTTTCAAAAAAGATAATTGAGAGCTTTCCCAACCAGGGCTCACCGACCAATTCTTCTCATGAATGCCCGAATTGTTTTTTTTTTCGTGGCATTGTAAGACTGTGGAACATATTACGAAACAGACCCTTCCATCCCGGCTGAGTCCTCTGTGTGGGATTCGTGAAAAAAATTTGACCGCTGGACTGACTGGGACCGGCGGGATTCGAACCACGGGTCTTTCGTTTTCCAGGCGCAACTGCTCTTTAACCAATTGAGGTATCCAGGGCTACCGATAAATACTTCTTACGAATGCCTAATAAGTTTGGCATGGAGGCGCTCGTTCCACAGAAGGTTTTTGAAAGATTTTCTGAAACCTTATCGTCATTTTTTGTTAAGGCCGGCGATACAAGTAAAATAAAAAAAATCCGATTTTTTTTTCATAAATAGTTAGCTTAATATCTCAAAAATATGCCCGTAAATTTTTAGAATGAAATTCGCATTATTTATCGAATAAAAATTCATTTAAGTGCTCCGCCTCAACTCGGCGCTAGACGCGAACGCTAAACTTTGAACGCGTTTTTCTCAAAACGACTTTTTTCAAACTGGCGTGATAGATAACTAAAAAAATTCTCCACCGATTCTTATGAAATTTAGCACACTTTTTCTTTATAGTAGTAGCTTCTAGTTGAATTTTAAGAATGCCACAAAAATTTTCAAAAATTGCCATTTTTGACCCAAAAACCATCGGCAGAAAGGGTCAAAAATCGAACTTTTTTGTCTTAGTCGTGCCAATTTACGATTTTTTTACTTTTTTGTTTTTTTCTTAATTCAACTAAAAGATACATGTTTTATGAAAACGCTCTAACCCTTTTTTTTATTCCAAATTGCTGTAACTGAAGTTAAAAATCACGCTGATTGATGCCTTTCGCCGCGAGGGCTTCAGGAGATTGGTTACTACAGCGGCCATTTTGAAAAAAAATTTAAAAAAAAATCGAATTCTTATATTTTAATATGTAATGAATAAACATGCTGAGTTTCAAAACGATTCATTTATTCTTTCCATTTTAAATAAGCCTCTAAAAACCGGTCAAAATTTAGACGTTTACATGTATCGCCGGCCTTAAAGGTTTCTATAAATAATTTTGAAATGTTTTTGACATATTTTTCATAATATTTTTACAAACTTTTTTGAAATATTGTGTGAAATCTTTGCAAAATTATTCTGCAAGGTTTTATAGAAATATTTTTTCATCAAGGTTTCACGAAACATAATATTTTTTTGAAATATTTCGGAAATGTTTTCAGAACATATCGCAAAAGATTTCAAGAAAGTTTTCAAAAATGTTTTGAGAAATATTATTGAAAACATTACAACAAGATTAACAAAACGTTTTGAAAAAATGATTAAAAGAAAACTTTTAAAAATCTTTCTGCAACATTTAATGAAATATTTTTAATAATATTCTTACAAACTTTCTTACAATATTTTATAAAATCTTTTAGCATGATTTCTGCTAGGTTTCATGGAAATAGTTTTAAACATTTTAATTACTCTTTCATTAAAATATTTTTGTTAAATCTTTTATGAATCCTTTTCACAATATTTTAGAATGATGCCTGCAAGATGTCTGAAAGATTTTTTGGGAATACTTTACGAAAATTTTCGCTGAAAGATTTCAAAACTTTTCGTGTTATGTGGGTACGTGTGTGCCTAAACTTCTTGTATGTTGTATCGTAATCATTCTTTCCCTTTCGTAATTTACTTGTGTCCAAACGTTGATGTCTTAATGATCGCATTCAAGTTGATCCAGGTGTTGTCTAATGTTACTTTTAGGACATTTTTTTAAATCAGTATTGTCTTGCAAGTCAGGTGTGTGTAAAAAGAATTTTGACAATTCTCTATAAAAAGAAATATTATATAACAAATAATATATTAATTCTCTCATAAAAATATTGCAAGTACTGACGGTACTGTTCCAAATAAAAATATCAATTATTGTTATTATTATTATTATTATTATTATTAATATGTAGTTTGTGTACATATATACATATAAGATGTATTATAAACGTGTTCTCATAATTAAGCATTATTCACAGTTAACTGTGTATTACTAAACTATTCTTTTATTCGGTTTTTCTTTTTTTTCCTTCGGTAGAAACAAAACTGATAATATCATTGTATACCATTCGTTATTTTACCTAATTTATTGTATTTAGCTTTGAAATTAGCTTTAGATTTGTTTGTAACAATCGAATAATGATATTTAAAATTATTTGTCAAAATTGAAGAGAGAAAAATGATTAGGAAATAAAATGAAATTAAAAGAAAAATATTTCTCATACGTATGAATTGTACCACATAATGAATATTTGGATAAGTTTTTCAAAATGTCTATTCAAAATACAGCACTAGCCATTAAGGTAATAAAATTTTCTCATAGTATTAATTACTATACCCTGATTTGATATTATTTGCAATTATTTTGATATTATATTTCTTATTGATAGATAGGATATATATTAGCATGGACTTTTATTGCCAGTTATTATTTTTTATGGGGAGCAAGTGAAGCGGCAGAAGCAATAAATTACGTGGATGAATCTGGCTGGGTTCCAGATGGAGCTTACGCTTATAATATGGCACGAGAAGTAGTACATGAACAAACATTAGCCGAAGAATGAAATAAATCTAACTTAATATAAAGGTTTTTCAAAATATATATTTATATTTGTGAAATAATATTGATTTAACGAAATAATGAACATTTGTACACTACGTTCTATAATGTTGAGAAACGGTCTTATAGAAATTTAGGATTCTACATTAGATGCATGGTAAAGAAATAAAAAATTGTAAACTTATATTATTTAGTCGTCTTTTTATCTGTTTACATTCTCATATAAATAAGAATTCTCTATTATAAATAATTAACAAAAGTTTATATACATAATAATCAATTTTTGTTCTAAGAAGCTTTCAGTTCAATTTCAGATGAAACAGGTACAGGCTCACCTTGGTTCATTTCTGTGTCATTTTTTAATTGTTCTTGCCACATCGAATGATAAACTCCACTATATGATATTAATTCTTCGTGTCTACCTCTTTCAACTATTTCACCATCTTTTAAAACCAATATTTCATCCGCGTGTATTATCGTAGATAATCTATGTGCTATAATGATAGTTGTACGATTTTTACAAACTCTATATAACGCTGTTTGAATATTACGCTCTGTATGAGTATCTAACGAACTCGTAGCTTCGTCTAAAAGAATTATTTTAGGTGCCTTCAATATTGTTCGTGCTATAGCAACTCGTTGCTTCTCACCCCCGCTAAGACGAAGACCACGTTCGCCGACCTAATAAAATCGATTATGTGTGGTTAATATTAATAATTTTTAATATAATATAATTATTTTTCATGATAATTAAATAACAAACAGACCTGGGTTTCGTAACCGTTTGGAAATGTTAAAATTCTATCGTGAATGTCTGCATTCTTGGCCGATTCTATTATATCCGCTTCTGGAGCATCTATGCGACCATATTGAATATTATATTTAATCGTATTGTTAAATAGAACTGTATCTTGGGGTACGACACCTACAGTTAGAAATGATAAAAAATTTGAGTAATTGTTAATATTATTTCTATTTATATAGAAATATTTCTATAATAATTGAATATTACCTATAGCACTTCTCAACGAGCTTTGTTTGACAGTTTTGACATTTTGACCGTCTATTAATATAGAACCTTCTTCTATATCATAAAAACGGAATAGTAATCGAAATATAGTTGATTTTCCAGCTCCAGAAGGACCAACAAAAGCTATTATTTTTCCTGCGGGTGCAATGAAACTAATATTTCGTAATACCATTCTGTCTGGAGTATAGCTAAACGAGACGTTGGAAAATTCTACTTGTCCTCGTTTAACTTCTAATTTTCCAGCACCGGGAGCATCTATTATTTCTTGTTCTTCTTTAAGAAGATCAAACATATTCTCCATATCGACAAAATTTTTTTGTATAGCTCTGTTAATAAGAACAAATAGAAAATGATAATTTATGATATTATAATCAATAACTTAGCTCATATCGAGAAAAATAAATGAAAATGGTTTACCTGTAATAAGTACCAAACCAATTAAGTGGGACGTAAAGTTGTATTATGTAACTCGCAAACAAAATATAACCACCAATCGTTAATCCCGTACCGGCTACAACCTAGAAGAACCAAGAAGAAAAGAAAAGTAAACTCAAAAATAACATCTAATTTTTGATAAACTCATTTCTCACCATATGAAGACAAAGTAAAGAACCAGCTAATAAACCACAAGAAATAATGATATTTTGCAGAATATTTAAGATGTTTAATGTGATCATAGACTTCCATTCTTCAACTTGGAAATCTAAAATAGCTTTCTTATAACAATCTACTTCATAAGATTCTGCCCCATAATATTTAACTGTTTCAAAGTTTAGTAAACTATCCACACTGCGTGCTTTTTGTGCGTTATCCGCTAAATTCATTCTTCTTTGAAATTTAACACGCCATTCGGTGACCATAATGGTAGCAGCTAATTAGATTCAAATAAATAATAAAATTTCTTTAATGATATTTCAAATCTCATAGATATTAAGTAATATAAGAAATTAGTAAAACATTACCAATGTAAAGACTCATTGTCAAAAAGACGATTAAGCCAAACCATTTGTTAAAGGAACTTATGAAAAATACAATGGCGACAATGATATCAACGATCGTTGGTACTATTGAAAATAAAATATAATTTAAAAGGTTATTTATAGAATCAGTACCACGATCCATGACTCTTAATACTTCTCCAGTTTTTCTACTAAGATGCCAACGTAAACTTAATCCATGCAAATGTCTAAAAATAATACATTATATTAAAAGCTAATCATTTAATATATATTTTTTTGTAAGAAAAATTAAAAAGAAATATATACTTGAATAATTCAAGCTCCACTTCTCGGGTAGTAAATTGTTGAACACGAATCCATAAAAATGATCTCAAGTTATTTAATAATCCCATTCCACCAGTTCCGCCACCTTGTAAAAATTTAAAACCAACGTATATTAAAATCAAATCCCATCTGTAATAGATACAAATATATTAGATTAAAAAGAAATCTTGCATTCTGTATATAAAAAATAATATATCATACCGAAACTCATTAGGTGCAACTTTCAAACTATCTACAATTTTTCCATTATAAATGGGTACATATAAGTTTATTAAGCGTCCCAATATAAGCAAACCAAAGCAAAATATAACTCTCAATTGAAGCAAAATATCTGATTTTGGCCATAGGAATGGAGCTAAAACTTTCATTTTATACCATGCATTTTTCCACGTAGAAGCATTATCCCCGGGTCTCTATAAATATAGAGACAAACTTATTCACAATTGTTAAATATTATTTATCAAAAAAATCATTCTTTCTTAGTATTTTTAAATATAGCGATAATGACTTACATCATGATAATATCTTGACTGCGAAGTTGTAGCATTGTCAAGTGTATGATATTCTGGATCTGTATTAGGAAATATTCCAGGTGCTTTTAGTCCAATAGCAAAGATCATTAAGTTACTAACGTACCGTAAAACAAATAGGCCCATTTCAATTTGATCCGTCAATCTGAAAATAAAATTATATATATATATATAATTTATTATATATAAATATTATTATAATTAATAAATATATATTATAATTATAAATTATAAATTAATATATATATATATAAGCTTATTGAAAGTTTGTTTTTGGAATTATTATACTTACGAATTTAAATGAAACCACCATTCGGATTTTCTAATGTTAACAAAAACAACATTTTCAGCAACAAGTGCCAAAGTCCAAAATCCCAATAAAACAAGACCATGACCACGAGGCGGTACACTTGGTAATAACTTATTTCTTTCTACTCTTAGTATATGAACAGAATATGGATATATAATTACTGTCAATACTGTTGTAAGTATCTATATAAATCCAATGGTATTATTATACGATAATATTATATATGGAAGAAAGTAATGGGATAATTTATAATTTACCATATATCCATAAATTTTCTTATCATCCAAAATAGTTGCTTGTAAAATTATTCTCAATATACTAAGTAATGGAACTAGATAAAGAAAAAATTTTTGTAAATTGTATAGCCTACTTCTTGGTAATACATTTGGATCCATTTCTGTTCCATATTTGCGATACATCCATAGTTGAATTGTTCCAAGTATCATCAGATACAAAAAAATGATGCTTGTGCTTATTGTTTCCATGAAACATTTAGACATACCATGTTCAATCCAAATACCAGTAAAACTGATATTTGGTGGACAATATGTTATTGCGATAGCCATAATAGAAGATTTGATTTTCTTCTTTGAATTTTGATAATAAGATTATTTCAAATATTATTTTCTTACTTTTGTCATTTACATTGTTTTCTACTACCTAGAAAGTATTATCAGACAATTAGGTTAAATTCTTTATCTCCTATGAATTAATCATAAAAACAAAATATTACTATATTATCATAACACACAATCCTCCGAATATTAATTAAAATTATATTATTTTATAACACTATATTATAACTTATTTACTCGATTTAAAGATTAAAAATGATTTTAAATAATAATAGAGTACCAAAAAAATAATAATTATACGGCTCTCTTCTACACATTTAATAAAGTTAATAACTCGATGTCGACCAATTTTTCATTCATTCTAAACAACACGTTGGAAAAATGTCTTTATTCCTTTTGATTGATTTTCTTTCTTTCCTCCTTTCTAATATTTTTATTAAAGTAATGTGTATTAGAATACTTACACGCAAAATTAACAAGCGTGTTTTTTGATAGTCACCATGCGTGACGTCACAAGATGCAGTGCACAATGCAGGGGATCACGCGCCTATCAAAGGATTTAAATACTCACTTACGATTGGTTGTTGTTTCAAGTCTAATAAGATTAGTTCACTTTTTGAAGTGAAAACTTTTTTAGAATGGGAGTGATCTGAAAAGTAAATAAACGGAAACAGAGCTATGAAACGGCTGCTATACTAAATAATGAGAGAAAAAGAGACAAACATATAGAATTTAGCCTGCGAGAGAATGAGACGGAAT
Organism: Polistes dominula; assembly: GCF_001465965.1. Next base: position 459,598 of record NW_015149013.1, read on the forward strand.
ATAGCTATACAGTTTTTCCTATTCTCGGTCTCCTCTTTATGCTATGCTTCGTAGTTATCGCTCATGGTTTTATATGTGTGTGTTTGTGCGCGACGGCATACTACAAAACGTGGACACGTATTCTTTCGATACTCGAAATGTTTGTAGGTACGAGCGATAGAAAGGTAAAAGATAAACAGAGATAAGCACGTAGGTATGCGACAAAAGTATAAATTCCAAACGAACCGACGGTCGAAATAAAGAAAGAAGGTGCGTGGTCTGTTTTTATTTTACCAAATGTGTCATTTCTTTTCTATTTAAAAATGTTTCTATTTTATTGAAAAATAAATATTAAATGATTTATTTCGCAAATATTATAATAAATAATTATGAAGTACATAGAATATATAATAATTGTATTGTCTGAAATATTAAAAAAAAAAAAGGATTACTAGATACATCAGAGAAAAAGAATTAGAGAATACTGTAGAATAAATGAGGAGCAGCTGACAAATTCCATTCAAAAGCAAGTAAATTACTGTTATATTTTTATTTTGCCTCTTTATAAAATATATTTGATGCATAAAGACAAAATATGTCTATTAAATTTGATTTTTATATGTTTTTATGAAAAATATCCAAAGAGATGTACTGACCCATGCATATATGAAAATTATATTACAAATTGTAATATGTGCGTATTTAAGAAACTTATACTAATTTTTCAATAAAATAAAAACATTTTTAAGATGTTGAATGCCCAGCGTGAATCGGTGAAGCTTACCACGGAGCTGAAATTTGAGACTCGTAGTGTACACAGTTCGATAAGCTGAGAGAGCGATACGATTCAATGCATTTTTTAGATTTCTCGTTGTTCAGATCTTTATTTAGACGAGAGTATTTAAAAAGATGAGTTTGTGGTCCAAAGAATAAGGACGAGATATGTTATAAATAATAAGGGTCTCGAATTGTGGTAGGCTACAGAGTTGAAAAAACATTTCTAGAGAATATCTTTATTAGATCTTTCATTGCATTTTACCAGAACCTTCGTTCAGTCCAGCAGTATTTTCCATATGTTTTTCGTAACGTCTTTATTTCATCTATCCTAAAATGTTTGTTATATAGCGCAAGAATGTAGATGAAAGCGGGAAATAGAAAACCATACTAAYAAAAAAAAHTTTATAYCTGAGTTTCAAAAAAAGGATTATTTATTTTTACCTAATTTCTGACGAATTATATTTCCTTTGATAAACATCCTACCATTTTGGTGACTATTTATAACTATCGCATTCAGCATTTCGTTTTTATTGCTTGAATTGTGAAAAGTGCACTTTTTATCAGCTATTACACCCAGAGACCATACCGGTGACTTTTATTATATATAGTAATAATATTATAATAAATAAATCCTACAATTATCTTACTCTTAAAACTGTCCATTCGTCTCATTCTCTCGAAATTTAGATTTTTGAAGGTTTCACTTCTAACACGTGTGATCTGCACACATGATTTTTAGATGCTTGAACAAAATTATTTTTAAAGGAATTCAAATCAAGATTTTTATGAAAACAATTACAATAAAATGTTTTATTTCAAATAACAAACTATTTTATAATTTTACAAATTGTCGGATTAAAGATTTTTTTTTAAGGGGTAACACCACTCTAGAGTCTTAAAAAGAAGCCTTTTTTTGGGAATTTTTTTTGTGATCACTAAATGAGGAATAGAATTTCTTTTTTGAGGGTTGGTTAATCATATATTGAACTATGTAAACAAATATTTATATTGATTTTAGATACAAAATTGCGTCGGTATTCGTGGCTGAACAAAACTCCGTTTTTTTTTGACTGAAACTAGCTTACTCATACCTGAACAAGTATGAGACCTGGAACAAAAAACGAAAGAAATTCTTTCGTTCGCCATGTTAAAATTTTTTTTTTTTACTTCGGGACCAAGTGCATATTGTTTTTAGATGTCTAAAGTACATTTTAAGCTAAAAAAATCGATTTTTTTTTAATTCTAGAGTGGTGTTACCCCTTAAAAAAGCAACAAAGTTACAATACATCTCATAAATATACGAACTAATTTTGACAAAAAATAAAGTTCTCCATCATATACGCTGGTTTTGAGAAATCATAATTATAATATGATTACTTTGTCAATACTTTTTATACAGTTTAGAATAAGAAGCCCCTAACTTTAAATATATTCAAAATGATGAAACGTTTTTGCACAAACTTTTTATGAAACATTTTTCGTGTACCATTATAAACAAGGAGTTCTAAAAGTAATTCAATTAAGATTTTGCAAACGTAAATAAAAATATTAATTCAGGTGCAGGAACTATTGCTTATATACATCTTATATTAATTTATTCACTTTCTGAAGCACTTTGAGCACTACCGCTACCAGAAGCGCTGCCACTTCCACTCGGAGATCTTGATTTTGAATGAGATCGCGACCTCGATCGTGACCTCGATCTGGACTTTGAGGTTGACCGTGATTTTGATGGGGATTTCGACGGGGATTTCGATGGCGATTTAGCAGGAGAACCAGATCGAGATCTTGATGCTGATTTTGATTTTGATCGAGATCTCGACCGAGAAGAATTTCTCGATTGTGGGGATTCAGATCTTGATTTAGATCTGCTACGCGATTTAGACGGAGATCGTGACTCTGATCGCGACTTGGAATGAGATGACGATTTGGATGGTGAACGTGAACGGGAACGGGAACGGGAACGGGAACGGGAACGAGAACGTGAACGAGAACGAGAATGAGAACGAGTAGGAGAAGGAGAAGGAGAAGGAGAACGAGATTGGGACCGAGATCGGGACCGGGAACGAGACAGAGAGCGAGAACGAGATCGAGAACGGGAACGGGAACGGGAACGGGAACGGGACTTGGATTTTGAAGGAGATTTAGAACGAGATTTAGAACGAGATTTAGAGCGCGATGGAGAACGAGATCTTTTACTGGAAGCACGAGAGGATTGCTTGGATGATGCACGCGAATTACTTTCATTTTCAGAGTCAGCTAAAAGAAAAAAACAATAATAAAAATCGAATAAAGATTGCCGATATGTGTATATTGACATTCTAATGCGAAGTTGTTACCTTTCTCTTCTGCTTTTTCAGTCTCTTGCTGCATTTCTTCTTCCTCCTCTTCTTCTTCCTCTTCCTCGTCTTCATCTTCCTCTCCTGGGGGTTCCAATTGTTTTTCTCTATATCTTTGCATTTTGAATTCATTAGCATTTAATGGTCGATGGCGCACAATTAATCGCGTATTATTTGGCTGTTGACCTGCTTTTTGCCTGCGTTTACTGAGTCGTACACGAGTTTCCAATTCATTGTAGTAGACCTGAAATGATAATCAAATCAATGAAATAAATAATAATTATCAATAATTAAATAGAACTATTTAATCGTAAGAACGTACTCCATCTTGTCGCATAACAAGGAAATAATTTTCTTCGTATCCTTTAGATGCTTTGCTTTTAACATTCCAATTATATTCTCTAGCCATCTTATATTCGTATTCTTCTTCATCCGCGTAATCAATATTAGCAGCAAAATCTCTTCTTCGTTTTTCTAATGTTTCTTCTAAAGGTAAGAAGTACGCTACGAATTGTTCGCCGCTTTCGTCCATGACGCCCCTGTTACACCATGAAATGATACGTTATGAAGTTCATTAAAGGTAAATAAAATATTAATTACGCAAGAATAGAAAGGATTATACCGAATCATTGCTTGGGACATCTCTTCTATTTGAGCAGGAACGGAACGTCCAGTTGGCGCAGGGTCGGAATCAAATATTACTTGAGCGCAAGGATATTTCCATAACTAAAAAAATACAAATATCACGATTATATATTATTCCAGGAAAAATTTAGGAATAATTTTTCTTTTATATTCTAGTAGAAATAGTAGTAGTAGTAGTGTAGTAGTAGATACCTTGAAATCTGGATATACAGGTAAAATCTCAATGGGTACAACGTTTGGTTTGCTATAATGTTTATCGATTGTTTTCTTATTATCCTCAAATGTTTTTTCAATAGCTTTTATTTGACTTTCTCTGTCCATATATAATGTCTCCTCCTTGAAATTCTTCTTAATACTATAACCAACTTTAGCTTCAACTTTGTCAACCGTTTGCGGTTGAAATCTAGTTTGTTCGGTAGAAATATATTCGGTTCGTCTAAGCCAAGAAACGCTTCTGGCGTGATGTCTAGATCTTTTAGAATCTTGCGGCGTAAGAACATCTTCTTCAAGAAGTTTCTCATCTGCAGGATCTAATTGTCCATTAACGTCTCCAGCATAGGTATCTTTGTTAATAAGATCTATTTCAACGCCTAAATCGTGTTCCGTCAGAACTTCATATTTGTAGTTACGTTCTAATGATGTTGGATTATATTGAATAAACCTATTGATCAAAGGAGTACATTTGTTATTGTTACGCAGGCTCATTTAATAAATGCACAAAACTTCAACAATCGATACATACCGAGTTGATTCGAATGGATATGTGATAAATTTAGGGTCAAATGGAATATCGGGCAGTGAATTACAAAATTTGACTCTGCATATTAATTCAGACCTATAATGAAAAGTAATGCAATTGATAACAGGGGTTGCGATTTGTAATATATAAAATACAAATATTTGAGGTTAGATCTTATACCTTTTTTCTACTGGTCTTGTTGTACGTTTGTCTCTTTCAGATGTACTTCCATTAGTCTGAATTGTCGGTGCCATGTTCGAACAAGTGTAAAAATTAAACAAAGTTTCAAGAAATTCCTAGTTGTTCATCAAATGTTGAATGAGAAAGAAAGATATAAACACGTGCATTTCTCTTGAAATGTTTGATAACGAACAAAACATAAGTGTTCTTATAAATAGTGGTGTAAACTACACTATTACACACTGGAATGCAAAACTATAAAGTATAAAAAGCCTCTAGTATCTGTTGTATAATAAATTACACAACTTTTTAATCAAATTCTTTGCGTTAACTTACAATTAATGTAAAATTTTATATTGTTTCGACATAAGAACAAACGGAATTTTTTTGGATTTTGCATCCATTGCAATCGAAGCGCCATCTGTAAGTGTATACAGTTATTACAGTTTTGGATATTTCTAACGAAGGTAAGGTAGTTAATATATTATATCTTTATATATAAAAATTCAGTGTCACATTGTTGGTTTCCAAAGAACTTCGAAACTACTGAACCGATCTTAATAAAATATTTTATTTTGTGTGATAGTGCTGTATTACAATTCAATTATTTCGATATATCACGTCATACGTTTATTTCCAATTTATATATGATAAAACTAATTTTGTTTTTTTTTTATATTTTTATTACTATATGAGATTGATAAATGTAATTAATAAACTAAATAAGTCGGAAAGCGGCAACTTCGTTTTGAACAGCGGGAGAAAAGTTGACGCTTTTCGCCCGGAGGGAAGAAAAAGACATTACTCCTCCGTCACGTGTGAAGTATATTTTGTCCATTTTCGCTTGTAGGGTAATACTTACATAATAAATTTATTGGAAGTGAAGAATAAAAACAAATATAATTAATATTTTATTTCTTTAATGTGAACAAATGTTTATTAATGGAAGCTTAAACTTTAACAATCATAAATTACCATGACAATTATATTACTTTTAATATTTTTACTTATTTCTTTATTTAGTATAATGTTTATGCTATTTAAAAAATTAAAAATACTTACAATGAATACTGCATTAATTTATATACATACGATCAAATATGCTCTGTCACATCATTAAAAATCAGTCAAAGTTATATTTGATATAAATCGATTTTTGCGGAATATTTAAAATCTAGTGATAATGCTTACATTTTCTATCAAACTATCTTCAATAAATCCTTGATTGTCAACGCCATTCTTTCTAATATCGTCTAATCGTTTAAATAGTTTTTGTTCCTTAGATTTTGTATTATTTACAGTATTTACACATTCTGAAGTTTCTAGATACATCGTTTTAATATTTTCAACGCTTGGGGTAATCGGTAAAATTGGTATCTCTGTATCCAATTTTGGCCAATTGGGATTATTATTCAATTCATACTGTACTTTTAAATATTCTTTCCTTGATTTTTCCGGTCGATACATTTTTGGAAGTAGTTTCTTTTCTATTCCATATTCAATTATTAAAGTTTCAATAACTAAACATATAAAGAAATTTGCAAAAGCAAGTATTAAAATAATAATTCTCCAATTATAATCTGGGGGTAGGAGTAGTTGTAATAAGTTAATTACCCATTTTGCAGGATAAACTGTAATATATGCGCAAATGAAAATTAAAAGAACGATAGTAAATGTAAATATACCATTTGTATAAATAGGTTTTCTATATGGTTTACCACGTGAGAATATTATTGCCATTGTAATATATTGAAACATAGATAAACAGAATACTGAATAATTTTCATAGCACATATATCCAGTTTTACTAGTATGAACAAAAGGTGTAAACCAAGGAAAATATCGTACAGTATGATATGCAATAGCTTGAAAAATTGTCATTATTAACATATGCACCGTTAAAGACAATAGTGGTGTGAAACTCAAAAGACTCGTCATTGGCGGATTCTTCGCCAGTTTCTTCTCATAAGCTTGCGTTTTTCCAAAAAAGAAAGCAAAATTGACAATCAAACAAATATCGATAAACAAAAATTCCAGATCTGTTAAATTAGAATCTATCGAATATAAAATAATAACGGATAAGAATTCTGTCAAGGAGTATGTTACCATAAATTTAAATATTCCAAATGATGTGACTAAAGCAGCTCTTCCTTGTCGTATAACTTTAGGAATGCAAGTTATGTCAGGTATTCTTGAAGTAAAGGGACTGGCCACGCTAAAAAAGACCACAAAGATGAAAAAAAGAAAAGAGGATAGAAAAAATAAGCACACAATCTGTTTTAATTGAATTCAATTCTTACCTCGATTCTGCTTCCGAAAGAGATACACCTGCGTGAGCTGCTCTTAATGCTCCACAATCGTTTGCTCCGTCTCCGCACATAACTGTGAAGTACAAACGTAGGAAGAAATCAACAATAATTTTAATAATTGCGATTATGCGCATAGTTAATACGTACCCACGTAATAGCCAAGTTGCATTAATTCTAAAACTAATTGTTGTTTTTGATCACTCGTCATTCTTGCGAATATTGCACCTTTCACGCAAATTTTCGGCACGATATCGGAATAATATTCTTTTAGTAGTTGCCATGTTTGGCCGGTCAAAGCAAATCTATAATTTTGTATATTCATTCCTTGTTCCGTATCGTCTAACAACGGGATTCTAAGTTTTTTGCTTTGAAGACTCTGAAAGAAATAACTAGTGAATAAAATCATTCAAAATAAAACGGTTTCAAAATATTTATCTATTTTATATTTACCAATTTTTGGGTAATACTTTGTGCATTGAAAAATAGTTCTGGTTTGGATTTGGTAAATTGGTTTGGAACTACAATAACGTCTATAACCGTTTCATGAGGCAATAGTATACCGCACTCTTTTGCAACGCTTACCGCAGTCTGTATATTATCACCTATATCAAATGATAAAAAACACACGGATTATATTCATTTATAAACAAAATTTTATACACAAGTAAAGAAATGAAACTACGAATTAGCAACCTGTGATCATAACAACGTGCATATTAGCTTCTCTAAGTTCCTTTATAACTGATACTGTTGGTTCTTTTAATCTATTTTCTAAAATAACTAAACCCAGAAATTCCAAATTTTGTTCGACCTCGTCTCGCGTCATTTTTGATATCTGTAGAAAAAGTTATTTTACATTAGTTTCGTAAAATGAAAATATACATATATTATACATATATATGTTACCTTTGCACCATTCTCGATTATTGTAGACCGGCCCATAGCTATAACGCGATAGCCTTGCTCTGTATAAGTTTTCAGAATTGTCATTATGTTTTTTGGTAATGTTTCTGGTTTACTTAAACTAAATATCATTTCAGGGGATCCTTTGGTATATGCTTTGAAATGTTCAGATCCTAAAATACGTACTATCACTGACATTCGTTGCAACGAACTTGAGAATTGATATTGTTGCAGAATACCAATTTCCATAATGTTATTCATATTTTCAGTAAAATGATGATTTTTTGGTGGTTTCACTACCGTTGGTGCTACAAGATCATACTTATCCGATTGCGTCATGTCAGATTCTTCCAGTATCCATCCGGTACTTTCAAACATCTATAATCAATTTGATAATAATAATAATAGGAGAATGAGAGGATATTTATAAAAAATGAACTTTTACAAAGAAGGTTAAGGATTACCTTAACGTCCAATGGATCCCCACAAAGTTCGTTATTAATAATATTTAAACTGTGGCATACCAACATACCCTCAAAAAGAGGATGATGTTGCAGTTTGGCCACATTCTTCTCCGATTCTTCAAAGCTACCGTTTGTACATGGTACAACACCCCACATATCTAAGCCATCCTCTGTCAGCGTTCCAGTCTGTACAAGTAGATGAAAGTAAAGAAGAAATGTGATATTTCATAGTCTCCAAATCTGCAGATTAATGATCTTTTAACGAAATATTAATTACTCTTTTCATAACATTCTTACCTTATCGAAACATACGCAATTAATGCTGCCAGAAACATTAATAACCCTGCTGTTAATACAATAGATTTGTGCACGTTTTAATCTTGCTTGAGCATACAATTTTCCTACTGTCATTGCAGCCGGTAAAGCCGGAGGAACAACTATCGTAATTATATCTAAAGCCTTAATTGCAATGTCACCAGCTGTAATTCCTCTCGAGGCCTAGAATTAGAATTATTAAGAAATAACTTTATATAATCCTTATAAGGACCTAACAGGCTCATAATCGCTAAATTGTTCATTTACCTTGGTAACAACCGTATATATAAAACCACAAATGGCAACACACGCTAGTATTCCAATGAATTTGTACGAATCTTGATCAAATTTGAAGTCCGCTGGTGGTGGATACAATATAGCCGCGACCAATGCACCTCTGTTTGTTTGTAGACCTGTCCTGATGACTCTAGCAAGAACTGGATTATTCCCATAGCATCTGCGATATAAAAAACAAAAACAATTCATCAAGATATATTCATTATAATCTACAATCTTGTACATTTTCATTTACCCATGTTGTACGCACCTTGTTTGAATAATAGTAGTTCCACTGTACAATGTATGATGAGAGCATTGTTTTGAATCGTATGGCACTTGATTCGATGGCAATGGTGTTTTTGTAACAGGTACAGACTCGCCTGATCGGATAAGAAATATATTTTTTTAATCGATAATAACCATCTCAAATTAATTTCTAATGAAATATAATATATTTACCAGTTAGCATAGATTCATTTATTATACATTGTCCAGTTAGTAGTACCGCATCGCACACAACCGTTCCATGGTGGTTTGGTAACTCTATAATATCACCTGGTACTAATTCGTTACTCGAAACGCTTTCAAATACTCCAGAACTTCGATATATTTTAACATTTTCGAAAGAGGCCACGGTTCCTTTAAGATTCAGTTGATTCTAATGTATATAGAAATGGTATGAAATGATTAAAAAGTATAATCGGAGATAATCGATAATTGTGATTTACTTACTTTACGTGTTTGTAATATAGAACTTGTAATTCCAAAAACGGACATGCAAATTATAGCCATGGTGTAATAAAGGTATTCTTCGGCAAACCATACTGCCAGAGTAAATACTTGAAAGATATAAAAAGGATTTAAAACTTCCAGTAACAATAATATACCAATACTTTGAACTGGTACAACAATTTCATTGTTTCCATAAATGATTCGCCTGTACAAAAAAGTTGAAATCAAGAAATGGCAATTTTTTAAAAGTAAAATTATATAATAAGCAATTAATAAGGTTATAATATATATTTAATTATACAGGGTGATTCACTAACTCTTGCCACCTAAATAGCTCAAAAATATGGTAATAGTAGAAAAATTGGTGTAACAAAAGTTGCATGAAAAAATAGAGACTATTATATGATGTTAGTTTTTTTTTGGCCAGGTGGAGTCAAAGAAATCACTTTCAAGATTTAAAGGTCAAGTTTGTCTTTTTAAATACAATGCTATGTAAAAGACGGAACAGATATTTTCCGAATAGTTTTTATTGGTCATTTTCAGGTTTTGTATTTAATATTGTACATCATTGGATTTGTCTCGACAGCCGTAATCAGAAAATAAATATTAAATTATAGCATTCTATTTAAAAAAACAAACTTGACCATTAAATCTCGGAAGCGGCTCCACCTAGCAAAAAAAAACTAATGTCATATAATAGCCTCTATTTTTTCATACAACTTTCGTTATATAAACTTTTCTGCTATTATCATACTTTCGGAGCTATTTAAGTGGCATAAGTTAGTGAATCATCCTGTATATGTAAATACCTTAGAAATTGCTCTTCCTTCGAAAGTCCCTTATCTCGATCTAGATGTAGATCCGAACATAACGTATATTTATCAAGACCAACAAGCTTAGAAAATGCATTCCTAGTAACGTCCCAAATATAACACTGCTTTTTACACCAAAATGCTCTATATTCCGTTACTTCTGATTTTGTACCATTTTCTAAATGAAGTTTAAGTTTTTTATTCTTGACACTTTCGACTAAATTGATGTCATTGCTTCCCAAAATTGAGCTTAATGATTTATCGCTAAAAAAATGTATCATCTAATAAAATAAAATATTACATATTTGCAACGATAACATTTGAAAAATGATCATTCACGTTTCGTATTAAAAAAATATTATAAATAATAATATATTATTATAGTAAGAATTTCGTTACGCGATGTTTGTTCTTAAGCAATTGAAATTAAACTGACCTCAAATTTTCAGTAGATATTGTCTTAACATTCTTCACGAAATAGGATTTATATCTTCCTTGATAATCATCCTGCATGTATATAGAATTATTGTTATTTTACGTATATTTTTATTTTCTATTGAGAGAAAAATAATCAGCCAAGGCTTACGTGTTACTTAAGAGATTTGATTCGTTTGTAAAGATAATAAATAACACTTACGATCACGAGCAATTTGGTAGCTTCCTTTAAAGGACATTTCCTATGCGTTGCATACAAATATAATCGCGGATACCAATGGAAAAGAAGCCTTACGAAACCGACAGTTAATATATAAGAAATGTAAATTACAATTGTTTTTAATGTACTCCTTTCAAATCCGTATACTTCCTGAAATAATATATAATAATATATTTTAATAGGAGATATCGTTGATTTAATCAAATAATAGAAAAGAAGAAAGATAATCTTACTATATACTCATCTTGGCTAGTTTGGATCTTTTGACAGTCTATTATCGACTGATCATTCTTTTTCATGGCTAGGATAAAAAATGAACAGGTACTTATTTTGGATTACAATTGAAATCATAATAACCTAATCAAATCTACGTGTATCTTGAGATAGGAAGAAATAAAAGAAATAAGTCATAATATACACGATATAAATTCTTATTACGTGGTTTGTATTTGTAAATGGCATATGGATCTTTCGTTAACATTTTGTCGTTGTCTTTATGATATGATACTACGTTATGTCAATTCTACATGAAGAATATTTTACCATAGTATAACAACACCGAGCTTTGGTAATGGATTTCTTTATTTGTCATGATAATACTAACAATTATCTAATTTTGTAAAAAGAAGAATGCTTTGTTCTTTTTATTATATATTTCTATTTGAAAATAGTTCATTCGCTTACCATTTGAATCATTCATAATCGTTTCAAGATCGTTTACTTAAATGTGATTAGTATTCTGTTGTATTAGAAATATTCACTTTTTCAGAACGAAGTAGCCGTCAGCTTAGAAAATTTGTCCTTTCCTTTGTATTGCACTAAAAATAATGTTCAAGTATATATTCAATTGTTATAATACTTGTATAATATTTGAATATTTTCTTTTTTGAATTCTTTAAGAATTTTCACATTTGCTCAAATTATACAAGAATCTTGAGAAAATGTGAATTCTCTAATAATTGAAGGAATTCAAAGGTAATTCGCGTAAGTCAAGACTCGCTATGACCTTTTCCTTGAAAAATCATTTTAAGACGGAAGTGACGTGAAGATAAATCATGGTCGTGTGCGATTACGTTGACCGTGCACTTGAATTACACATACTTAACACAATTGTTGCACAATCAAATAACGAAATAATTTATAACTCAAATTATATTACTTAAAGTCATTTGTTTTCTATACATTTTCTTTTAAGTTAAACAAACGAAATTTCTTGATACGTATATACGAGAAAAGAAAAAACTCGACAAGAAAATAATTAGGTGCAATAAGTGGAGAATGATACAATATATTGTTACATATTCGTTTTCTTACGTCACAATAGAATTCCGAGTATTATTAGAATAAATTCTTGTAAACGTGGACGAATTAAATTAATAATTTATAGAACAATTGCAATATTATTATTAACAATAAATATTAACAAAACTTAGGCGATCGAATTGAAATAATTACATATTGGTCAAATTGAAAGTATACAAAAAGTTAAAAGTCCACATTAAAGATATCCCCCAAAAAATAAGAAAAAAACGATTAAGGAAATTTACAATTCAAATTGATGTAAATTTATAGTCATCTCGTTTAACAGCATCGTAAAATCTTTTTTATCTCACAATAAAATCGACATAACTAAAAGTATTCTGCACTAAATCAGATAAGATCGAAAAATATTTAATTTCCGTCTGAATCTTATTCGAGAGAAAAAATAGGAATTTCGACAAGTTGACAAGGCCAACAAGCAGGTAATGTATTTTAAATTGTTAATGCGCTTACGAAATATATCCTTCGAAAAGTTAGCCTGTTGTTCGGCAGGTAGTTTGACGTATGTAGATACACGTATATAGATGGGACACGTAAACCGATGTCAGATAACGATTTATATTCCAACGAATACTACAATATATTCTTCAAGGGCATCAGAATCCATTTTGTTCGATTTAGCTTTTATTATTTCTGTCAAAGAGATTAGCCATATGGAAAAATATTTGGTCAGATAAAGTATTGATATAAATATTTTTTTCCTTGTTTTTCTACAAATAATTGTCGAAGAAACGCAAACAAAAAAGGAAAAAGGAAAAAAACGGAACAAAGAAGATACTACTTAATGGTTTATGGTTTTGTTAACGAGCTATCACGTGTATTGACATTATTCTGAATATCACGTCAACTACGTGTAAAGATAATACTAAAAACTCACGGATGCTAAACGTGACATTTCGTTTGTCGTATTTTGTATCGGTATTAATTAGTTTTTTTGTGTGTATCCGCGCGTTTAGTTTCAAAGACATAATAACAATGTTTTATTTAATGACAACCGAGTAGTTTGCAACTTAGCTCACTTATGCAACACTCTTTCGATTCTCGACCTCGAAGTCAGTGTAGAAAAAAAATTTCAAAGCTTAGGAGCAATAAAAATTGCAAAGTAAAGCGATATAGATTATTATATTCTTTGCAAGTACAAATTCGGTACATTTAACAAGACATTAATTCCTCCTTATCTTACCCTCTAACTCATGATTGCTATAATAATAGCAATAATAATAATAATAATAATAATAATAATAATAATAATAATAATAATAATAATACGTATAATTAAAGTAAAAAAAAAGTATTAAGAACAACTGAACCACGAGTTTAAATTGTGTTGTTTACTTTTAATTCGAATGAAGTAACACGAATCAGATTCGTGCTTATTGTTTTTGGCTCAAATTTCTTATCACGAGTCTCACTCGTTGTTGTAGAATAAGCGTTTAAAAGACAATTATCTAAAATAAGGGAAACATAATTTTATGAATAGTTTATTGTGATATACTATATACGCGGCAATTATAGAACGATTGTAGATTAAACTATTTGAAGAAGTTACGTTGACGTATACGAATAGTGACATGAACGATCAGATAGACGTTCTTGCAAAAAAAAGGCTTTATAGTTACTTCTTTTATAATTATATATTATTATATATTATAATTATATATAATTATATCTTTTATAATTAAATGTAAATGAAAATGTATTTATTAATTATTTAATTAGAATTACATAATCAGATCATCCGCATAATCATCTTCTACCGCGTTATGCTAATTTCAATTTTATTGTGTACTTATTTATTTATCTGTATATATGTAATAAATTAAAGCGACATTCCAATACAAAAAATGATTATCTAACGCGTATGACCACGTCAATTGACAAAGAAAAAAAAGATAGAAAATCTCTTAATTAATATTAAATTCGATCGATTAAAAACATTATTATCTTGCAATCAGTTCTACCAATTTTATCGGAAAAAATATTTCTCGAAGATATTCATATAACGATCACAATTTTTCCTACTATTTCTTTTCGAGCGACTGAAGATATGGAAAAAAGGAAAAGAAGAAAAAACTATAAAACGAAAAAAAACAAGATAAAAAAAGAAAAGCTTTTATACCGGTATCTCATGCGACCTTCGTCATCCTCGAAGAATAAAAAATAAAGGATAAAAGAAGGAAAGTTGAAAACTCACCCAGGTTGACTGTATCTTTTCTCGAGGCAAAAATAATTGTACTTTCTTCCTTTTAGATGAGCGTCCGCGCTTCGCGCGCGGATCTGAACATAACCGAGATATCTTTGGATTAATTTTCGTTTTTTGATTTTCAACGTATTCCTTGAGAATTTTGTAACAACGATTAATGTTATCCACGATTTTATTTCCTTTTCTTTTTCTTGGGGAATAATTCAAGATAGCGCGTTAGTTAAAAACAAAAATCACAACAACAACAGCAACAAAAATAAGGAAGAAAATAACGGAACACAGGTAAAGAAGCGTTTACGTTCTTAAAGAATGAAAATAGAAAAGAAAAATGTTCGAATTGCTCAAAAATGATATATGGTATTATTATACCGATCAAACTGAAGATGTAATTCGTTTATAACGTTTCTTCTAATCTAAGCTAATTTCATAAAAGAACTCTCTTTTTTATGTATCTTTTTCAAAAAAAAGAAACAAATTAACACTAAGTGTCATGACTCCAGAGTCAAGTCGACGTAAAACCTGCGCACACCTGCTTTGCGTTAAACTCAAACGAGCACTGCGGCTAAAGGCGTGATATTTCAAACTGTTCGGCTCTTACACTGTCATCTCGAATTTCCCCCGCCCTTTTCTCTCAGACCCCCCTCCCCGCTATCACCCCCATACCCCTTCTTTCCCCAGTATTAAATTATTTACACAATTTAATGTATTTATATGCTGTCAATCATAGATGTCTTGCTTAGGTTATTGCTTTTTTATCCTCTTTTTTATTCTCTTCTCAGGTAAATACCCTTTTTCATATTTCCAAATAAATATTTTCGTAGGAACAAGACATACCGGTTAATATATATGTATATTACGGAATAATAATCCACGAAATGATTAATCGAACTTTTTTAGTTAAATTCATTATCCTTGGAGGAGAGAATGTTTGGCTGTGTCTTGAAAAAAAAGAAGAAGAAAAAAAAATAATCAACGAATCTATTGCGTAGAAATCTGGCACGCTTGTCGTTTCGCAATAATCCGGTTAAAGCGGGAATTGGAAAGGTAACGTAAGGTATTTTACTTAAACTACTGAGAAAATCACACTTATATGCGAATGAAATGGGGATGGGGGGAGAGGGAACATCTTTACATAATTGGATTTCTATCTGTTTATTTCCATTTCATATTTTGGGATCTCATTTGAATTTATTACGCCAGCGGTATGATGGTAATCAGTTCGAATAGACTTCATTGAAAAGAACTGTACTCAATAACATATATATATGGAAGACTGATAAAAAACCGCATAATACTGGATACGTTAAGATTCAAATAACATTATTTTTATTAGGACTTTAGTTATCTCCCACATAACACGAAAGGTTTTAAAATCTTTCAGTGAAAGTTTCGTAAAATATTTCCAAAAAATCTTTCAAAAACCTTAACTTAAATAATGTTGCTTAAGTATTATTTATAAATTATACGATGTAGATAAATGATACTTACGTTGAATTATTTATTGCTAAAATAATAATTTTTCTCCAGACTATATATATACATATACATATAATCGAATATATATATATAGTATTTACGTATCACCTAAAATATTCTTAGAAATTTCAAACCAGTTTTATCATTTTGTTTGATTATTTTGTTTCTGTTTTGTCGAGGGGAAGTGGGAAGCTGGTGGGGGATGGGGAGTTTGTTCGGAAGAAGAGTGTTGTTCAGAATAATATCAGCGCGTTAATCAAATTAGACGTTTAACTCGAAAGGAGAAAAGAAAACAAAAAGGTGACGAAGCCAAACATCTCGTATGGAAAATGAAGCATGCAAACTTGTTTAATATTATCACGTAGCAAAATCCTATATCCTTTTTTCTTTAATTCTTTTTTACATCCTATTTGTGTACATGTCCGACGGTAGCATTAAACTAATTTAAGAGATTATTGAAGATTATGGATCTTCAATTGCTTATAATTCATTGCGAAACGCGTATACAAATAAATATAATGCACGTTCGCCGAAATTCTTCGATCAAAATAGCGTTAATCGTTCTTTAATTATTGCTAAATATTCCACCGATAAAATGCACGTTTATTATTGCAAGATATCCAACATTCTTTGAAGATAATCTCTCGAGATTACGAGCTAACGTTGAATTATTTTCTCTCTTTCACTTTCGCAATGTTATTATTTGTAATCGTATTTTTATCTCACCCGAATCAATTCAACAAATAATTGTATAGAGTGAAAACGTCATTGAATGTTACCATCGTGTACGCGTCATACACCCTATCGCATTTCCTGGTTGGTTCCATAGAACTGATATGTGTGCGTAAAACGTGTCGATGTAATATCAAATATGTACGATCAAAATCACATATAAATAGCATATATAGAAATATATATATAGCATGTATATCATCAAAAGAGTATTATGAAAGATCACGCGTGCACGCGTGAAATATGAGAATGCGTATGTAATTTAGTGTTACGTGCTGTTCACGTGTCACGGACAAGTAGAAAAGAGAAAATGATCGGAGACCGTTGCACGGCAAGCCTTAATTATCAATACTGCCTGACTATGGTATGGCGACCTATTTAGCAAAACTTTACGGCATCGGTAAACTTGTGTATAAATATATATACATTTATTTGTACATATATATATAATATAAATATACTACATTATACATATATATAGTGTCGTAACCAGTGTGCACAAGCGCGCACGTGAAAGGATCGAATCCTTGATATATATTATA
>NW_015149013.1:477068-495419 GCF_001465965.1 Polistes dominula
TATATATATATTATATTTCCGAGAGAACGATATGCGATTATTATTTCATGGAAGTTGTAATCTTGTTTCTCTTTTTATTACAATAACGGTACTTTATGCTAAACATGCATTTAAACGTCCTTCATCTTGCTCGAACATTAATAATCAAGTTTTTTCCTTATCATCGATAATAATGTGCGATCTATCTAGTTTAATTTATATCATCTTGAAGAATCGTCCCATTAATATAAAAAATTGTACATGAAATATCTTGTTTCCTTGTATTTTCTTAGCTAGAATGCAAATAATCCTTTTACTTTCTCTTTTTATCTGTTTCTATTTTTCATTTTGATTGTTCCGTGCTCGGCAATGAACTTTCGAGTTCCTAATGCCAATTAATAATAATAATAATTGTTCCGTGCTCTGTCGAAATAAGAATTTGTCAACTTACGCATCGTCGTTTGATTGAGAAACGTTCATATTTTTATTGTAAAATAAACAATATTATAATAGTATTAAGAAACAACATTTGTAATTGTATTTATTATTTCGCAGATGATAATAAAATGAAAAGTTCGATTAAACGATATTTAATTAGCACCTTTAATTCGTTCAAAAAAAGTTTGTCTTATTTATTACATTCCAGTGAAAAGTAATATATAAAGATTAAATTTGTTTCACTTGGTAATAATAGGAAAAAAATAATATATAGATAAGATGATCGATATCAATTAAGTATGATTTTATTATAACGTCGATGAATGATCTCAATTTTCCTGATATTGGCCTGAATCGGTACCCCACTTAATCGCGGATGTAGGAAATACGAATACAGAAGACCCATGAACTGGATTCCCTTCTCTGCAAGGCAAGGAAGGTTATACCAATACTCTGGATTGATCTATTGGATCAACCTTGATGCTCCCCGATTATGTCGTGGGATATCAAACAGTAACTATTATCAACTATAATTTATCTACATTAGAAATTTGAAGTAGGTTATTTAATAGGAGAATAAATCGAATATTATATTTTATGGAAAATAATTATACAGCGAGAAAGGGATGGGTCCTATAAGAAAGATTAAAACAAGCGATACATTTAAATCTTTTAATTTCTATGTTAAACGTGTTTCATCGAATCAAAATTTAATCAATAAGCGATATGTTATAATTTGCACAATATCCAACTCGATAATACTATCTGTTAGAAATCTTTCGAATCGATCGCGATCACGATAAATTTATTATGCAAGACAAGTTAAATACTCGTTTTTACAAGGATACAGGCTGTTGTTTGCCAAAGCAATCTACTCCGGAAAATAAAAAGTACATTATTTAATTTTATCTGATATTATCTTTTTATCAAAATGTATTTCCAAAGCAAGATTTAGAAATAAAATGTACGAAGAAGTATTCGTATTAGAATCGCGTCGTCTAATCAAATTGTTCTTAAATGTACTTGTGAGGCGTGATTAAAATCAGACGAATACATTAGTCGTTGTTGGTCAATGTACGAATCTAATTTAATCGAAAGAATTATTGTTGTTTTATGAATTATATCTGTGATAAAAAACGTGATTAACAATATTAATTATTGACATTGATATTACGTGATGGAAATATTTTATTATATATTTTATGTACAAGTAAAAAACCGAAAAATTATATATTATGTAAATATATACTATTAAAAGAAAGAGCAATTATAAAATGATATGGCTGACAAGTCAATGTGATTTCTTATTTTAAAATATATATATTTAACAAATGTAACGTAATAAATATGTTATAATAACATAGGAGTATTTTTGTAATCGTAACACTAATTAATGGAAAATTTTAATACATAAGAAAACAAAAGATTTACAAAATACAAATACTAAGTAAATATATTTCCTTAATTTTTAAAGGCGCTTATAATTTGAGATGGAAATAATTGAAATAATAAATTTTTAATTTTCTTTTTAGTTTTAAGTAGATATACTGTCTACATCTAATTGCGATAACATTTCATCATCAGAATCATTATTGCTATCACAAAATATATTTGCAGACCAATAATCGTTGATTAATGGTGTTTGTTTATTATCTAATTTATTATTATTATTTTGTACCACGTTTTCACTAGGCAAATCTGTATCTCCGGAAATTGATTTTTCCGATGTTAAAACATATTTACTTTTAAAACCCGCTAATTTTTCCAATCTGGATAGTTTACATTTATTCTTGTTATTTTCTCTATTATCACTACAATTTGTATTTTGATCTGTAAAGTATTTTGAAGATGCATCTGTTGGGACTCCTACAGATAAACTGTCATTATATTTCACTAAATTTTCTTTATTTTCTTTTACTAAAACATTGTTTTTTGAGCCTGCTATATTCTTGTTTATCGTTGTTTTATCAATATTTTGTAAAGATATGTTAGCTGATTTATTTTTACAAGCTGCAGCAGCATTTTTTATATTGTCTCTATTTTGTACTATATTTGTATTTGTCGAAAATGTTTGCAGCAGTGGTAATGAAGGTTTTTCATTACTATGTGTATCTATATTAGAATTATGCGATAAATTTTGGTTTTTACAAATTTTGTTGCCAACTTTCTCAGAGGATAAACTACCTTCTTGGCTAATATCTATAATATTATTGCAACTATTTTCTTCTATTTCATAATTATTATCTTGAAGTGGAGATAAATTTGCCGAATTAAATTCATTTGTCATGGAGAATTTGTTCTTTAAAAGTTCCATATGCGGTGTACGTATAATATCTCCTACATTAGAATAAATTGCCAATAAATTTGAAGGTGAAATTAGAATATGATATTTATGTATAATAAACGTCCCTGAAATACATAATAATCCTACATTTTGTAATAAGAGGACAACATTTTTGTCGAAAGCTCCAGGATATGTAGCGGGAATATCTGCATGTAGAGTTCCTTCAATTTGATCCGTAAAGTCTTTTAACACGATAGGAGGATTTTCATGACTATAATCTATACTTTCTATTATGCCTGCAAGAAATGGTATTTTAATAGACCGATGCTGATTTGTGCTAGCAATTTTTTTCACTTCTGCTATTTGGTAATTTTTCAGAAATTCTGCAGGTAAATCATTTAGCATTATTTGCCAAGCACCTTCCGAAAATAAAGTTTTTGTATTCTGAGAACAATACTTTGCTAAACTATTATTTTTCTGATCTTGTACGCTTTCATCTTTACTGTCTTCTACATTTATCAAATGTGATGTTGGAAGTGTAGAAGTATCAATGAAATCTGGTAGCAATCCAGCTGGTCCTGGAAATTTTCTTACAAGAGCTGTTTTCTTGTTAGACTGTTTTTCGATGTTAAATATAGAAGATGAAGACTTTGTATCATTTAAGAACATTTTGTTAAATGAAGTAGAAGGCTTTAAATGTTGCGTTAATAAAGATTTTCTTGAACTTGGAGATATATCATGTACATTGTTGTTAATCTTTTCATTTATTTGTTCTTCAATATTTTCTAATTCTTCTCGTTCCTTATAAATATTTTTTCTTATAATTGACTTTTCATTGTAATCATTTTTGTCAGAAACTGTGTTATCAAGAAAACTTTTATTTGGATAAGAATTTAATTTTTGTAATTTGATTTCCGAGTCATTACAATTGCCTTTACTTTTCTCCCTATTTAAAATATTCTCAATTGGAGAACGAGTAGGCGTAAAAATATTAGAAACACTAACAGTACTATCTGTTACATTTTGGACATTTTTTTTGTAAAAAATATCAAGAACCATCTTCCTTCTCGAACTTTGTATATTTTCATCATTTTCTGAAGAAATGGTATTTTCAAAGCATTGTTTTGGATTTTCGTTGAATCTTATGCCGATCTTATTAGATTCTTCTTTATTATCGCTCGTTGTACTTTTTTGTTCATTATCTAATTTGCGTTTTTTAGCAGGAAATTTTGTTTCTTCATTTTTATCATCCAGTGAGAAGAACTCTCGTGCTTTATCATCTAGATATTGCGAATATTCCTAAAACATATTAGATTTACATTAACCATATCATCTATTTATTATATTCCATCGATGTCTTATTTATTATTTACTAATTTTAATAAACGAAGAGAGGCGATCATTTTGTAATTACATACCTCATCACTACTCCAGTCTTCATTTTGAAACATATTTTTTATAAACTTATAACATAGACACAAGATAATACAAGCTAACAAAGACTAATATAATGATTAAATTTTATATAAATTTAAAAAAGTAAACTGCTAAATAGTAGTTAATTTTCTTTGCATTTCTGCCAACGTTTACATTAAACGGTAAGGTAATTCTTGATTTGTTTATATAGATGTCACTAGATGTCTTTGCGTGCAGCGCTCCGCTGCGGACGTTTTTGGAATTTTTTTCGAATCGAAATTATACATTACCACATTAATTTATCGTAAAAACAAACAGTACTAAAGTAATTAACTGCTTATTTTGTTGTAAATTTGACTGATATATAATAGAAGTACTTAAAAATACTATACCAAATAGATACTAATTATAATTGCGAACATAACTAATGAAAAATTTATTAACGTAATGCTAATAAATCATAAAGAAAATTAAATGTATTTAAATAGCATAATAATGAAATTATAATGGATAGATTATTCAAATAGATTAGAAAAATTTAAACGCAAAGATTTTTTTTATTTGAGTACTATGTTTTCAAAATAAGCTTAAATAGGCCTAAACAAATAGGTCATTATATATAAAGACCTGAATTATCACACATTTGTAATTTAACAATAAAAAATAATATTTTTTGACGAAGCTAGCTAATACTCGATAGTAACTACAACATTTTGTTTTTTTTTCTGTCTTACATGTTATATGTAAAATATTAATGCCTTGACTTATAATATCGAACGGGATTTGCGATAAGAATGTTATATTTATTTTTTCCTTATTAAAATTATCGCTCTATAATATGTAGTAGTTAACTTATGTTGATATATATTTATGATTTTTCTTGGGATGATTCATAGGAGAAGAGATATATGTATGAACAGCGTAATGTGAAAAAAAGAAAAGAAATTTATTTCAAATTAAATAAAAAAAAGGAAAGAAATAAATAATTGCGATAAATAGTAAAAAATAAACAAATTTAGTATATTAATTTTATTCGTTAAGATTTAATACCCTTTTGTTTTTCAATGAATTCCCTTCGATGTTTAACTTATGATTAATTAAATACTTTATCTTTGTTAATATAAATATTCGTCAATGTTATATTTGAAAGTTATGATACTTTTTTAAAAGAAAAATATTAACTTCACAACGAACAAATTGATTTAATTAGTTTCGAACTTTCGTGTTCTCTGACGTATGAAACCTAATTCGTTCGCATTAACTACCTTACCTTTAAAATATAAAGATTAGAAAAGCGAAGATTTTTATTTTCTTTTGTTTGCAATGTCGAATGAAAAGAAGAATACACGTAGGTGACTGTAAAAGATGATTACGTACGTTCAGAATGTTAAAACAAAATTATGAAAATGATTGTTTTTTTTTCCTTGTCAGACATGATAATTAATTATTATATCAGTACGTTAAGAGAGATTAAATAATTTAACGATGAATTATTGCACAACTTATTTTTAATACACGCGTTGAGCATATAATTTTACATGGGGGTTACCTATTATAACAACGATTAAATCAAACATTTATTTATGTAGAAAAGGCTCAACAAAAATAAGGACCAAAAAAAATTGCTCATGGTCACAAATGACACACGATTTTTAGTTGTACGTCATCGGTTGTTAAAAACAAAAAATAAAAAAGAGAGAGAAAAAGAAAATAGATAAGAGGATAGGCAAAGGGGAGGGTGGGATTGTTTTTAAGTTCTTGTTAAACTCGTTAAACGATATATTCGACGACTGGGCGTGTGACTTCGTATATTGTTTGGATTTATTTAATAATATATATGGTATCACAATAAATCATAAAGGTGCTGTACACAGATGAATAGTACGTGTGTGTGTTGGGGGATGGGTGATTGTGTGTATGTGTGTGTTTAATACGATGACAAAGCTATATAATATTATATTTTTCTCCTTCTTCTTATAGTATACTCTCTCTCGACTCTCCCCTTCTTCCTCTTCTTCTCACCCTCCCACTCCTCTCTCTCGCTCATCAGAAATAGGAACAAACAAAAATAAATATATGCGTTTTTCTTTCCATAAAATACGACGATTAATCTTTATATCAATTATATAATGCACATATAAAATTAAAAAATATAAAAAAACCGTCCGGTCTCGTTTATATACGTTAAGAGCAACAATTATTATACTGGCGACTTATTCGATATCGTCGATTTTATTATTATTAGCGTATGAAAGTGCGATGCGCGTAAGCTTATTTTATTCTCTATCATTTTTCTTGTCATTGTTAATAATTATACGACAATGTTTTATCTTCGCTAAATTTCATCGTAGGACATATACGAGTTTAGTTAGTTCTGCTGTAAACTACTGGGGGCGGGGGGTCCATTTTTACGAGCACCAGATGACTTTTCGCAATCCTTAGATAGATCACGCGGGATAATTACGATAAAATCACTTCGAAAAACACATCTGATTATTTACACAACAAAATTATTCAGAATCTTTTCTCTCTGTTTCTCTTCTTTGTCAATCTTTCTTTTTTTTCCCTTTCTGTTCCTCTCTCTTTCTCCATCTCTTTCTTTCGTCCTTTCATTCAAAGATACACTCATACATTATTATCACGCTCGCACAAAATCTTTCCCGTTCCTCCTCTCCCCTTTTCCTCGGTTCTTCTTTTTTTTCCTTCTATTACTTTTTAATTTTTTTTTAATTTTTATTTATTTATTTTTTTTTATTTTTTTTTAATTTTCTTTTTCTTTTATATATAATATTTCATCGTTTACCTTCCTCACCGATTTAGATATCTAATTGGGTAATCCTTTGCGGCACGCAACCGAAACACGGTTGGAAAGCTAAGAGTAATAATAATAATATGCGATAAAATTTCTTAGTTGTGTACGTCTTTTCTTAGTCACAAGATAAAACAAAATCCAATGTGGGTTATTTTTTTTTGCTTTTTCTCTTCTTTCTCTATATGTGTATTCATTACCATATATATAAAACTGTTATGTTACTTAAGTAAAGTAAAAATGTTTTCCTTCGATAAATGTTCCTTAAAACGCTACCAAAGGATTATGGGATCTCATTTATATCCTTCTTGTGAAAAAAAATAAAAATAATAAGAAAAAGAAAAGAAAAATGATTAGTATATAACAATAACGATAACGATCCGCTTAATTTAAAAAGGGTCCTCGGGGTTCGTATTATGATAATTAGCGGATCCATACAAGATATGCTCTTTTATCGTAGAGCCATTCAATCGGCACTCGAGATTAACTGATTATCGGTGTGTGCGACTACGGGAGACAAATCTTTTTTAGGTACATCATCCTCGTTTTTACTATCCGTAGTTATTATCGTCGTCGTCATCGCCGTCGTTGTTGTTTTCGTAATTTCGGCGTTATCCGCAGTACCATTTTGCATTACTTTCACTTTAGTCGTCGATGATGATTTAATAGCAGCACCAGACGACTGTCTAGACGTAACTTTAGATGTAACTTTTTTAATTGGCGAATGTGCTGACGTTGATGTTGTGCTGGTTAATTTTTGACTCGACATACGTTTTGTTGTATTAGAGCTAAGGGTTGTTGTAGCGGACATAGAAGAACGTGTTGTTTTAGTTATTGGTGAACCCGTAGTACGAGACATAGAGATTTGCTTGTTAGCGGTCTCTTTGATTTGTTTGTCGATCATTGGTGATTTTGCTAAAGTACGCGAAGTCTTGGTAGTGTTATTACTAGTCGAAGTTGTTTTAGATTTCGTTGCATTTGATAAACTACCGCCAGAACTCGTTGCATTCGTACCTGCTGATTTTGCAGGTGATTTAGCTGCCGTTGTAGCGGAAATAGGTCTTGATTTGCCGGTCGCCGATGAGGTAGTCGTCGTCGTCGTCGACGTTATCGCGGTAGTCGATGCTCGCGAACCCGTCGTAGTTTTACTTGCGCTTGTTTTAGCTGAAGCAGATGTCGATTTGGTAGTAGCAGCAACTTTTGTGGTTATCTTACTCAAAGGTTTAGCATCGCTAGTAAGGGTAGATTTCTTTTCAACCGAGCTAGTAGTAGTAGTTCTCGCTGAAGCTAGTAAAGGCTTTGATTTCGTTTGGGCACTGCTTGGACGCGTAGCAGTCTTCGTCGTTGACGATGTTGTCGTTGCCGATGTTTTGCTAGCCATTTTCGTCGTTGTTGTTGATTTTGCTGCATTAGTAGAAGTTAAAGATTTAGTGGGCGCCGTATCCATGTTTAGGACGGTTAATAGATGTTTAGGACGAGCAGCTGCACTTCCAGTCGGTTTCTTTGTCATAGGTGCTGTTGCTGTAGAACTTGAAGATTTGGCCGTCAAAGTGACATTCTTAGAGGGCGAAGTTGGAGTAGACTTTGGCGGTGCAGCCTTAGTATTTGAGATTCCAGGTTTCGTTGATCGAGTCATTGTAGACTTTACTTTGGTTTTATTGTTGCTTGTAGGTGTAGTAGTAGGTGTTACTGCCGTGACTGTTCCTGCAGCTATAGCTGGTGTCGCTTTTTCTTTTTCTTCTTCGACCTTTAGAGGTTCTTCTACTTTTAAAGGTTCGGTCACCTTCTGTTCTTCTACATCCTGCACAATCGTTGCCGATACAGCCTCAGTAATGCCTACAGTTTTAGCAATATTCGCAGGCTCTTCAATTTCTGCAGTTTCTATCATTTCCATGTTAGTAGTAGTATCTTCGGATTTGATTATTTCTACGTTTCTTAGAGATTCCTCGCTTTCTTTGATTCCCGTAAAAAGGACAGTCGTCTTGGTATCTGTAGGCGTTGATACAGGTTTTTCTAGGTCGAAAGCATCCGAAGCTTTTTCAATTACAATATCTTCTATGGGTGTCACAAGTTCTGTAGGCTTTGACAAGTCTGTTGATTGTGTAACTTGTACAATTTCGACATCTTCCTTAGCTTCTAATGCTTCTTCTTCTTTTTCTTCTTCTTCTTCTTCTACTTTAGTATCTAAAAGTAAGTTTTCTTCGACAGTTTCTTGTACAACTGACTCTTTAAGTTCAACAACTTTCTCATTCATCATTTTATCTTCGATGCTTGGAGTCAATTCGGCTATTGGAGATTCCTCGGGTATACAATTTTCAGGCTCTAATTGTTTCTCTAAGCCTGTAAATTCTTGTACAGATTCCGATAAATATAATGCAATCTTATCACCGACTTTTACTAATTCATTAACGTCGACTTCCATTTTATCAGTAGATTTTTTCTCTGTAATATCTTCGAAAGAATAAGATTGAGGATATTCGTCAGCTTTGTTTTCTTCGATGTTATCTATTATAGGCACTTCAGTGGTAGTTTCGTTAAGTTTTGACAAATTTTCAGTAGGTCGATCATTGTCGTTGACTGTCTCCGAGGCAAACGTTGGTAGAAAAGAGGACGATTCTTTTTGATGATTCTCCGTTGAATCAAGTTGCTGCATTATTGGGTCCTTTGAATCATCTAATTCTGACAAATTTAACGCAATATCATCGACTTTCATATCGTTAGTAAATTTCTTTTCTGGAGAACTTTCCCACTCCATATAAATTTGTTTGTCATTTGTATTAATAGGACATACGGATTCATCCATACGTTGCGATGATTTCTCACTAATATCTCCGAAAGAATAAGATTTAGAATATTCGTCGGATTTGTTTTCTTCGATGTGATCTATTGTAGGAACTTGAGTAGTAGTTTCGTTAAGTTTTAACAAATTTTCAGTAGGTCGATCATTGTCGTTGACTGTCTCCGAGGCAAACGCTGGAAGAAAAGAGGCTGATTCTTTATGACAATTCTCCATTAAATCAGGTTGTTGTTGCGTTGAAGAATCTTCTAAAAGTGATTGTTTCGATGCGATATCAGACAATGCTGGTTCTCCGGTACAAAACGGATCGACGGAACTCTTAATTGGTTGAAATTCTGAAACCTCTGAGCATAAGTTAAAAACCATAATAGGACGTTCTTCCTCTCCTGTAGTTAACTTGAGATTTTCCATGGAAGAGATTAGACCGTTTTTCATAGGTTCAGTAGATGTCTCAACGAGTTCCGTTTTGATCGGAGGATTTAATTTCGACGATTCATCGATCGTAGATGACAAGAAATTGTATTGATCTTGCGATATCGTATTATCTTTGAAAATTTCCGACTGAATTAAATCCGTTGCAATTTCGACTGGTATATCTACGATAAGTTCGCTGTTGTCCTTGCTAGGAATAATATCGTTGTCTGCTGCGATATCTTTTTCATCATCGACGTATTCCGCTTCTTTGTGCGTTTCTGCTTGTTCGGTTTCTTTTACTTCTTCTTCTTCCTCTTTTTTATCTTCTTTTTCTTCTTCTCGTCGTTCACCACTCATCGCCTCTTCTTTATTTTCTAACAAATCAAAAGATTTATTATCCTGTTCCTTCGAAAAATCGTACTGGAATGATGGATCGATTGGAGACGATGACGGATGATGTTCTAATTCAACTTGAATAAATTCCGTATTTTTTGGTTCAACGGAATCTTGAAACTTTAAGAAAGTGTTATTATCGTCCTTTGACAATAAAGATGACGTTTGTATTTCATTAGACGTATCTCCGTTTGATAATATATCAAATTCAATGCGACGCCCTAAATCCGTTGTTTTTGGGGACTGGGAAGAAGTTTGTATTTCGGAAGAAAAATTTTCATCTTCTAAATCCTCATCGCTTAGATTGTGAACAGCATTTAAATCGACTTCTTTATTAAATGCTGCTTTAAAATCGCCCGGAGTATAAGAAATTACCATTGGATTATCTCTATTATAAATATCGCAATCCGAATCCCCAAAGGACTCTTCCATCGTTGAGATATCAGTTTTATGTAAATCTATACTTGTTGTACATAAAAAGCTTATCGTTTCATCCCCGTATTCGGCTTTGGTCGAAGAAATCTCAGATTCGTCTAGACCGGCGGCGGCAGCGGCGGTAGTAGTGGTGGTGGTGGCAGTTGTTGGGTTCATTATTTTCTGTTGTTCCGTATAAAAATCATAATCGGAATGGGCTGCGTGATTGCCATTAGACGATGAATCTTTCTCATCGATTTCATGAGGCCTAGCAGATATTTCCTCATCAAATTCTTGTTCGCTCGGTACCATTATATCGTCCATGATTGCTGTTTTCATAGGAGAGCCTGCAACGAAACTATCATTTATCGCACTAATTTTAATTGCACGCTTTGGCGACGAGATCGGAATAAATTCCGCCGCGTTAGGATTCAATTGAGAATCCATATTTTTGTCTTCCTCTTCTTCTTCTTTTTCTCGTTTATTATAATCGTCTTCCTCTTCTTCTCGTTTATACTCTTCTTCCTCTTCTTCTTCTTCTCGTTTATACTCTTCTTCCTCTTCTTCTTCTTCTCGTTTATACTCTTTGTCCTCGTCGTATCCTTCGTTTCTTTCTTTTTCTTCTTTTTCTTTCTTTTCAACTTCGTTTTCTAGATTCAGGAACGCGGAGTCAATTTGTTTTTCTTCGATGCCAATCTGAAAAAAATACATAAACAAAAATAATTAGATTGAAATTTTATATGTACATCGAGATTAGAAAAAATTGATTTTTTTTTAAGAAAATGCATTTGATGAAATATTTGTTTCGATCACGTCGTTCGTCTTACATCAGTGTTACTAAGCTCGGGTAATATTTCTTCCCCTTTTTGACTCTCGCATTCGCTGCTACTGCTGCTACTTCTGCTGCTGCTATTATGATGCTCGGATGTTGGAGACCGAGATAATTCTTCTACGTTATTATCCTCGTCGAGGTGTTCAACGTTTTTAATTTCGTTGTCGTTATTTATTTCACGTAGCTCTTCGGAAGTTGTGATAGTATCTTTCTCTTTATTTGGCCCAACGCGATAGTAATTCCACTCGTCCTCGGAATCCTCGCTATCCGCTACATTATCCGCTTCGGGTAACAATGCATGCTGAAGAGCTTCTGCAATAGGAATAAGAATAAATTAACGATCAAAATATATATACATGCTATAGTTAAGATTTAACCTTCCAGAGAGTATTAGTTATAATTATATAATTACATAGTATTAATATAACTATACTATTCAATAGTAATAGTATTTACTACTAATATATATTATTAATAGTAAATACCATGCTATATTATTATCTTAAAATAAATACCATGCTATCTATATTATTATTTTAAAATCATGTAATTTTCGTCAGACACATTTTTTTCTATTTCCAATAGCAATGGAGTATTAGATTTAAATGCATACAAAGTGTATAATAGCTTATATTTACTAAATATTACAACAAACTTCTAATAGGGAAAAGAAAAAACATTTTTAAAATGAAGAACTCAAATAAAATCTAACATAAATGAACATACATCTACACATATTTAAATATTTAACAATAAAACGTAGAAAGTTAAGAGATGAGTTTTTCTTTTTCGTTGCTTTTACAAGACGTAATGCATTTCATAAGAACAGTGATACGGTAGGGTAAAGAATCCTACACTATTTAATGCACGGCTGCACTTGTATGCATATAATACGCATCTCTTATATGTCTCGAATAAGAGGATTTATATTTTCCAAGAAGGCATATAAATAATGAATTCCTGTAAACCACCATCTGTTCACAAACTTTACACAGTTTCAATTAAAAAAACCATCGCGATAATCTTTATTATTCATAGTAAATGAAAAATTTAAAATACAAGTAAGAGTTATTTGAGATGAAATCTATGATTGAACGACGACAATGCAACAACGTTAGCAACAACAACCAAGATACCCAGCAGAGAGCCACGCCTTAGTATCGAAAGAAAAAAAAATCGAACAACTACAAATCGACGAAAAAGAAATTCGTCATCGTTCCTAAATCTCCTCACTACGAAATAATTTAATTAAGTTAAAAATTAAACGATGCAATTATTTTTTAAATGAACACATTATTTTCACCATAATAGTCACCCTTTATTACTTGATAATGAATCTATTCGTAACTTTGAAATAGCTATGTAAAAATTAACGTAATAGAAAAAAGAATACTGACCGAGAGAATATCGATAAAAAAGAAAACGAATTGACTAAAGTCTAGACAGAAATTATTTTGATTCTTGGCACAGAGGAATGAGAACGATAAAAGATCGATTGGCCTTTTTAAAAGTAACGATCAACCAACCACCACCACCCACCACCACCAACCATAATTCACTTTCTTTTAGTAAGTTAATATATTATATAGTCTCGGGTAATACGCAAGAACGAATTCGAATGACATGTAAAAATGTATTACTGCTCACAATGTAATTCGAAAAGTATAATATCAACGAGTATAAGAGAGTACAAGAAGAGAGAAAAAATGAAAAAGAGAAAGAAAAAAAAATAGAAAAGGAGAGAATGATATTACTCCTCGGGAAGAACGATCAGCAGGGACTAAGAGGAACTACGCCCCCGCCAAGAGATGCATTATCGATCTAGTCTGGAGCCACCTTCTCTGGCTACGTCCCTGGCACCACCCACCTGTGCACTAACGTATAGCAACAGTCGCACCTCATTTTCCCGTAGGAACGACCACCCATTTCCCAGGGATTGATCCTTATCGAAGAGATGCGCAGCAGAGAAAACATAACCTATTGTTGGGGGTGTCTTAGTATCTTCCTCCCCTTCTTCCTTTTTCAAAATGACATTTTTCCATTACTGAATTATAATTAAATACATATAATCTCTAAAGTCGCATGTACAGTAGTAATGCTATTATACTATTATCGTATGATATATATATATATATAAAATACATATGTATAATATATAAATGCGTTTAAAATAATAGAATTACGTAGAAAGAGGATAAGTGAAAAAAAAGCTCTCTCCCTACGGTCCCAGACGGAAAAGAAAGTAATCATGAAAATCCTTCGCGTGTAGGGCGGAAGGGAGGGGCAGGCATTCCTAACGGCAGCCTAGGGCTTAATTGCTCGTCGTAGTCGTCGTCGTTGTCTGACGTATGCTTGGAACAGGCTTAAGGAATGTTCAAAAAAGGAACCACCCACGCAGAGAACACACTTGTTTAACTCATTATCCTACTCTTAATTCCAACTTCTCTGTATTATTACTACTACTACTACTAGTACTACTACTACTAGTACTACTACTACTACTACTACTACTACTACTACTACTACTACTACTACTACTATTACTACTACTACTACTACTACTACTACTACTATTACTACTACTAATACTACTACTACTACTATTACTACTACTACTACTACTACTATTACTATTACTACTACTACTACTACTACTCTACTACTACTACTACTACTACTACTACTACTACTACTACTACTACTACTACTACTACTACTATCACTATCACCATCGTCATCACTACTACCACTACCATTGTCTACCACAAATGCGATAATATGTATGTATGTATACTTTTATATCGATTTGAGAGTTATCTACTAACTTCTTTTTTTTCTTTCTTTTTTTTTTTGTAGATACGAAGAGAAATTGTAGTAGGAATTTCGAAGAAGTGACTAATAAAACTGCTAAAGTATATCAAAGATATATATATATACCTTTGATATATCTCTATATATATAAATATATATACCTTCGCAATGATTTATAGTATATGCTATTATGGAATACATTAAGAACCCATAAAATACGTAGCTTATAAGGCACTCCTTTCCTCCACTCTCACCCCGCCGCTGTTTCTTTTAAACTGGCACGCATGTCGTTAACTAAATTTCAACACGCGTGAGACGCACGGGAAACCAAATACAAATACAAGATTATGTTGTTGTGTTGTTTCCATTCTTTGTTGTTATACTACAAATAGAGATAGAATTTTTTTTATCTTATTCATTATCTTATATATTGTATCACTTATTTACATATACGGTATTATATATTATCAATATCTACTTCCGTTTCTTTTTTATCTTACTGATTAGCAAATTTTATCAATGATGTCTTTTAACTCTTCGAGGTCCAAATGGCGTATTTTTATTACGTATTTATCGAGTTTTTATCTCCCTTTAACGAGATCGATTATAGTCATGTAAAGAGAGGGAAAGGGAAATGGGAATAGGAATGGGGAAAGGATAAGGAAGAATAAGAA
The DNA here is from genome assembly GCF_001465965.1 of Polistes dominula. Next base: position 492,330 of record NW_015149013.1, read on the forward strand.
AGAGATAAAATGGTTCGTTTCGTCGCTTTCTTTCGTGTTTGTACATAGTATACACGTGGCTAAGAAAGAAAAATATACGAGGAGGACCGTTGAAAAAGGGTCTCTTCTCTCTCTTGGTATGTGTATAAGCGCAGCACGCCTCTCTTATTCGGGTCCTTTTATTTAACTTCTTTTACCATTTTCCCCGAGTTTCTATGTTTTAATGCAACGTGTATCGGTTGCGCGTACGAAGAGTGAGTGTAGGGCTAATTTTAAACTGACATCAAAAAAAAAAAAAAAAAAAAAAAGAAGAAGAAAGGAAGAAAAAGAAAAAGGAAGAAAAGAAAATAGAGATTCAATTATAGCCCTTGTTTTCAATCCATCATATTTTTTAATCTTATTTCTTTTTTTCTTTTTTTGTGATTATTTCACAAAAAGTATCGAGAAAGAAAGAAACAAAATAAGAAAAATTTCAATGAAAATCAGAAGATTCGATGATGTCGGTCAGGCAACGACGTTGTTAAAAGCGTGGAGAGGAAGAGAGTATTCTAAATTTAGAGCAAAGCTCGTCTTCGTGAAATTCCGCGAGTACGGGTAGCAAATAAAGCTCCTAAATGACGAAATCAAATGGAATACACCCCCCCCACATCTCCACTGTTGGAATATTAGTCAAAAGATAAATTTATGCTTATTGTATCGGGTGTCTGTTGCGTCTATCTGTATTTCGGTGTGCCTTACTCGGGGGTACTGGGAATGCTGACGGAAATTTGTCAACGACTTTGTTGTAAGCAAGAGATATAAAGGCTGCAGGGTGTTGGCAGCTAGCTGAAGTAAGTCATAATGTATCAGAAGTAAGTTGCTAAGAGTGTAACCAACGGACAGTAAGAATGTAACCGTAATTGTGTAACCATCATAAAGAATAACGCTCTTTAAAGTATTTTCCGTCTTCTTTTTTCTTAACATGGTAGCAGAGCGTGGTTACCTTGGTTTGCTTGATTACGACGGAAAAAAAGGAAAAATGGTAATGGTGGTTACAAATAATTAAAAAGGAAAAACCGTTCATCTAAGAAGATAAAGAAAAGTGTGAGTGTAGAATCAAGTTCGTGCTCAAAAAAATAACAAAGGAAAACTCATATAAGTATATAGGAAAGCTTAATGAGTATCGAAGCAAAATATTTGCATCTGAAAGATAAAACTCCAGGATGGGTGTATACGGTTACGAAGGAAAAGTTAATTGAGTTTTTGTGCGTATTCGAGACAGGATCAGTGTTAAAGTTTGTGTCCGTTGAAGATTTAAAAAAGCTGTGCAGATGATACAAGCAACGAGCAAATACCTTGACGGTAGAAACTATGGTATTTGAAAAAAAAAAAAAAGATTTGATTTCATCAATTAGAATGGTTTACTTTAGAAAATACGTTTAACATGTTCATTATATAGAATGTTTCACAATGGAAATTACATGGAAGATAATAATAAAAGGAAAGAGAGAGAGAGAGAGAGAGAGAGAGAAATAATCACAAAGAACTGCATATCGTCCGCAAAGTACCAACTCTAACTCATACATTGCAAAGAGTAATATTATTAATCATAGTATTAATTAATAATAACATAATATTTTTTTATAATTGGAAAAAAAGTATAGGTGTCCATACCATTTCTTGGCTATTAAAAAGATTCTGAATATAAAGAAAATTTCTCCACCAATATTTTCGACAAGTTTCGTGTGGACGTTCGGTCACATAGAATAAGGAAATTTTACTGTACCACATGAATTTATTTCCAATAATCCTATTATTATTATGTAAGTCGGTGTCAGTCTAAATTGGAAGAATAAATAAAGAAAGAAAAGGGATACTCTTATTTCAAATAATTCTATTTCTAATTATAGTCTTCTTTTTTCTTAACACCCACCTTCACACCATCATCCTCGATGTCTCGAGATATATGTCCACGATCACCAATTTTCTCTTTTTAATGAAAATGAAAATGAAAATAAAAAAGAAATGACAACAAGAAAAAAATGTCGACGCCATTGGATTTCTCGTCTGACGAAAAGTCCGGTTTCAAACTCACAAGAGAACACACATACACACACACACATTCTGTATAACAGAAATTCGTAAAGCAAACGTACCACGCGAATGATTTCTATGTAATACATAAGAGTAGTACCAATGTATTAAAAATGGCTTTTGATCGATACGAAAGAACAACCCTTTTCCTTTCTCCCTCTTTCCTTCATTCATTACTCTCTTTGATGTGTGTATGTACACATTTAAGAATGTTTCGAAAATGATAAAAAAGAAAAAAAATCTATACTTATTTTTTTGACTCGTCCCGATTGATAATTTGTTGAGATTTTTGTATTCAAAAGTTATGCATAAAGTCGAAAAGTTAAGCTGAAAATTTGTCCAATCAAACGTTGAATCCTTAATTTCATTTATAATATTATGTTAGTCATTTTCACAATTTCGAAATTATTTTTCTGACCGATTGAAGAAAAATGATGAATAAGTGAAGATGAAAGAAAAAGAAACCTATTTGAAATAAAGTTGACAAAAAAAAGGGAAGAAAGAAATAATCACGCGATTTTCCATGCGAACCAACGAAACGTTACGACCACTCACGAGACTCCCCCGATAACAATGATTATGGGAAGAGTTATCAAGGAACTAAACTATCGGGTTTGTGCTCGAACAATGCATGCACTGCCATTAACGTTTATCAAAAACGTCTTTCTTTTCTGTACCACCAAAGATATCTTTATCTTTACATTTCTATGACCTTTTCATTGAAAACTTAAACTTCTATTTGTGTTTTTCAACAGCAAAGTTTTTATTCAAAATTAAAATTAAAATTAAAATTAATATTAATATAATCATATACAATGAAAAGATAAATTTTATTATAGTAATATCTTATTGGATTTGCTTCATAGCATATATATACCATACATATATATATAGTTGCTTATTAATGGCTATCGAAGGAACGTTAATTGACGATAAAACATTTATTTGACGTTGGAAATAGAGGACAGGGCAGAACAGGACAGAACAGGACAGAACAGGACAGAACAGGACAGAACAGGACAGAACAGGACAGAACAG
>NW_015149013.1:496269-519425 GCF_001465965.1 Polistes dominula
ACAGAACAGAACAGAACAGAACAGAACAGAACAGAACAGAACAGAACAGAACAGAACAGAACAGAACAGAACAGAACAGAACAGAACAGAACAGATAGAATGTGCAAAAGCAATGTCGTTGCCGGTTTATATAATGTGCAGAAAAGTAATGCATGTGGGGCTATTTAAAAAAAAAAAATCTTTTTTTCTAGACCCTCCCTTCCCTCCAACCAACTATCTAGCATATAACAAATGAAACGAAGGGAAAATTTTGTTTGGTAGTTTTCAAATCGCCAGTTACAATATTATTTTTCTTTACATCTCTTTGTTCTTTTTTTATTTAAAGGATACAATATATATATATAGTTAACAAAACTTGCTAATGTACTCGGTTTATACTTATACACACACAACAATTAAACAAAACGGTATCTTCCTATACGTACATTTATACGGACATATATGAGATAATAAAAAGACCATATAAATATGTTTAAAAAGTGTAAAAGCAACGAGATAAAGAAGGGGTGGTGCTTAAGGAATTTGTTAGAAAAAGACGAGTCTAGTCGGCAAATCCAATAATAGCAGAGACGATGTTAAAAATAGAATATATATATGTATTCGAAGTAGTTTACTGATACGGCGTGAATTGAGTGCAACACACTGGCGGAGGTTCGATCATCGTTCGATCAAACGTTTTCTTCTCTACGAAGGGCTGTTTCGTTTCTATTAAGAGAAAGAGAATGATAGGGAATGAAAAAAAGAAAGAATGAGAGAAAGAAAGAGCATCACGCGCCGAGAATAGACATCGTGTAACCTTGAAGGAACGTGCATATGAAACGAGGAATCTTCTTTGGCGTTCTTTCGAAAGTTTGCATTTTGGTCATCAACACTCCCAGATTTCTAGTTTATATAGGAAAAAAATATGAAAAATAAATAAAAATATTTTTCTCCAATCGTAGAACATATAAATGGAGATTTTATCGATTAAATGAGTTCGTTGATTATATAAATAAGAATGTTCGTGGTGACTTGTGCCAAAATTGTTCGGACAAATGGTATTTGTTAAGTAATGATATACTATGTTGATGACAATAACAACCAATAATCATAACGGCATCGAGTATCGAGACAGAGTGTCGTCCGAGTAAACTTCGATGCATCAAAGATGCACCCGTAATGCGATAATTCGTTTAGATTCTAAATATATCGGTGAAAAGTAGTCGTACGATATATCCAATTACCTTCTCTTTTCATGCCATTAAGGTCACGTTTTATATCTATTACATATGTAACATCGAACCATGACTAAGAGAAAGAGAAAGAGAAAGAGAGAGAGAGAGAGAGAGAGAGAGAGAGAGAGAGAGAGAGAAAAAGAAAGTTCTAAATGTTACTTCATCTGGTTAAAGAAGAATTCAAGATTTTTTTTGATAGGTGTTTTTGGAATGAGCGATACGTGGATCAATTTCTTTTTTTTCTTTTTAACAATATTATTCGTATCTTCAAGCAAAATAGGATAATATTCATCTTTTCTCTACAATGTGACTTTTAGGACAGCGCGTAATACTCATCACCCGGCTGGCTATACACACACATCTACCATATTATGTGTTATGTATATACTCTCTTTATATATATATATATATAAATATATATTAATATATGAGAGCCCCGTTGTGGGAGCCAGAAGACATCCATAATATGCACGACGAACGTGCACTACTAACTGCAGATTTTTTATTATATATATATTATATACGTATCTTTACAAAAAGAAAAATATAGCATGATTATTCTTTTTTTTATTTTATTTTCTTAATTTTTCTTGGCGACGTCAGCGCTTTTGATAAGAAAAAAAAAGAAGAAAAAAACAAACCGAATCGTTTCGATCAAAATACTTTTATGCAGAATAAATTGGAAGAAGTTACGCGTACCAAAGGAGTTTTTTTTTTGGTTGAATATTACAAAATTAAAATAATTATACTTTTTGTGTACTTTTAAGAATCCGTATATGATTTCGTGGTTAACAGAAGTGAAATCGTGGATCAATCGTTTCGAAGAATTTTTTACTCGACGACCATGGTGTATTGGTCTTCAGGGTAAAAAAATCTCGTTTATAAATTTTTCGTTGCACATATATCCGTTTCTTTCGAATTCATCATAAAACAATGTGTATATATAAATTAAGTAAACGCGAATAAGCACCTACTTTTTAAACGTATGAATCATATTAGAAATTAAATGATGTATTTAGTTGTATGTATTTAAGTTATATTTGCATTTGACATAGTAAGCAAGAGATTTTTTCCAAGTATTTGAGAAAAATTACGTATATACATTATGTATATACATATATATAAACGTAATTTTTCTCAAATACTATATAACTTAGAAAAAACAAAAGAACAATAAAAAGAGGATTGAAAATATTCCGACAATCTTTTTAAATCTTTTTAGATAATTCGTAGGTGATACGTTTAAAGATTCTTTTTTTTTTATATATATGTATATTATAATCTCATACATCTATCCATTTAATACGATATTGCGTATTAAAAGATGCCGCTATGGTTGGCAACGTCGCACCTCGTTTCCTGTCTCTCTCTCTTTTTCTCTGCTTTACTATTCACGCGAACCCTACAGTTTATACGATATTACGAAAAAGTAGAAATTCGGGACGTTCTCACTAGATAATTTAAGAAAAAATTAAATGCTTCTTACTATAAAACACCTTGACAAAATACTCTTTAGAATTATGTGCTCCAAAGAATAACATAGCTGTAATTACAGTATTTTATTAAAAAAAAAGGAACCAAAATGTGAAGATTGTCAACATTAAAAAAATATGGGTTACTAAAAATATATGACGCACACACATACACATCGTCACCTCACATATTCATCGCAACTAAAGGAAGATGTGTATATGTAAATTGTATATTCAAGGCTAACAATTGTGAAGTAGTCACATTGTACTGAGCTGGTTTGCTTTTACGTGCCAGCACACGCCTATGAAAAGCCTCCATTGTAAATTTCGTCGAACGTGTCGTGTGTCGGTAGAGAATACACGAATCCGTACGATAAGTACGTTCTTTTTGCGATAGAAAACATCAACACAAACTGAGAGATAAATGAGGAAGGCGCTCTTACACGTGAGAGAAAATATAATGAAATAAATAGATCGCGACCGACGAGGGTCATTGATTTATATTTCGAGCCTGTTACACTTACTTCTTATAATATAAAACTAACGAAATTCGATCAAGATTCGATGATTTTAAGAACGACGACGAGAAAGTTAATTTGTGAGATATTCTCACCATTTAATAAATTATAAATAGCATCAGTAAGTATAAAACGCAACTTTGGATTTTATTCGTAAAAAAAACCAATTATCGTTCCTATTTTTAATATAGCGGGTTATCTTTTTTTTTGTTTTGTTTTAAAACTATTTATAGTACATAGTTAAAGTCAATAAAATACAAAATGAACGATTTATCGAAAAAGAAATATGATTACTTGACGACATACAACACAACCCCGATGTAAACACGACAATGGGAAAGTTTTGTGATGTTGGTTGTGGAAAGAAAAGAAAATTCTAAATAACTTAATTTCTCCACACGCTCGCATACATCCTTTGAAGGAATTAAAGGCCTCTTTTCCAAATTTCTTTTATTCCGAATCCTACAATACAATTATAAAGCGGCATCTTTCATTTATTTTTTTATTTTTTTTTTCTCTTTTCTCACGGTTACACCAAGCGTGTCGGAAAGATGAAAAAAAAGATGTTGCGACGTTGGCCCCGTACGCGAAGTGCTACGCCTATGTGAACAGGGCAAGTTATAAAGAAATGAGAGGAAAGGAGGGGATAGAGAAGGATAGAGAAAGAAAGAAAGAAAGAAAGAAAGAAAGAAAGAAAGAAAGAAAGAAAGAAAGAGAGAGAGAGAGAAAGAAAAAAAGAAAGAAAAAAAGAAAGAAAAAAAGAAAGAAAGAAAAAAATATAAATTACGAGAGAAAGATGAGGGGGAAAAGATAAAATAATATAATTCCGTTAAGAGAAAGATAGTTTTCGCTAGCACCTGTCACCCCCGATCGAACATTCTCGAGAACTCACACCAGTGGAGGTTCTGATCGAGAGACAGAGAGTGCGCACGAACTTTTACTCTTTTTTTCTAACGACACGACGACGACACGAAGACTCGCCGGCCGGCATCCGTTCCAAATTTAAATTCGCAAGTTAGCTTTAGAAAGTTATGGTGGACGTGCTAGAAACGTACTTCGCCGAATGTTTTTCCTTTATTTCTCTCCCTTCTTTTTTTTATACTCGTTTTCTCTCTATTTTTCTCTCTTTCTCTTTTTCTATCTCCTCTTTTATTCCGGCAAACGTAAAAAAGAAAAGATGGTATAATTGTAGGTTAAGAACGCTTCGAAAAATACTCACGAATCTTATCCTTCTTTATCACAATGTTAAAAAGCCACTAGAAACAATAAGGTGGCAACAAGAATAGAAGTTGATGACGAGACTTTCGATGAAACTTTAATACGAAAGACACTTTAAAAAAATACCGTCGTAAAGAAGATTTCGAAAGAAGACGCACATTTAGTAAAACGCAAGAGCTTCGAAGAGACCAACTGCCGGAATCCCCCCTCCTTAGTCCGTCTTGTCGCACAATCGTCGCGCAATCGTCGCGCACACGCCGCGCCACCGATTCTCATTGGTTTCGACCTCCTGACACGGCGACCAATCGCGCTCTCTGTCTCTTGCTTGGCCTGCGCGCGCATACGAAGCGCCGAATTCGATCGCGATCATTTCAAACGCGCTTTTTCATCTACGATTATTTTCTTTTTTTTTTCTTATCGATTCATGGACCACTTTTCGGTCTATTCTCAACTGAACATCCAATGAAATCGCGATATAAATTGGCTACTTAAACGTTTGTCTATTTCTATCCATTAAATTAAATTATCACACGATTATATGTAAATAAATAAATTCATATAATTGATTCTTTCATAGTAATTAAAGAAAACCAATTAAAATGACTGATTGGGCCAACGGTAAGAGAATGCGCTACGTATGCAGGAGCTAGCGTCATATTCAAGCCAAGATTCCTGACCGAGTATACGAAGCATCGCTGGTATTTCTAATACGACCAATAAAGTCTCATTATTAAGAGTAATAAAAATACAATCGGCTATTGAGAATTAAATTAACAGCATCGATCGAATTGATTTTCATGTAGGATTACGTCGATGACAACGTAATCTTTGAGAAATTTGTATCGATCAATATCAATGTTAGCGTATAAAAAATTAATAGAAACGGAACAAGACGATGATATGACGTTACATATTTTTTTTGTTTATTTTTTTTTTTTTTTTGAAAAAAAATGCGGAAATTGGAATCGTCTGAGAAGAATAGATAGATCGACAAATACTAAAATGAACGATTGCCGATGGAGTTATATATTGCCTATAGAAAATGTGGTTTGATTGGAGAGTAATTAAAAGCGAGTATCCGTTCGTAGTTATAATGTGTGGACTAACGACTAGCAGTTACTGGAAAGAGAGAAAGAGCAAGGAGATAAGGAAAAGAATAAGGCATTTACGGTTTTTAAAAGAGAGAAGGCCAGAGCGTTGATCTGATTTGCGAGTCGGCGAACGACAATCAGTGCAGGAAGTGCACTGACTGGCACGAGCTGGTGAAAGTCAAAGTATAGGCGGAAAGTGGGCCGAGTGCTTCGTCAAATATTAAGTTAAAAAAGTTTGGACGTCATTTCTATAAGGATAATGAACAAAATAATCCCTAAGGGAGAATATAGATATTGGTTATAAGGTGCTATCTTCTTTACATGGAAGACGAAACTTGGCACGATTGTATTGTACGTGTTATAGATATCACCCCGAGATGAGTTTTAATCGTAAGAAGAAAATGAAAAAAAAATAGAGATAGTTTGAATATAGGAATGTGAAAAATAGTTCTTTTCGAACGGCTACGAGAACGAGGACGAGGAATAAGACGTAGATGAAAACGACGAGGACGGCGACAAGACGGGCGTGTCGCTCGCTTTACCGTTTCTAAAATAAGTAACAACCCTCTTTCCAGTAGTAGCTTCTCTCTTCGCATCGAAATAGCATCCAAAAGCATAAAATTTGTTCTTTTTAAGCGTGCACTCAGCGTTTTTCACTCGAGCTTGCCGGGGACGTTGTTGAAAGAATAAAAGCTATGCCTAACGCGAACGCGCGAACAATTGGAAATAATGAGCGAGACGAAAGTCGATGTAAAACCTAACGGATTCACAAACGAAAGGCTAATGAGCCGTCAATGTAAATTTTTACCACGAATATATATATATCTAGTAGATATACGCGAGACTCTATTGTACGCTTAGACAAGATTCATTCGCTGATGAATATTATCGTAACAGAAAGGTCTAACGAAAATTTATAACTTACATAATTTTCATACAGACAACTTAAAGCAGTTCGAACTTTGTTGAAGTTGATTGGCTTCGTCTGACTCGAACTTACATTCTTGAACATCGATTATTCTTTAATATAATAAGAATTAGAACAGAATATTAACAGGAGGGAGAATAAAAGTTTGAAATATTTTAGGAGCAACGGTAAGAAGGGATGTATCATTGAATTCACATTTAAAGTACAAAAATGAAGTGTTGAAAGAGTCACAATAATACTTACTGATATCGTTGTTGGCTGACGAGTCTTTGTCGTCAAGGGTTGTCGATTCTAGAGTAACTTTGAGGTCTGTATTATTTTCCTGGAAATTATTCTCGTCCGTAGGCATATTTTTGTCCCCCTGGGAAATGCCGTGCGAGAAATTGGCAACAATATTAGGAGCATTGTCGAGAAGTGGATTTTCGAGTACATCGTTCACGTTTTCCGCATTATTCGCGTCATCGACAGCATCAACGTCGGTCTCTGGTCCAAGATCCTCATAAATGTAATCCGCGGTATCGTTCTCTTCGTGTTTTCCATCAGCATTTCCACAAGTTATCTCATCGTGAAAACCACCGTCATCCATTGGCGTTTCATCCGATCCATTAGCGTGCCTCTCTTCTTCATCGTTGTCGTACGATTGCTGATGCTGTTGTTGGTATTGCTTCATCTGCTTAAAGAACAAGCCATCGTTTAGATCCTTTTGTACGTAGGGATTATTTAAGGCCATGTTTTTCATCGATTTCACGACGAGAACAGAATTTACGTCGGTCGACCTCGTTGTTATATCACTCGGTGGCGTTAAGAATACTACAATCGCTGTTATATTGTCCAACGAGCCTGCGTGTTTGGCTGCTTTTATCAAACTCGTAACAGCGTAATTTGGATCGTCTGAAAGAAAAACAGAAATAACTGTATATATAAATATATATATATTGTTGATTGGATTTCGTTTTTTTAAGTAATCTCTCGATTCGTTTACTTATCACCGACAAGCGCGTTGTTATTTACATCAAAGTGTTGCGTTCATGTCTATTACGGAATATATGCTATCGTTTTGATAACGGTGAATCATACTTTTCTCGGCATAGCGATTACGTAAATTCTAAGTTCATCGATGTTGACTGAATAACGGATTATTATCGTTGTAACAACGACATAAATATTCCCTCTATATAAATAGATTTAACTTTAAATTAAAAAACAACATAATAATCAAAACCCTATTGAATATTCATAAAGTGAAGTCAAAAATTCATATCTGTAACACCTTCAATCATCCGACCGACACGCGGAACCCGTTCCCATTTCTCTTTAGAAACACCCGTTGAGCGAATACGATTGGGAAGAATTATGATAGACGACCATCCACCGCGTTCCTGTTGTCAATAAAACAATATACGTTTCGAATGGATTTTTCGAAACAACCGTGATAATTCTAAGAGACTCGATGGGTGGTTTGAGAAAATTCGAGGGATGGAAAAAAGAAAATGTTCCTGCATAATCCGCACCCCGAAAACGTGCGGCCCTGATTTCAGGTGCATTGACCTACGCTGCACTCTTCGTTTCGACGCCTGCGTACACAATTCTCTCTTCCTCCATTTCCATCATCTGTATCCCCTCCCCCTTTCCACCCCTCCCCTTGTCGCCCTCTATCTCCACCTGTCTGTCTGTCTACCTGCCTGTTTGTCTGTCTGTCTCTTTCGTTTGTACACAGCTTGCTTTCCATCTGCTTTTCCACTCTCTCGCTCACGCTCTAGTGACTTTATTACGTTGCCAGAGAAGCAAGCAGCATCCATCCCTCATCAGATATTAATTCCTGTGACTTTCAGACGAATTTTCGCAAAAGCGCCACTTCGACGACGGCCACCATCACCACCACCATCATCACCATCATCATCCTCATCTGCACATTTGTTCTCTTCTTTTTCTCCCTTAACGCTCGGTCTTTCCCACCTACCTCCTTTTTTTCTTCGATTCGATACCCAGACGATTTCATCCGCAGAAACGTGTTCATTTTTAAGCGAGCCCGTCGTTCTCGTCTGGCTGCACCCCTCCTTTCTATACTACCCTTTTCTATGCCGCCACAACCACTACTACCACCACCTATATTCTTTTCTGTATAGATGATGAAAATATGAAAATCTTGGATAGACCAAAAGCAATCGTGCGAATTCCAAAGGAAACGATATTCGACGTTTCTATTTTTAAACAATAAGTTTTAATCACGTTGAATTTTATCTCTTTTTTTATTTTTTTCACCGTCCCTTCTTGTTCTTTTTTCTATTTTATTTTTTTTTCTCTCTCAAAATATTTGTATCTCTAATAAAGCAATACTTTTTTACGTTCTTACGTTTATTTCAAAAAATTTCTATACAGACTTTTCATTTTTCGTGACTCCCCCTTGAACATTTTACTTGATTTTTTCTATTGGGAAATATAATTGAATCTGACTCATTGCTTTGATCATACCAATTATATCAGTTTCCTCTTACTCCGGACACTTCCTTTTCTGCGTAAGAAAGTGTTAGAAATGTTTTAGCGAAATAAGGAAAGAATGGGCGTGTACGATTATTCAGCGAATTAGAGTAATGTTAGACATTACGAGAACAGAATAATAATGTATTTCAAATTTAAACGCATTTAACATAGTTAATGCGAACGATTCAATAAAGATCTAACGCGTCATGCATTTATAACAATCTTTTATAGAATATTATCTATTTTATCGTAAATGACATTTTTCATCTACATAAAAACAAAGTTAACTTTAATTAATATTTAATAACATCGTTTAATGATTAATAATAAAAATAATAAGAAAAAATAAATCTTTCAAAAAAATACTCCGTGAAGTAAAAATATACTTCCGGCAGAATGAATGAATGAATGATTTTATGAATGAAACTTTAGAAACAATGTCAATAACGTTCCTGCTGTCTTCTGGCATCTTGCCATTCATCCATCCATTCATCGAAAAGAAAAGTTTATGGTAAATTCAAAAGAAATGGTTGGAACGGTAGATCTAGCAAATGTTAAGCTCAAGATGAAATCTCGGTGGATCCCAGGGTCGAGTCATAATTTATTCCACCATTAATAACGGTAACTTTCTTTTCTTTCTTCATTGCGAATTTTCTCCACTCCCTTTCTACATATTTTTCTTGTTAACAATAAGAAATACAAGGATACATTAAGGAGGAAAAAAAAAACACAAGAAAATACACCGTAAAATATGTCTCTAATGTCATCTGAGGATTTATACATTGATGCAAGTAAAAAAAAAATACAAATTGTAATTGTACAAATAAAGCGAATTTTGAGAAATCATACATATATCTTATTTATTTGCGATCGATCACTGATACGAAAAACGGCAAGTTTCGTGGAGGAGGGAGGGGTCGCTGAACGAACATAAATGATTTTCTCGACAGAGAAATCCTATTTCATGACTCACATGGCATGATCTGACAAGACGTTTTGCTCGAACACGCCTCGCGGCTCGGTATGCTTTTATGGAACTCGATTTCGTTAAAAATAAGTTGCCATTTTTGGAAATCGATGAAGGACTTTTATCGACAGTCGCAATATAAACGAAACGTGATTCGTATAACGATGATGACGACGCGACAAACCAACCAACCGAGCGAACGTTCCAGACAAAAATATAAACGACTCCATTAAGAGTTAACACGTCATTTTAATTAAATCCACGCGATTAAATGTTCAGGTCAAGATAGCCTATCGAGATGTTTAAAAGATAGAGAGTATCAATAAAGGCGACAATGTAAATATTAAAGTCTCAATTTGAGCGTCGCGAATTAATACCAGTTAAACATAAAAGGAAAAGAACATTTTCGATACATTCAAGAAATAGAGTAATTATGCTAATTGATCCAATTAACGCTACCTACACATCCTTCCTACTTATATATATACATATATATACGAATCCTTTTTGTTCTTACATTCATAAGGGACATTTATATTTTCAGTACATAATAAATCAAACAAATCATATAGATATATACGATATATAGATTCATTTGGTGAACAACGATTACCACCACCACCCGCTTTCTCTCTCTCTCTCTCTCTCTCTCTCCCTCTCTCTTTCTCTCATTTATTTTGTCCTTCTTTTTTTATTGAAAACTATCTATATCGAGACTCATTCGTTCAGAAAACATCCTCGATGATATTCCTTACGAAACACGAAGCGGAATACATCAGTCTATCTTTTTACGAGAGGATTGTGGCTCGATTCGGATTCTATCCGAGAAACCACTGCTCCAACTTCACCACGCAACTCGTTCTTTACAGAGGAGTTTAAATTACACGGAAATATTGGGTTACGCGGCAACCGCGATATTACGGCAGAGGGTAGATAATGAAGGAGGAAAGATGTATTCAAAAAGCACTCGGGGGAGTACTCTAGACGATACGTATACTCTTCTCGCTTGTCCAATCTCTACAAAGTTTCTTAAAATATAGGTACAAGATATGATACTGCATTTAGAGATGCAAATAATATTATATCATATCTAATTGTAAGCATATCCAATTTTCAATTTCGTTCGATATAAAAATCACACACCTATACATATATATATATATATATATATATTACATATTACGAATCTTTCATTCGTTCCATTTTGTTAAAAGACTGAATAAAAGTCTAAACGAAAGTCCCTTCTTTTATCGATCCACTTAAACGTGCTATTTCGGAGGGTTGTTGGGCACCCTTATTATTTGGCAAAATGCGTGACAACTCCCTCTTCCTCTTTGAGTATATCAATTGAAATGACAAATGAGCTTGCTTTTTCAACGACAATCTTTATCTAGAAAATAGAATTAAACGAATTTTATTCGGGTAGAAAATGAATGCTTATCAATTCCGAGGATAGACGAAAAGAAAGTTTTTCGATTACGCCATCCAAATTTATTCATCAAAACAACCCCTAATCCACATTTGCCCCTTTTGTTTCTAATCGATATTTCGTACCTATATCCTAACCATGCGAAAGGATATATGGAAATGACAAAAACATTCATTCACAAGTCTAATGTTAAGTGTCTAGCGACGCTGTGATGACTCATTCTCGTGATTCATAAAGCCCCATTAGCAAGTTTGCAATTATCGGCGGTCAACACCATCGAGAGCGTTCACGCGCGTCAACTAATTCTAAACTCGATGCATCTAACCATTTAATTCTTCTCTCTCTATCTATCTATCTTTTTCTCTCTCGTTACATCGTGTTCCGTATAGCTGTATGAATTATGCAGATAGCTCGCGCATAAATCAAGTCCCATCCGCGGAACGATCGTTGAACTGCTCGTCGGCCCTGACCTGCTCTTTTCTTCTTTTTTTCTCCCTTGTGGATGCATATTGTTAGATGCGATTTTTATATACCGCAGCTTCCCTTTATAGAAAGGGTCTGGAGGAGATCGATCCTTTTTATTTTTAGTCTCTTTTTTACATTTTTTTTTCTACCCTAGAGATAGTATTACGTTACACACATTCAAAGCATGTATTTGATATCGAAAACAAATGATTGACAGAGAATTTCAAGAAAATTATAAGTTTTCTGAAATATTTCTATTTCTGATTAGATCAGATAAAACTAAGCTCATCCCCGATGTTTCGGTATTAGCCACGCCTCTGTGCAGATTTAATCGCGTTTTATGATAAGGTAAAATGCAATTAAGCGCCGCACCTACAGTTTCCATGCTGCATGGCTTATATACTTTCATATCTCTATACCTGTGTGTATGCATTTATGTATGTGCGTGTGTATAGCATGTATTACAGCGGGTTACCGACCGAGGAAAATTCGCGGACAATTTATAAGTTCCTTTCGCTCTTCCTGTTTCTTCTAATACTGTTAGACGAATAAACGCGATTTTTATACATATATTAAATATATTATACATAAAAAGTAGATTATTTACTATCTGATGAGAGAATAAAATATAACAAAGCATAAAAAAAAGGTATTAAAATATAGGACGTTAAATAAATTTATCAATTATATATCGAATACAATTTGAAATACTTTCGTGTTGACGATAAAACATTCGTAAAAGATCGACTAATAGTAGTAGCACGATTACGCACTCGCGGAAAATCCGATGGAAAAAAGAAAACCAAACAAACGTAAGCGGAGACTTTCAATCTCTTCGAAGGATATTCAAAAATTTGAAATACAAAGGAAAGTAGGAAAAAATAAGAATAAATAATTGATAGGGAGGACTCACTTTTTCAAAAAGAGGGGGAGTTGCGTGGGTTTGTAAAAAATGAGTTTTCGTCGACAGGACGTGTACGTCACAATAACACTGATCGGTCGGTCACCTATGCTGGTCGAAGTCGTCGTAGGCAAAGCAAACTTGCGAGATGAAAAGCGTGCTCGCGCAGACTCCAACGAGTCTGGCGCGCGCGTTCGTAAGGACGATCTCTCGCAGAGGGGTTGTTGGTTAATTAAATGTTATTTCTTCTTGATACAAGCCCAAAATGTAAAACGAAACAAGACGAGAGGTTACTTCAATGTGTAATTAAAGGATTACAAGAGAAAGCTCGCGGAATCAAAATCACGTAATAATATAAGAAATACTTGTACTCGCAAAGTCCCCGTCTAACTCGAGTGTTGCGCCGGGCGTGGCGTGTCGCGATCGACTGCGGAGCATTCTCTTACCGCCGGATGTCGCCACCACCGAGCGAGACCGAGCGAGACCGAGGGAACACCGAAGCAAACCGTAACGCACCGGTGAGTCACGCCACCCTCACTCGCTGTCGTCAACCGAGACAGAAAGAGAAAGAAAGAACTGAGCAACCTCATTGGCCAGTGTTCACCCTCGCCAACCAATGTCATCGCTCGGTGACCCTTTCCTTCTCGCTACCCCCAATTGGTTGCTACGCGCGAACCTTCTTCTTCTGTTAAGGACCGGACGCACCTCTTTCTCTCTCCAAATACTTCATTACTTTATAACAATACTCTGCTTTTATTTTTTTTACTCCTTTCGCAAAGAACATTTTCTTTACTTTTCTTTCCTTATTTTATCATTTTTAGATATTAGATATCGAGATAGATGGTTGTACAAGAAATCTCATATTGCGCGGTTCGTACAATAGAAATATCAAGGATTTTCAAGTAGTCGAAGACCACAGAGAAGAGAAACTCGAAGCCGTCGAGCGAGCGAAATCCCCGTTCAATCGGCAAATTTTCACCGATACGCTACGTAAGAGTCATTTATTTTTCTTTCTGCATTCGAGAAACCCCGGCGGACTTTCACCGTAGAAAGTTTTTTAACGAGTACGATCGATGATGACTCGCGCCAGCCAGCCAGCCAGCCAGCCAGCCAGCCAGCCAGCCAGCCAGCCAGCCAGCAACGAACCAACCAACCAACCACCTCCCTCTACCACCTTCTTCTTTTCCTTCTTCCCTTCGACCACCGAGATTCCTGTTTTCAAGTAACATAGTATACACAGTTCTTTTCTGATTTACTATTAAAGGTGAAAATTTAACATCTCTACGATCTAAGTTTCCTCAATGAGATTTGCTATATGTTCTCTGTCCCCAAGAGAAATAATAGAATCCCCTTTCAATCCTAGCTAATATATGTATTTGTAGGATTCACCCTTCATACATAAAACGTTTCTTTGGTTTATATCTCTTCTTCTGCTTACATACATAACTTTCCTTTTATTATATACACGATATCAAAACCAACACCAATCTCGAGATAGCCCAATGATAACTAAAAAGAAAAAAAAAAATAACGTATGTGTGAGAAACTAAAGTTCAAAAAGACAAAGTTCAGCTATGATAAAATTCTAAAACTTTTACTGGAATAATCGACTTCGCAATAGCATTGTTTCGTTTTAACTTTGAGCTGGCCTTTCAATACTATTCTCCAATATATATATATAACTTCTATCGAAAGGCACGAACAGTTAGGATTCTTTCGACTCGTTAATGGAAGAATCGACAAGTTCTCACGGTCCGTTGATTTACTATACGTCGATATATCATACGCAAGAATGAACATTGATCGATGAAGGGATCTCCTCTTCTCGATTTTTTCTAAACTTTCTTTCAAAAAAAAAAAAAAAAAACATAAGAAAGATACAATATATAACCGATAAGAAAAGATTATTGTTTTGATTTTTTTCTCTCAAAATCACAATTTCGGTGGGTGTACTCGAGTAAGAGTATTTGGTACCTAACGAGTTTCTTACAACCTACGTAATTCTTTGCACGATTAATACTAAAGAGGCGAGAAGAGTATCAAGGGAAGGGGTAGAGAGAGAAAAAGAGAGAGAGAAAGAGACAGAGAAAGAAGAAGGTCTTATCTCCCGTCTCTCGTCGAATAAAACTCCATACCGGTTTTCTAGTCCTGCTCGGTTGCTCGTTACTTCACTCTACCAATGTATAGTTATCGTTCGGAAACATGAGAGACCTCCTGTATTATACTTGCCTTTATAATATAATTGAAACGTAGCTCGATATATGTATGCTGCGAACAATTAAACAAAGTTAATTAGAAAATGTTATTGACTATTAACTATTAATTATTCCAAAGAAAATGAAATTCTTCATGTTCGTTTTCGTTTATATATGGGAATTTTTGATTATCAAGAAATTGAATTTTGTTTTCCATTCTTGAATTACTGAAGTCTACGATCGACGTCAAACGAAAAATGTTTTACTTATTACGTTGGCTGGTATAGGGTAACGAGACAAAGATTACTAACGAGAACGATCAACGCGCTCGAAAATTATATTAAAAGTACCCAGGAAAAAAGAGAGAGAAAGAGCGAAAGGGTCAAGACTGGAGCAAAGATAGAAAATAGCGCCGATTTGCCACACGTGTTCGTTCTTCCTAGCGTGCTGCTGAGTAATTTCAAACGAGCACACCCTTTTTTCTGTTTCTTTTTATTTTCTTATTTTGCTTTCCTCTTCTTCTTTTTTTCCCCCATAGGGTTGGGCAGCGACAAGTTTATAATTCATTAATTAGTCTAACCATTTAATCATACTAAACGTTATAACTATGAATAATCTCGCGCAAAGTGTGAAACTCGTTAACGTCGAACTTATCTCGAACAATCGATATAAATTAGTTAATTATTCTATTCAAAAGAAGAAAAATAAAAAGAGACATATAGAAATAGCAACAGGGTAATTTCAAACGAGATAAATCGTACCGGTTATGGATACGATAAACTTGTCCGAAACGATGTCAACGATTTTATAACAGGTCGATATCGAAAAGTAACTGAGGTATACACATAAAGAGTTGTGCTAAGGTTTTTAGTTTGTTTCTTTTCAAGACGATGATGATTGTATACTTCCATTCCGTTTCATTAAAATATCATATTAGCTATTTTCTTTGATTAACTCTTGTTGACAAGAATTTTTTTAATCGATATAACAAAACAACAAGATAAAGGAAATTCATATGAAACAAAAGATTTAGTCGATACTCCTATAAGGATTTATATAAAATAAATGAACATCTTTCCTCTTAGGTATTATAGGGATAGAAATCGCAGTATATATGTAAAGAGAGGCCTGGTGCAATGTGCATTGCTAACGCTGCCGAGGAGACTTCAAGTTGCACCGGGTCAAACGTGACGTAACATCCGGACGACTTCTTGGAGAAGTGGAAATGGTGGAAGGGAATCGGCGAAGCGTGCAGACACTACGTCGATTGCTTCTTCTTGTACCTCCAATCTAGTACTACCTCCTCCTCCTCCTTCTCTCTTCACGGTTTCTGCTCATGACGATTACCACATCGTACATTCCACGAACATGAATCACCAAGAACCTGACGTCGATACGTAAAAACGCGTGCGTATATCAGGACCTCGATTTTCGAGTACATATCGTAAAACTTTGCACGAGTTGTGAACCATACATATAAACAGATTTTAACCCTATTCTCGTATTCCTTTTTATAAATAGATTAAGGCGATTCGTTTCGTGTTCTATTTGATAAAAGGAGAATCGTAATTGTTTTAACGAAATACCATCACTACCACCAACACGTTAATCGAGATAATCAAATTTGCTAGAGGGAATTCAATACTATTCGAATGGAATGACAGATATTCGAACAAGTCGATGTATATCAGCCCTTATGCTGCTAAGTTGTAAAGAAAAATTTAGCGCGTTGGAACCTGGCCAAAATACCAGACCGGAAAATCTCCGAAGCCCTATGTCGACGAGAGTCCGCGATCCTAGGGAAAAGTTATTTTTTTGATCCCAAAGGATCCGGATATATCGTAAATCGAATAACCAATTAAAGTATCGACACAACTATTTAATTATTTTCCACTTATTTTCCTACAATACAAAACAATGTTAGATTTATGTTTTTCGACGTCCTTATACGACGTTATTATAGATCAACGAAGATTCGGAAAAATTTAAAAAGATTCGTTATAAAATTCTCATCGTAGGGGATGATTTCAACTAATTACGTCGTCTACTTCAATAAATAATAACTACGAATTATGCCGGAGGCTTCAACGGCGATAACAATAAAAGAGCAGTTCTTTACAAAAATTCTAACAATAAAACAAACATTTGATTCTCTTTTTTAACGAAGATATTGTAATTACTTCTCGCGTAAGGGTTGCTCTTTGCATAACTATGCGAACCGTTTTCCTCCTCATTTTCTTTTCTTTTCTTTTTTTATTTAATGATATTCGCCTTATCGACGTTTCCAAAGGATAACAATCAAGTTTGAAAATAATTCATTGAAAGGTACTAAACAAATGCCATCCTTTCGATCTTGATTACACATGTAGGCAGGACCCTGATTGCTTGCCTGCCTGCTCTGTTGCTGTTGCTGCTTTGCAACGGAGACTCGATGACTCATCGGAATAATTGGAGAATAATATTATGGATGCACGACAAATCCGATGATATTGTGCATTGGTATCACTTGGAGCTAGACGTGCCCTCACCTGTTTTTAAACCTGTCGTTTTTCTAAACAACGAAGAACGATAACGAACTTCTCTTTTTTTAAAGACTTACACTAAAATTAATGTCTCGTTAATTATTACTGCAAGTTGGTTAGTTATAAAGAACACATTTTATCATCGTTTAATAAATAAATAACACTTATATAACGCAAATTGTAAAAAAAAAAAGAATAAAATGTCATTTAATCGTACGAATTTTGGATAAGATAATTGACAGTAACAACAACAATGAATAAAAAAAAACACACACAAACGGAAGTTAGGAGGAGAGCACGTTGAAAGTACCGTGTAACTCGCGGCTCGAGCCCGGCGAGATACTGAATTTCTCTTCGTTCATATTTTCAACTTATAATCGGTGAATGGTACAATAAGCTTAGCACCGATTTCTTTTCTGCATTAACCAGGAATTCGAGAACAAGGTATTCATGGCCGAGTGCATTGGCTTACTCCTAACTCGAAAGATGCCTTTCTCCTTGGCTAGAACACCGATCCCATCCTTCTTCTTCTACTTCTTTTCTCAACAATATTTTCATCTTAATCGATAATCCTTTTCGTCCCCGTTAACAACTAAATATCTATCGAGCAGTTCATTTGACGAGAAGAAACAAAAACTTCATTAATATTTTTTACAATATCAAAATACAAAATGCACAAATTTATAAAACACATGTTATGTCATATGTAAATCTGAAAAAAAATATGTGACGTGAATAAATTGAAATAATTGAATTGTAATACAGCGTCATATATTGAAAACATACAGACTTAGATAACCTCTAAATAATAAATCCTTAAATTAACAATAAAGAATAAAAAATAATCACGGTAAAAACTATCCTATATTCTAAGTAGGAAAAAATCACACGAAATAAACAAAAATTTCATTAAGATCGGTTTATTATTTTATATATTATTATTATATAATATATATATATATAAGGACATTTTAAATTTATTACTGAATTATTAATCAATCGACTAAGATATGAAATTGAATCGAACGTAATAAAAAAAAAAGAATCTAGTGAAAAAAATTACAAGAGAGAAAGAAATAGATCAAAAAGGAAAGAAAGTAGAGTCAATGAAGATGATGACGACGATGAGGGGTAGAAAAGAGGGATTTTAGATACGCTAATTGAGCTTACCGGTCTCCGATATCTGACTAATAATAAGTAAAACCTTGACCACAGGTAATAAACGCGACACGATTTAAGTTCGCCGACACGCGACGAAAGACGACGGATAGATAGTGGTCAGCCAGCAATCAATGAGAGAAGGTAGAAAGGACCGAGCGAACGAACGGTTTGTCTAGACAAGCATAAAATAGATGAACATATCTATCTCTCTTCGACGTTTCTCGAGTGGAACGACTGTACTTATTTTCTTTTTCTAAGGTTTAGCTTCGGCAGTTGCGATCAGAGTGAAGCGGAACCGAACGATGCATCTCATCTCTCTTGGCTCATCTTCTTTGCCTTTCCCATTGTACTCGACTCTAATCGATTTTACTCTTCTATTCTCCTCTCTCTCTCTCTCTCTCTATATATATATATATATATATATATATGGCCTTTTTCTTTTTTAACTTTATGAGAGTCGGAGAATTTAAGAACATAGTATAATCATTATGGCTGAGCGATTTCAGTTTGTCCGACTTAAAAGAGAGCCTTTCTCTCCCTGTAGATGCTTCGAATATAATCGGTGCTCCAATTTGCGTAACGTTTCTTTATTAATTTTAATTTTAATCTCATATATATATATATATTCGAATATTTTCCTTAACTATTGTTTATCTTTATATTTTTAGTACAAATTTGTAACGATAAAATATTATAATACCTATTTTTCTTGTAATTAATTTTTCCAAGGTCTCTGGTATATACATGTATATATAATCACTTGATTTTATTTCATTTATTATAATATTTTTTTGTGTTGAATTGATTTTTCGATTTTATTTTGATTATTTTATTTATGTTTTTTTTTTACTAAAATATAAAATTTCCTTCTAAATAACTTTGACTTTACAATGAAAATTAGCAAGAGAAAAAGAGAAAGGAAGAGATAGAATTAGGGACTTAACGAGAGTATATATGTAGAACAAAGTTGATACTTCCTCGTTCGTAACGCGAAATTCAAACCGGAAGTGACGAATACCGGTAGGAGTACAGTTACCGTATAATTTGTTTCTAACGATATGTCACAGTAAACTCAACAAATTTCAAAGTGCTTATCAAATATACGACATGTCTTAAGATTTTTTTGGTTTTATTTTAGTTTGTAAAAAATTAATAGGCATAGAAGTATTTTTTTTTAAAAGTACAAAATATTGTTTCGAAAAAAGATCTATTTATTACTTTGATAATAATATAGGATACGTGCCTTTGAACGAATAATAGTACGAATGAAATAATTGTGACATACCAACGCAACCCAGTCAACTAATTAGGAACGTGTTTTGTGCGCGTTTGGTGCGTGCGCAATAAAATCGTGACGAACAATCCAATTTCCAAGCTCTCATACCTTCTCTCCATTTTCAGCAACGTTAGAATTATCAATACCGAATTCTAATGAATTTCTATAGAACTTCATTCTTGTTATTGCAATTGTCGATGTGAAAAATTTATCGTTGTGATTCTTATTAACGTAAACATCATATTAATAATAATAATAATAATAATAATAATAATAATAATAATAATAATAATAATAATAATAAACGTAGCTAAGGAAACGCGTCGACACTTTTCGACGAACAAGGAAGCATACCAGATGGTGCGTGTATAACGTTTGTCAAAAGCATGTGGAAAAAATAAATGCGAGCATATATATATATATAGAAAGAAAGAGAGAAAGAGAGAGAATAATTGATATTTTTGCTCGTCCCGCGATGATTAACCACTCCCCATAAGAGAATTTAAAGGATGACATCATCCAAGCTCCGACAGTCTCGGTTGATGAATACAAGGTGGTGCGAAACATTGCACAAAGGGTCGTGTGTGTGATCCCTTTCAATTATAATATACTCATATGTTTGTTGATAATTTTCTAAATAATTCTTTGAAAACTTTTTTAAAGGACGGAAAATGTTCTTTGAATAATCCTACCAAGAAATAAGTATTGATATCTTCCGAGAGGGAGAAAAAGAGAGAGAGAGAGAGAGAGAGAGAGAGAGAGAGAGAGAGAAAACGTTGGGCTGTTCTTTGGCTAAGATCCAATTTATTTTGCTCGCATTCCGTGCCGTGATACCTCGAACCGCTCGAAATATTTCCGTTTGATTTATTCGACGAAATTCTTCAATGACACGTTCAAGTGTCACAAAGTTAGAAGTAAAGAAAAGTTTTCTTTAGGGGGAGGAAAAGGAGATGATGTTTTCTATTAAAAATAAAATCTTTTTTTTTCGTTTCCTTTCTCGCAATCGTTGTAAATAGTTGTTATATCGAAGGGAAAGATATTCGGTGCAGCAATCATTTTCAAAGAAGCGATTTTACGATACCTGGAACACATCTGAGTCCAGCTAGCAAACGGATCATTAGGAAAACCGTCGTAAGAGGTCGTCGACCAATGAGAAAGATGTTCGCACCAACAGTACCAGCACCAGCACCAGCATCAGCATAGAGTAGTAATGCTTTTCAGCTGTTAAAATCGTTCAAACAGGGACTATAACTATAGCGAACACCAGGATCAGTATTCGTAGTATTTTCGGCCATGCAAAAGGGACAAGAGGGAATGAGAGTACCTAAGAGACACGTCGATATGACCACGAGTTTGAAACAAACTTCTACTAACACCTAAAAAATTATAACTGAATTACTCTACTATCTTCTTCCCTCGAGTAAAAAGTAATCGTAAAATTTTAAATTACATTTATTTGTCGCTTATAATACAACGATTTTTATTCTATGCATTTCATACGATGAAAAATATATATTTAAAAAAAAATAAATAAAAAAGAAAATACAAGGAATGATTTTGTTTGTACAATCGTCAAATCAAAAGCTTTGAAAAATAAGTCGATAATTTTAGAAATGATAAAATTCGTCTACGAAAAAAATGTTTGAAAAAGTAATCAAAGTATTCACGATTGAACAAGTGTAGTAAAGTTTAATCCTTTCAATTTCATGGCTTATTAAAGAAGAAGACGCCCACCCTTCCCCCCTCTCTTTCTCTTTCTCTTTCTCTCTTATAACGTTTGCCTTGATTTTGGTTTTCTTTATTTTTTCGGTCAAAAATAAAATTCTTCCGGCAAGCGATGCAAGGAATGTCATCATCGTGAGTCAGATACGAATTCTCGAAACATTAGCGAGCTTTCCTTCGTACGTACGTCCGCTAAAATTGGAACTTGCTAGTATCATAAACGTAAAAAAAAAAGAAGAAGCAGGGAAACGCATCTTTGAAAACGCTTTTCCACTGTAATCTTGTACTCAGTCTCGATTAAAACATCTAAGACTTTGTATTTATCTTCTACATCTTATTTTGACGTTCTTTATCTCCTTGATGAAAAGAACAAGTAAAATATATTTAAAAAGAAACGTGAAAGAGATCCATTTCAACTTTGTTAATATATATATATATTATAATAATAAAAAATGCAATAGAAATAATTATTCCCTTGCAAATATAGAGTTTCTAATAAATCCAATAGTAAATTCATAAAAATATCTGATTAACTATCGACAACATCTAAAAGTTGCTTGTAAAATAAGAATAAAAATCATTCGCGTGACTTGGCTATCGACGCTACACGTCGTCCATAATTAAACGCATCGTCAATAATTAAAGAAAATAAAACATTGAAATATACATTAATTCCACGATAGTATATGATGAAAGAATAATAAAAAAAAATTTAAAAATTAAAAAGAAAGAAAGGATTAGAAACATTATTGCAAGTTGGAACGGCGCGACGGTAGGGGCAAATATAGCACACTTTTACGGTAAAACCACATAACGGTGTATGGAAGTGAGAAAAAAAAATAGAAAATAAGAAAAAAAGGAAAGAAAGGAAATTATTGCGGAGAGTTTCTTTCGTGAGCGCGTTACAATGCATAACGATTACGGTACATCGAAGATTGGAAGAACGATGAAAAAATTTAACAAAAAAAATAGAACGCATTTGTAACAAATTTATATATATATATTAGTATAGACTTACAGTGTTTATATATATACAGTCGATTCAAAGGTTTCTACAAAGAAAAAAAAAAGACAACTAAGTACTTTAGGCCGACCCCCTGTATATATCAATTTGAAATTTAATTTGCGCGTATATAATTACGCGTATACATAAATTTGAATAACACATATGGTGCGCAGGGTATGAATTGATCCATTTGATTACAGGTTGCAAAGTTAGTTATCGACTATTATTTTTTCGTTTATATATTCAAAGGAAAAAAAAAAAGAAAAATTAATATAATAATAATAATAATTACTATAATGGACAATTAATTGTGAGCCCGAGAAAGATCGTTAAACGATTAGACTCGTCTTTGAGGAAGAAGAAGAAAAAAGAAAGAAACCATGTTGTACCACAATTACACCGAAGTATTACCAAACAATCCCATCTTTTCTATTTCTTTCGCGAATTCTATTTCTTTCTCTAAAAAAATATTTCTTCGGGCGATTTCGCCGATGAAGCACGACGACTGACGTTTATACCTGCTTGCAAATTTTCTCTCTTTTGAATACACACACACACACACACACACACACACACACATATATATATAT
>NW_015149013.1:526975-581788 GCF_001465965.1 Polistes dominula
TTTTTGTAGAGCATTAAATTTCCTACAAAATTCTTCCACAAACTTTTTCCGGAAAATCAATTAATGATGAGGTATGAATTTTATTCTATTGGACTGAGAAAAAAATAAAAAACTGCGATGCGGAGGATCTTCCTATTAAAATTAAGAGCTCATATTTGGTGAGAATTTTTTTAAGGTGTCTAGCAACCCATTTTTCCGTGGCACTTATAAAAAAAAAAATAATTGATTTTTTTGACCCACCCTAATATATATATCTTTAAAACACGTTCGCGTAGTCAGATTTATTGTCAATAAGAGGAAGAATGGTCTTCATTCGATGTCATTCACAAAGATCGAAACTTTGTCCTGTTTTCTGAGAGTATAATAATAAAACGACATCATTTATCTGCCCGGCAAGCGTTTCCTCCCATTGGACACGTTCTCAATTACAATCGTGCATATGAAAGGAATTGGAGACTAATCAAGGAATGAGAATGATTAAGGCAACAATTATTGAACAAACTAATGACACAGACACACAGACACAGACATAAGAAAAAAAACCTTTGGTCGATACTAATCACTCTGTGAAAGAAAAGGCTTTACTTTGAGAAGCGCTATGCGTTTAATGTCTTCCTATTCTGTTCCTACTACCGTCGAACGAAACAGAGCATAACATCGCCACAAACAGAACGACTGGACACACTTTGTTGGCAAGCGATTTAGAAAAGCGCGAAAATATAAATCTTTCGAGACTTCCGTTATCGAAAAAGAAATTTCTAAAACAATGGGCTGAGAGAGACTCGGAATTCCTTATTTCTACGTGTCGTGATCTTCAAGCTTATTTAGATCGGCCATTTAATTTTATCTAAACTTGATCTAAGAAAATCGTTAAGAAAAAAATGGCCTATTCTGCTAGATCTTTTGAAAAAAAATCTTTTTTACCCACCAGGATATTCTCGTATAGCTACGTAAACGATCATAGCAGCATCATAAGTGTTGACAAAATCCCAGACTCCATCGGTAGCAATGATAATAAAATCCTCGGTACCGTCTAAAGAAATGCAACGTGTATCAGGAACACTCGTTACGTAAGGTTTGTATTGTACATCTCCTAAAAAAAAAAATATATTTTTAAATTAGTAAAAATCTTGATTGAATATGTCTTGCCTATATTTCTCAAGTATTACCGATCAGTTTCTAAAATAACTTTAATCATTTATTAAATGATTAAAAAGATAGTTAATTATTACGAATAAATTAAAATAACAGTCAATCATTTACAATAATCTTATTATTAGTCGTAGTCTCTACAAGCTGTGAAAACGTATCGCTATAGTACAGAGTAGAAACTATCTATGTATGCTCGTGTTCGACCTGTTCTTAATTAAATGTAATTATCTATTTAATGAATAGCTTGGCTAATTTAAATAACGACGCCACTCTTGAGAATGCTTCCGGTTATTATAAATTTATATTGCTCCTTCTCTACTAAGCAGAGATTAAAATAGGTACCCCGTAAAAAAATCTCTACCAATAAATAACGATTCTACACAACACGTCGATTCGATTGTCATCTTTACTACGTCATTTAAATGAAATTTTATAGAAAATAAGAAGAAAGTTTTTATTCAATATCGAGGATAACACCTGTGATTTAAATCGACGTTTAATTTACTCTCGTCATAAAGTATACTTTGCTATATCACAGAAATAGTATAATAGACTGTTAATTATTCCAAACATATAATTCTGCATGCCACCCAGTAAAGTAGTTGCACGTAGTATTGTGTCAGCGGTTGAACGGAACCAACAACAGGATACCTGACACGCGTCCAGAATTTTTTTTTCTTCTTATTTTCCATTATCATCCAAGCCATAGTTGGCCAACGACCGACACTTCGTTCAACTCGACCCTACTTGACTTCCTCCTAAGTATATATACATATTATAAATATATAAATTAATAAATTTTTGTATAAATAAATCTATAAAAATTTATTTACGTTAAAATAAAACTATAGTTGTAGATTATGTTATCTTCGAACATTAGAAATAATAATATCAAAATTTAATCCACTAATGATGGATTAACACTTGCTTTTCATAATTAACATGTTTATGACATTCGCAAACACTAAAATAACGTTTCATTCGTTTCATCAGATATTTATTGCGTAAAATATTAAAGTATTGTATATAACAAACTGCAATTAATTAGTCTATTCAATTAATAGAGAAATAAAAATTTATAATTATTTGTGGTATGTCAATCGTAGATTTCTTCTTTATCGATGAAATTACATAATTATTCTTAATTTCGGTTGGTAAAAACGATAATCGTCGTAATACGAAAATTTTTATTATCGACCGGAAAAGTTACTATCTGTCGGAAAATATAATTAATTTACCGAGACAAAATTTTTTCAAAGAGTACAGAAGAGTACATAGAAGCTTACAAGTTCCGTTTCTTATCTAGCCAGACTCATCTAAGTTACAACCGGGTTCACAAATGGGCGATAGTGGATAAAATACTGTATTCTTTGATAGTATTGTACCGTCATAGGGTTAAGTACCTACTATCGCCCACTGGTGACCCCGATTGTAACTGAGATGAGTCTGGCTAGATAAAATACGGGACTTGTGAGCTTCTATGTACTTCTGTATTCTTTGGAAAAATCAACGAGAATTTGTGACAAGAATAGTGAACACGGTTACTTGGAAACGGAACGTTGTTGGATATTAACAATTTACACAAACGCAATATATAAGCTCGCGTCTACTCGCGAACTTTGTGTAAGTAACTGTGAAACAATTTTAATGACTATTCATTTACATTTAAAAACTAATCATCACGCCTTTGAAACTGCGCAATTTTTTTTACTTTTTTCTAACTAACTTATCCTCATCTTAATAGGTTAGAATTTTTTCAGAGAAAAGAAAAAACGATATGTGATTTGCATGAATGCACAATGAATAACACTCACCAATAGCGCGAGATACGGCCAAAACTCCATTAACTCGCACTGTACCCTGATTGAATGCCAGCATTCCACCCATTTTTTGTATTCTTTCAGATTCATCCTATCGAAAAAAAAAATATTATTTTCAGTTTGTATTTCATCACTTAATAAAACACCCTATAAACATATTTGTTATTTCTTTCATTTCTTTTCAATTGTTGCTATGCATAATTAACTAATTTCAATTATTTATTAAGCTCTCCGCATATATCAAATGTATAAATTTTAATATATTTGCAACGAGTTTATAAAATGGTCTTCAATTAAATTATAGTCTAGAAATTTGTCATGTCAAAAGATTTAGTTTTTATACGCCAAAATGACTACGTTAAGTACACAAGTGGATAGCGACAGAAGATTGTTACAATTCAAAAGCTACGAAGAATATTTAGATTCTTTGGTAACTCCTATAGATTTTTGCTATTTGAGAAGTACAAAAGTTGCGCGACAATTGGCAGAACTTGGTTATCGATGTACAGGAGAAACTCTTGATAAAAATACTTTCTATCTGCGTCTGCAAACTGTTAAAGATTTATTATACCCAATTCTTAAGCCATATCATCTTAATTCTGAATTTATACTTCCTTTTGATCCGCTAATGCAAGAACTAGCAATTCGCGAACGCTCTAATAGACTACACGCACTATCAACTATCATATTTATACGTCATAATCCACGCCTTCAAGTCGAAGTATCAGGCTACATAGATTTCAGTGAAAGACTTAAAACAGAAGATTGGCAGCTATATTTCAAAGGAAAAAAGAAGCTTTGGCCTAAAATTACAGACTTGGCGTACTATCATTGGCAATTAGGAAAAATGCAATTAAATATTACATCTAATTATGAACCAGTAATAGATTCAAAACATGGTCTTTTATTTAAAAATATTCATGATAGAAAATTAATTAATGTCGATCCAAAGGCGATTAGGCCTGGCATAAATACTACGAGAATACGCGTACATAGCGATGCGTATGAACATGTTATTTTATACGATCATGTTGTTAGAAGCACTGTTATTTAATAGAAAGTATTTGTATTATAATCATAAATATTTACTTACATATCGAGATAGTCTATGAGGATATACTAATTCTTCCACTTTGCCACGTTTAGCTAGCATAGCCAAAGAATCTCCTACCCAAGCAATATATAATTTTTTATCTAACAATAACACGCAAACTGCGGTTGTACCTCCAATTACTTTCTGGAAAAAATTAAATAATTTTATTAATGTTACACATACGATATTATGAAACTTTTAGAAAAATCCACTCACTTGAGTTCTCTCTTTTTCTATAAATCTTGTATCGGTAGTGTGAAAAGCGTCGCATAAGGCACGCTCCGGATCTGTAGGATAATATATACTCTCTGCTAAATACTGATGCAAGTGTGTAGCGCAATAGACAGCGGCGTCTTCTCCTCCATGCCCATCAAATACTGCGAAGTAACTTGCTAAGGAGTCATTCTATGATAAAACATGCATCTTTACCATTATGTTAATAGTAATGAGTGAATAAAACATGAAAATATGATTGCGCTTATTCACCTGTACATTACAAGTAGTATGTAAGTCATAAATCTCTACATGCCTATCCTCCATTTTTCTTTTGCCATTCTTCAGTGCGCCGCTTCTTGCCAAAGGTGGCAATTTAGAAGAAGGTGGAGGTAACGTTACTAATCTACTATTGTCTAAGTAGCGAGTAAATATTTCATTTACTTTGCTCGTAACTGCTTGCATAAGTTTCAGTGGAGCATATGCTGTCAAATGATTAAAAAAAAATCAAATTATCCATAGTTTGTTAAAGCGTATAAAATACATACAAATTATAAGTGTATAGAATCACTCACTTTTTGTTTCCAACTTGAACCCGCATTCTTCTGGTTGTTTCTCGCATAAATCCTTTATTTCTTGTAATACAAGGCGAACGAGATATCCTTGTAGACTGCATGGACAACGTCTATAAAATCATAAGAACTACCAATTATTACTCAAAATCGTATATATTGTATAAAATTATAATTGTATAAATATATTTACCTTTCATAAGTTTTTTTGAGATTGTATCAAGAAATTTTCATTTTGAAATTTAATTAAATGTAAAAACAGAAAAAATATTTTTAAAATTCTATCATCTAAATATAAATTCGAATTTGCTCAAGAATAACGTAAAGTGCATTAAAATTATTAATATATCTAGGGAAATATAAAAATAAT
Source organism: Polistes dominula (assembly GCF_001465965.1). The sequence goes on from NW_015149013.1 coordinate 532,196, forward strand.
AATCTAACTAATAATTAATCAGTCGTTCAAATTGAAAAATGCTTTCGTAATCTTGATAATTAGTTATTGAAGTTACCTCTTTCTCTCTTTATCGTACATGCGCGCGCTAAACTTGCAATATTTAAAAGCCTCTTCAGAAAAAGATGATAAAAGATAACATATCATAACATTAGATAGGACAATTTCACGAAGTAATGACAGAGTGTGTACACAGTGAAGATTAAACGTGTAAAGAAGTATAAAAAAAAAGTTAGTCTTAAAAAGAAATTTCTTATCCGTGACGATACGAACGACAACAACCAAAATATCATAGATAATTATGTACAAATTCATTTCGGCGTATCATTAATAGGAAAACGGAATATCGAAAGGAAGATATCATTGGAAAGTCTAGAACAATTATTTGAAAAGGAAAAAAAAGAAAAGAAGACGTAAAGGAAACATATGCAACGGCATTTGAATAAGAATTGAAATTTTTAATAAAAAAGATGGCACCGATCGTTGGAACTTATCAACACGAACGTAATGAAAATATCGACGAATACTTCAAAGACTTGGGTAGGATTTCTATTAAAAATATAAAAACTTGCATTATTTATTGTTATAATATTTTGAAATGTATTTCGAATCCATTATTTTTTAGGCGTACCATATATCGCACGAAAAATGATGGGTTTAGCAAGTCCACGTATGGAAATTTCAAACGAAGGAGAAAAATGGACAATTCGTACTGTATCTATGATGCGTACTATAGAATTAATATTTGTTCTCGGTGAAGAATACGAGGAAACTCTGCCTTCCGGTGAAATATTAAAAGTAATTATCAATATGTTCTCTCTAATTTGAATTTCACGTTCATTTTGCAAATTCATGCATTACGTATATACAAAATACAAGATACTTCTTATATTTCTTTAGAATGTTACGACAATGGACGATGACAGTCTCGTGACAGTATCATACAGACCAGATAACACAAAAATAGTACGGAAATATGATTTTACTAATGATGGTGTCGTCTTGGTAAGTTCTGTCTTCAGATTATATTGTATAATTTCATCAATATTATCTCTATTTTTAACGATTTCATACCAATCTTTTTATATATAAAATAAAAGAGTGACACTATTATTAAATGATGAAAAAACTCACAAGTGATATATAATATATATATATATCTGAATACGCTGCATGTATATAAAAGGTGCAAACAAAAACAAAGGATAAACAAAGCATAGCATATGATAATAAAAGTTAAAGAGCTATGCCATCCGAGAAAATGAAATGAATTTTTGAAAACATTGTTGAATTTTCTAAATATTTATTTCTATAAGAAATGTGTGTAAGTTTTGTTTTCATTACAGATAATGTCTAGCGAAAAAAGCGATGCAGTTGCAAAACGATATTTCAAGCGAGTTCCTTAAATTGAAAATCTTAAATCTTGATGATTTCTTTATTTGATACAAATATCATTTTTATGTATATGTGGTATATATGTATACTCTGTGTATATTTTGACAATATTATCAATGATCAATCCAACGCAAGTTTTAAATAATTCTGTAAACGAATAATAAAATTGAAAAATAAATATTATAATTAAAATCATCTGCTGTGCTATTGTGATGTTGTTTTTTATCGTGTCATATGTCACATGACATGTGGTAAAACGATAAAAAAAAAACAGAATTCTATGACGTCATACACAAAATATTCTGATCTTGATATATTTTAAAATGCTTACTAAGACTAACATTTTTAAGCTATTACAACAATGATTCAAATCTATCAAAATTTAGCTTTATTTCTCTAGAATTAACAGAGAACTATTGGCAAATTGCAAGGGAAGTATTCCAAATAGAATGATGACTGTCTCTACGGCTATGAAGTTATTCTTTATATAAATAGAGAAGATCGGATGGAGAAAAATTGTTAAATTTTCGCGCTAAGAGATTATTTTAAATATTCTACTTCTATGTATACATTTATTCCTCTCCTCTTCCTTCCTTCTCTTACTCTACTCTCACTCTTACTCTCACTCTCACTCTCACTCTCACTCTCACTCAGTCATTCACCCTCTCTTTTTCTCTCTTTTTTTCTCTTGTCATTAAAACCCACGTTCAAAGATTAATGCGAAAGAACGAACACTCCCGCGATAACGTGCGTCGCCGAGATTAATTCGCGCCAATTGGCGAATTGCGATTTGAATTTTAACAAATGGCGGGAAAATGAAATACCAACTTTTTAGGATAAAGTATAAAGAAATGCGAATTTGTTATCCTAATAGAAAGATTAAAGGCAAAAAAAAGTGAAAAAGAGAAAAAAGATGAGAAAGATAATGAGATAATGTACTTACGGTTGTTTAATGTACTGCAGCGTCAAGTAGATGATCTCCCCGACGAGTTCCGTTTGCGTAATACTGTATGCATTAACCTTCATAGGCAGTTGATCCTCCGGATTGATTTTTCGAATGAACTCTTCGAAGTATCGTCTATATTCTCCGAGATAGTCAACTAAATCTGTAGCACTTTTCGCAGCCATTTTTTTTATTTGTATTTATCTTTTTGTCAATATGAAAATTAGGCGCGCGCGGTCGCGTGCGCACGTACCCTTAGAACGACGCGGCGGCGGCGAGAAGGAAGGACGACGATTACACCCAAGGAATCAAACAAAAAGAAACTTGTATCTTGACAAAGAAGAAGAATAAAAAAAAACACGAATGATTCACCTCAATGATCTATCTTCGTAGTACACAAGCTCGGTTACGAGCACGTATCGTTACGCTATCAACGCGTGACGTCTCTTACTAATGCAAGCGAGCGAAATAATGAGAGGACGCGGGATAGAGAATGACACAGAGTGTGGCAGAAGGAACGAGAGTGGGGATGGACTGAAACAGAAAGAGAGAGAGAGAGGAATGTAAAGGAAGATTACGTCGTCAAAGAACGAAAAGTCGTCTACGAGTGTCAACAACAATTCATTTCTCCAAATCGCTTTCTTCGAGATGCACGCGTAATGTTTTGTGTACAGATTGCGTCATTCATTCAATATGGCGAGCACACATCACTCGGTCACCCCATGCGGTCTATCGTTCTATCCAACGATGATTGCGTTTTGACCAGTTTTCCATGCAACGTGCAAGAAAGTGTGAGAACAAGGATCTCCAAATATCCTCTTTTACGATGATGATACAATCAATTGAAATTGTTGAAAGAGAAAGCACCGCCGCTGCTCGCATTATGCGTTGTTCGTGCTTTCCACCGGGGGTCGTCGTGGTCGTCTTTTTACGATTGCTTGCATTCTCTCTCTCTCTCTCTCTTTCTCTTTCTAACTTGATAATTTGGTCCTATTATTTGGTGTAACCGAATGAGAAAAATCCCTTGACGCGCATGACTGACACAACTCCGCGCACGCCCACGTGCTCACACGAGTTTGCAACTCCGCGTACGACTATCTATTATTCTTTTATTTCCCTCTCCTTTACGTTGTTCCTTTTAATTCCTCCCTTTCCTTCTTCTTTCAACTACATATATTAACGTCTAAAACGATATACTTTACATTTGTCCTTCGTATTCTATATCAAAGTAATTAATTTTAACACAAATTTCACTTGCAATAAAAAATTATTAACAACTTGTAAATGTATGACAACAAAAAAGAAAACATTACATTATAACGCAGTATTTATTTAACGACTCTATTTTTTCTTGTATTTCTTTGTTCTTCATCTTTTCTAAATAAGAATCTTTAAATTTTTCTTCCATCCACTCGGGTAAAGGAGAATTCCAATCCTCCGGTGGTTTATTTCTTCTTTCCCAAACCTTATTTCCTATGTGTCCTTTTAATCTATTCATTCTATGCTCATTTTCGCTTGTTATTAGGGCTTCCTAAAATTAAATAAATTTCTATAGATTTTAATATGCTATTAAATTGAATTAGTAAATAACGCGAATATTTAAACTTTAAAAAGGACAAGTCATGTTATCAAATTATTCGTATACGTATGCTTCCTTCGATTGATTTTCTTCCCATATTTTGCAATAGTGAAAATCCTTTTGCCACGAAGAACAATCAATCTTATGACCATGTATGAAATATTGATGAAAACGAGATCTCAAATGTTTGCATTCTTTGTACTCATCTAAGTATATTTCGCAAGGTCTTATCTGAAAAATGAAAATAATTAAAACCAATGAAAAATCAATATAATTTACTCGAATTGAAAACATATTATATAACTTTAGTGCATCTACAAAAAATTTTTATTATACAACTTAAAAAAACTCATTTACCATCCAAGAATCCTTGAAATGATTTTCTTCTTTTGCTATTACTTTAGCCATTTCTAATCTAATAATAAATATGAAACTATTATTATAGCTTTTATTAGTAATCGCACAAACATTCTTTGATAAGGTTAATTTTTCTATTCATAGGTCATGCACCGATCCACACAAATAAATGCTCTATTAATCAAAATTTCTTGAAAACTTTCATAATTAGGCATTAGCATTTATAATTTCTTTTATAAATATTTACGAAACAGAATTATTTAGGTTACAGTACGTTTAACACGTGACTTATATAGATAAATAAATATACAAACGATGTCTATAGTATACTGACGCTGACGGAGCTAGAAACAAGAGAATGAACGATATAGGCAATTTGTAATAATATCCGTCTCCTAAAAACGTAAGCAATAATTAATACTTATTTCTGCCTCTAGGGCGGCATGACGATCAATGTGATCATAGAGACCCTGTAGGAGGGACGCGCCATACATATTGCTCATCTGCCATTGGCTGAAAATTTTAGGGACCGCTTCCGATCCAACGCGCAGCCGCTTCATTCGCACCATCAATAGAATAACTTCTGCTAACGTTATATTACGCCTTCCTGATGATGGCGTATATATGACCTTTTTTTTTTTTTTTATTAGTCAACAAATTTTGGAAAGGTGCACCCCCACCCTTACCGCCACCACCACCACGATCTTCCAGCGGACGACTGTTTTTATCGTTTTCATGATAGGGTTTGGGAACTTGATGACTACAAAAAAAAAAAAAACTTGAAGACTTTCTACCTAAAGTCTCTGGGATCACTGGGTTCTACACAACGCTGGTAACTACTTTGGAGAACAGTAACAGATACAAACATGTAACTCTTTTTTAACGGTTGTGAATAAATAGTTGCCACTATTTAAGTTCTAACCTACGCATATTGTTTCAGGTATTACATTATCTTTTAATCAAAGTATTTTGAAAAGAAATGTACTGGGAAACGTAAAGAATAATTCTAATTTGTCAAATGTACTTCCTTCTACTAATGCAACTATTATTCCAGGTAAATAGTAGTTTTATTTTTAGTACGTTTCAATTACAATTACAATTTATTTACAAATTATTTCAATTGTTCGTAGCTCAAGAAGAAATTATGTCCAAACAAGATGCAAAAAGCATATCAACAACAAAAATATCAGAAAATGTTTCCACTGCTAGTCCAGTAATTGAAAATAATTCAGCTTGCTATGTGGAATCCAATCCGTCACCATTAACTCCAGCAAATGATGTTACAAGTATGATAATAAATTACAGTTACAAAACATTTTTAATTTTTAATAAACGAAAAAATAAAAATAAACGTTCATCTTTTTAGATACCTTATTGTTAAATGTAACACTCGAAGAGCATGCCATAATAAAACAACCATGTAAGTCACTAATTTTAGCTACAATAGTAAAGTTATTTTAGAAATGTAATATGTAAATATAACAGTATAAATTAGTATTTAGAAGTGTAATATTGTCTAATATAGTATTTTTTACATTAATTTTGCAGGTAACACTAATGAAAAATTGTTACACGCTTCATCTGAAAGTATTGAAGATACAAGTAATGGACTCATGTTTAAAGAAATTGACAGTATTTGTGATCAAATTAATTCGAGTGAAGGTCGAGATCACAAGAGTTGGGTTAATACAATTAAAAAATTAAAAATTTTGTTGAGTAGAAGTCTGAAAACAATTAAGATTTTAAAAACAAAACATACAAAGTCCCGAAATTAATTTAAAAAGCAGATCAAAGATTTACAACAAAAAGTACGTATGAATACCAGCTTACAAATCATTAATAGGTACTCTCTGTTTAGATTGCGAAGTGCATCGCGTAGGTATAATCGCAAAAATGTAAAAAATTTTAAGCAAACAAATCTCAGTTCGAGTAAAACTATGACCATGTACCACATTGAGAAATAAAAATATGTTAAAATAAATCTATTTTTTAATAGTTTTATATATTTGTCTTATTATTATTATTATTATTATTATTATTATTATTATTATTATTATTATTATTATTAATAATAATATAATATATATAGTAAATAATTATATTTATCAAAATTGTATAAATTCCTACAAATTGTTTTGAAATTTCAAAATACTGTAATGCCTTTTATCAAATCAAACTTAATTGAATCTTTCTTTTTGAATTTATAATAATTTTTTTGTGTAACCTATTTTATTTTAATATAAATTTTTTAATTATCATTAAATATGATTCATTTTTTTTCTGTATTTGATGCAATTCATTATTTCATAATTTTTTCAAACCAATTCTCCACTCTACCCCCTACACTATTCACTATTACTATATACAACTTTTATACTATTTAAAATGTTTGATTCATTCGCGCGCAATCACGTGACTATATAAGTTCCTGTCCCCCAAAATTCTTTGGCGCGTCCCTCCTACAGGGTCCCTAGTAATTAGAAAACTACGAATGTATATGAAAAGTGTCCGTCGAAATGCATTCAATTCGGGTAGCACCACAGTTCCTACACGGTAAATTTTAATGGAAGCGCCAAATATTATTAGAGTAGGATTGAGACATAAACAAGGAACACAAATTTTACCCATAACTGTTTTGTTATTCACATACTTTTTCATAAAATTAAATGATAAAAAATCAATAAACGTACTATTCACAGTTTACGAAATAAAATCACTCTAGCTACACGTTTTCTCATAATAATTCTTTAAGGTTATATTTACTACATTATTACATAACTCGACATACTTCAATTCGTTTACAATTGCTACATTCATACCATACCTACTACGTTCACTAGCGCTATTCTGGAAGGTTTTTGAACTATTATTTATAGAAAACGCAGGCAGCGATCCCATTCGTACGATAATTATCGTACGCGTCACATAATTTGAAGCCTTCTACGATCCAAAATTTGGCTTGTGCGATCCAAAATTCAGCTTGGATGTAATTAACAATAATTCAATATGTAAATATCGAAGTTGTTAACGACAACAAGTTGATTTTGTTTTTTGTTTCGCGATTCGGTTGTCGGTTGCAGCGTACTCTAGCGTACACAGTTGGACTATTTTTTGGTGACTAGAGCCAGGTAACAATTGAAAATAGCTCGGAAACCAATAAAAAACCAAAAAAGCCAGGAAAACCTTGAAAAATACAATTAGAAGGATAGAAAATAGGAAAAAGAAAAGGACGAAAAAGGACCTGAGGACCTAAAAAAAAAAAGAAAAAAAAGCAGGTCATTAAGTTTGCAAAAGTTGGTATTTTTACTCTTTTTGCAGATTTAAAAATGTAAAAAATTCTGCAAATGTTTAAATCAGAAGTGTCAAATCCAAAATTCCTAAAATTCCAAATTTTTCCCTGTGCGTACGATAATTTGTCTATGTGTACGATAATTTTACGGCCCTGTGTCGATCAGACAAACTAAAGTCTCTGGGATCACTGAACGCAGGACACTTTTTTACATTTTCTCCCATAAGTGATTTTACTCCTTATCTCTACCCTCCATACATAAGTTTTTAAACAACTATACGTACACAAACTAGTACGTTTATTGATTTTTTATCATTTAATTTTATGAAAAAGTATGTGAATAACAAAACAGTTATGAGTAAAATTTGTGTTGTGAAAAGTTGTCCAAATCAGTGCTGTCAGATCGTGGGTAAATCTTACCCTCTCTCTGTGCCACTGGAATTGTACACAATGAAAGTTTTCCATGTCCGTGTGTTTGGGATGTCGAGGAAAGCCGAGTGTAACCGAAGTTGGCGGTTGGCCACGAAGTGGCACACTATGAAAGCGACTCGTGTCCATGTGTTCGGACGACACGAGTCGCTTTCATAGTGTGCCACTCCGGCGTGCCCGCCAACTTCAGTTACACTCGGCTTTCCTCGACATCCCAAACACACGGACATGGAAAACTTTCATTGTGTGCAATCCCAGTGGCACAGGGAGAGGGTAAGATTTACCCACGATCTGACAGCACTGGTCCAAATGGGCGTAAATCCCTCTACGTACTGTGGTGCCACCCTAATTGAATGCATTTCGACAGACACTTTTCATATACAGAGATGTTACTTCTTACCTCTACCCTCCATAACATACTTAAATATCAAACGATAAATTGAGAAAAGGGGTATCCTAATACATTTTTACTTCATTTTTTGTCCGTATCTCTGAGCTGAAATCACCCATGCTGTAACAAGTACCGTTGAATGACAATTCTTATTTACCTATATTTATATATATTTTAATTATTTTAAATTATTTATGTTAAACAAGTTAACAATTATATGATAATGGAAGAATGGATATACGAAAGTTTATCTGGTTTGCTGGATTTCCCAGTACCAGAAGAATTAATACAGTAAGAATCATTTTATATATTATATTTATAATATATTAGATACGTTTTGTTTTTCTTGTATTGGAACACGTGTTTCAAATGATTTCTTTTTAATTTAGATTTATTATAAAAATAAGAAATGAAAGAGATTTAGATGAATATCTTACAACTCTGTTGGATTTGAAAAATCCTAAACATAAACAATTTATAGCTGAATTGAAAAAAAGACAAGGTTAGTTAATGTAATAATACACATATATTTCATTAAATAATGCAATCATTTTGTTCAATAAAATATAAAAAAAAATGTATGTATTATAGCTTCATGCAATGATCCAGCTGGATATAAAAAAACGAATGACAATAATGATGATTGTAAGAAAAAGCAAAATGACAAGAAAAAAAATAAAACAAAAGGCAAAGAAAATATACAGGTATATACCTACAGTGAACTTTTAAATATTTATCATAATGAAAATAAAATTGAATTATATTTTTTAATGGTTTGAAATATTTATGATTAAAAATTTTTGTTGTATTGTCGTTTTAGGTACAAGAAATGAAAATCGATAAAATAGAAAAAATAGAAAAAAAGAAGCCAAAATTTGTGAATTTGTATTCGCAAGAAGGACGCGATAGAGAAACTGTTTTATTAAAAGGTACGTTTTTTATGGTATATAATTCAATGAATAATGTTTTGCACGTATGCGTAACGATTTTGAATACTTTAGTAATAATATTGAATTTATAAATTGTTGCTATGCGTGCGTCAGGTAGACACAAATGTGACTGTGAAGCAAAAAAGCATTCTCTGATAAATAATTGCAATAATTGCGGTAGAATAGTTTGTTATCAAGAAGGATCTGGTCCATGTTTTTTTTGTGGAACATTGGTATGTTCTCGCGAACAACAAGCTATACTTTCTAGTAATACTAAGCAAGCAGATGATTTATATAATAAATTAATGGATCGAAAACCCAATAAAGGCTTAGAAGAATCTATCAAACAACGCGATAAACTACTGGAATATGATCGCAATAGGTATATTTAACTGCAATGTTTATCAGACCATAAATAATATAAAAAAAAACATCTTTTTATATTATGTATAGATTGATATAGTTAAATATTATGTTACAGTGCACGACGTACAAAAGTAATTGACGATGAATCGGATTATTTTCAAACAAATAGTACATGGCTTACATCCGCAGAACGAGAAAAATTTCGAAAGCGCGAAGAAGAAATAAGTGCTCAAAAACATGCATCTCGTTTGAGTAGAAAAGTAACTTTAGATTTTATTGGTAGAGAAGTATTCGTAGGTCAAGAGGAGAATAATGAATTAGACGATCTATATGAATTGACGTTAGATACTGAGTCAATAAATAGCAATATTTCTCCAAATATAAATTTCGACAGCCTAACGGTAAATACACAGTTAAATTATTTATCATATTATTTGACAAAATAATCAGAGATATTTTGAAAGTTTCTTGTCCTTTATGTAGTATATTAAACAAGAAACGATGCGATCTGTTAAACAAACATCAAACATTATTGCAAAAAGTAAAATTCAAGATAAAGAATATTTAGAACTAACGGATCAAGGCTTATGTTTAAGTATGCATCAGCCGTATGCTTCGCTACTGGTTGCAGGAATAAAACTGTGAGCATAGTTTAAAAATATATAATTCCATTATAAAATCATAATAATGTTATTATGATTTTTATTAATTAATTAATTAGTCACGAAGGTCGAACTTGGTATTCTTCTCATAGAGGAAGATTATGGATAGCGTCGACTGCTAAAACACCTACTGCAGGAGATATTTCAGAAATAGAACATTTCTATCGTATTTTAAAAAATGGTAAGTAATAAATTATTTAGAAAAATTTCTATTCAATATTATTTATTTTATATTTTTTTTAGAGAAAATTAAATTTCCGGAAAACTATTCTACTAGTACTTTATTGGGCTGTGTAACAATTGTTGATGTTTTGTCTCAAGAACAATACAGAGAAATGTATCCCGAAGGAGAAAGTGAAAGCCCTTATGTTTTTATATGCGAAAATTCGTATACTCTTCCTATTAAATTCCCTATACAAGGAAAACATAAGATTTGTAAGTAATTTATTATTTCCTAACAGTTGAAATAAAGATCAACTATTTTATCGTGAATTCATAATTACAGATAAATTAGATAACAAAATTCATCAAGCTGCTATGAAATCTTTAGACAAAGTTATTAAGGAGAAAAAAGAATAATTCATTACATTATCTAATTAAAAAGTGCTTGTACATTTGCATGTTTATAAATATAATTTAACGCAGATATAATAATCTTACATAGTACGTAATCTCATTTTATAAAAGTAACAGAGAATTCTATTCAATGAATTCGTTTTCACAATAAAGTAACATTTTAAATAGTATTTAAATATTATATATATATGTATAAAAGAAACAATCATCAAAATATACTTCTTGCAATGTATACAAAACGTAATTTATTATTTGTTTACAATGTGGATAACATTATTAAAAAATTAATTGCATGTTATGTAAGCACAATTATTGTAATGTAATCATCATCATTACATTTATTTATTGTATATTTAATATTATATTTTTTGTGCTATACTTATCTCCCTACCTAAATACATCATTAATGAAAAAATATTATCAGTCCTCTCAGATATTAGAATAGTCGATCGATATATTAAATATACATTTATATTTTTCTAATTTCTGAAATGTAGACAGAAGCAATTTTAAGAAAAATGTGTTTCATGCGAATACGTGGCAATATTCTAATAAAACTCATGACTATCCTTTTCAAAGTCTCATCAGTTTTGTTTTTTTAAACATATATCAAACCTTAATTGTGTCTATATTTATGTTATTTGTCAATTACTAAATCTAAAAAATTTCCAAAACTTTGTATCTTATTAAGCACCTGTACTATGCAAATTAAAATAAAAATTAAAATATACATATTTTCCTAAATATAAAGTCTTATTTCTCTAATAAAATAACATTTAATTGTAAGCAATATTTTCACGAACCTCTCTAAGCTAAAAAATTAACAAAATGATTACTACAAGATAAAATGTTCTTTTCCTCTGTTTGTTCATTTCAATGATATTTTACAAATAAATTTATGGTAGACATGAATATTTTTAAATCCTAAAAGTCACATATAATCGTCTTTAAAGAAAACAACAAATATAATTTTTAATAAGTCAACATAAATATGCATATAAATAAATAGAATTAAGTTCAAATAAATTAGGTAACTGAGGAATGTTTGAATATGCATTATAACGTAATATATGTTATTTTATTATACATTATTTAAGCTTGAAATTTTGTAAGTAAGTATTTTCAAGCAAAACAACAAATTGTTAAAAGAAATTCTTTTCTACTTTATTATATTGCGACAATATTAAATAAATTAAACAACTTATATATAAAAACATCATTGCAACATTAAACCAAATATTATATCAAGGACAAAATAAATTATTAAAGAAAATTATAGGTATGCAGTATCCAAGTCTCTAATATTTTATAATTTTTCATTGTTGGTTTCTTGTTTTTTCATCTTATCATACTATAAAATATATTCTTCAAAAATTTCTGCTTCAAAATAATAATTGAAAAATCTTAAATATTTCTTGTACTAGGCCTTGTTTAACCACTCAATATATTTTTCAAATTTTTAATTCAAATTTTGAATTGTTGAAAGTACTATCTAATAATTTGATAATTGTAATATGATAGGCTTGTTTTTGAGGGTTTCTTAAATAGTTTCTACCATTAAACAATGTTATTTAACAGATTTATTATATTTTTATCTTAGAGATAATAATATAAATAAATAATATATCTTAACGATTTTCAATACCGTATCATTTTTTTGAGTAAAAAATTAATGTATTAAATAATTGTTTCCAACAGTATATAAACTATTTTTTAATAAGTTTTCCTGTTATGTTTTTAATCGTAATGTTATTTTAATAAAATAATCAGATATTTATCTATTTGGCATTCTTTAAGATAACAGTGGTTACATTTTTAGATTCTTGTATAATCAAGGCAATTCATCTTCAATAGTCTTCATCGCTACGTAACAAGGAGTTTTACTCCAATTATTGTGCAATAAATTATTTGATAGGTTATTACGTGATGTTATATGGCATGTATGAAAAATAACTACATTCCATAATTATTAATAATACTACCAAGTTATACACATTAACTAATAGAAGCTTCAAATGAATTAATGTAAGTATATAAAGAAATTACTATTTAATATTAATATTTTTATATAAGATACTATATGATACCTTTTATTAAATAAATAAAACAGAGTAATATGATAAATATGCTCTTTCAAAATTTAATATGAAATTAATTTTTGCATAATTTTGTGTAATATTATAGTTCATTTATATTTTCCATTTGTATCAATCATATTAGATATTTCATAGGCCACTGCATCAGTATAATACTAATATATTGATATCACAAGCCTATTTGCACATGAAACATTAAGGTAAATAACTTCATATTTGTCCTACTTCTCAAACTTAATTATTTAAGTGTAATATATACAAGGTTTTTCAAAATATATCGTTTGTACGAAAAAACCTCTAACACCCCGTGTGGTATATATATATTAATAGCGCATATATTAATGCACTCTTTGACTTTTATATAACAATACTTTCTAAAGGTCCTTACATTGTAACTGGACTCTACGCATACGCCTTAAAACATATTTGTTTTAATTTAAATATAACTTAATCAATTCTTTTTTTGCAAGGACAATATAAACTTTTTTTCATGCGAAAATCATATTGAGAAATAAAACGTTACCTTTTTACAAAGAGAGAATATTTTTATATATAAGTTGGAGAATCTTTCAAACTTTCACCGCAAACATCACAGACGGAAACATTTTTCTCGTTTACTAATGTACACTTTGGGCATTCCTTACCGCCGCTTGCCAACGGTTTATCTTCGTTTCCTTTAAATTTTGATTTCATACACATTTCACAAATTTCTTTTTCGGGTGAATTTAAGAATGTGCAAGTAGCACAATTCCATTTATTTTGATCTTTACTATTAGATTCCTTTTTGGATTCTGACAATTCCAAATGATTTATTGAATTAGCAATCCTTGAAATTTGTTCAGACGAATGATGCGATCGTTGCATCGGTACGATCTGACTATCGTGTTTTTTCACTGTACCATATAAATACGATGGATTCTCTGTGGTAACATCGATGTGATATCTATTTGAATCGGATAAATCAAAAGAAGAGGATTTCTTTTTAATCGATAATGTATCTTGATGGTGCTTTCGTCCATTAGTAATGTGATTATTAATATCCTTTGCATCTCCTCTTCCAGTCTTCTTTTTCTCCAATCGATAAATATTATACTTTTCTTCGTTTTCAGAAGACCTTAATGGCTTTTGTTTAGAAAATCGTAAATCTGTCTCTGTTTTGTTTAAAATATCTTCTCTATCACCAAGATCCTTCGAATATCCCTGACTTTCTAAATTTTTATAAACAAAGTCCCAATTTTCGTGTGTGTTTTTCTCTATGTTCGAATATGGTTTTATACATTTTTTATCAACTTTAGCATAATCGTAATCCGAATCGATAGGTTGTCTTTTATGAAAATCCAATTCGTCCATATCAAAAGTTCTTTGCGATGGTTTTTTACATGTTTTATCATAATTCACGACTGGAAGTGGCATATTAAGTTCTACTAGCCTATCCGCTGGTATTTTTGTTGCATATGCTGGTACTGTAGGATAATAGGAAGTATTATGAATACTACTACACTTATTTCCTACTGGCATACATCCGTATGTACCATAACGATTTACCATCCCATGATCCATTAAATTAAAATAATGGTAATTTTTAGGTGTCATATTTGTATCATTAATGCATCTATAATCTGAAGGATATGGTGGTATACTGTAAGTGTTGGATGGCATATGATAATTAATAGCTGGTGGTATAGCATTCACGGTTGCAAGTTGCGGATAATGATAGTTTCTATATGCATCAATTTTTATACGACTTTGGTGCATTTTTTCAAGAAAACATTGATTCAAAGCTCTGATAGCTTGTTCAGGAGTTCCAACGTGATTCTCACGAAATTCTAAAACTTCGAGCCAAGAAACGGTATAATTTTTCGAGACACATTCCCATATCTGTTTTAAGATCTGCAAGTAAGTTTGAATTTCTAAATAGCAATTATAATTACGAGTTGACATAATGTGACAATAATAAATACATACATCTCATATGTGTGTGTGTTATACAGTGATATTATAAAAATAATACCTGACATTCTACAAAAGCCACTATCGCATCTCTACTAACGTTAGTCACTTTGTCTGGATCTATCGGACCTTCTAAAACGAGCACTTCCCTGGCTGCATGCTTATATCCCATTTGTTCAAACATCAATTCTCCTCCTATTAAATTAGCTTGTACTTCATGTTTGTAGAATCCACTATAGGTCTAAAAATTGAAATAAATTTATTTAACAAGAAGAAAATACAAGAACGCTATAAAAAAAAAAAAGAAAAAATGATATACTGACCCTTAACGTTCTGTACTCTTTCCTCCAAGGTTGTGCAACGAGATTTGCAGCGTATAAAGAAATTGCACTCCAAGCAGTGGCAGCTCTATAACCACTAAAATCTTGCAATGTAGCAGCAGATCTGCGTAAAATATCAGCCGTTTCATGAAACATGTATTTATTTTCATTAGGAACAAGGTAGAGGTATTCCTTGATAAATCCTGAAATCATAATGAAAATATCTATGATTAAAAAAATTAAAAGAACGCATTTTCTGTCATTGTACAATATGATCTGAAATATAAGATTTGTTTGATTACATTTATACCTTCTAGCTTACGACGTTGGTCTAATTTTAATGGACTATCATCGGTTTGTAGGTAAGCCAGATGACTTTGTTCTAACTTCATACTAATTTCTTGGAGTTTGTCTTTGCCCCGAAGAATTAAGTCATTTGCCATTTTTGTTCCTAAAATGATAAATAAATGTATTATAATGCATTTCGTTGCTAACTATAATTTTATTTACTTGTACCACAAGACAAATTATCTAATGGTATTTTTTTCTTAAATCGAATCTAATCGACTATAAACATAAATATAAATATTTATGAAAATGTATGATGTATAATTCTACAATTTTTATTTCTTTTTTCAACGTAAAATCTTGTAAAATTATATCAAGTTTAATTATCAAATATATGGTATTTCTATAAAAAAACACGACTAATTAACAAAAGATAAAATAAATTGTTTATATGGAGGTATAGCATAATCGTATTTGTAACAAACCTCCTAGAAATTCAACGTTGAAACAGATTCTTGATACGAATTATGGCTAGCTCCAACCTAAAAATAAATCCTATATATAGAAGAGGTGCCACGGGATTTTCTAGGTGAGCTATCATTATATCTTTTGTCATTTGCAGGATGGTTCATTTCAAACGAATTGATTCATCAAATTATCTGAACTAAATGACATTTTATATCACTTAAAAAATAGCAGTAAATATTTTCCTGTCTAACTTTTTTTGGTTATGTTATGTACGTCAGATCCATAAACCAATCGTATCCTCTATAGAGATACAAGTTCGTTGAAAATTGTTGAATTTGTCCAATCTTATTTTTAACCCTTTCGTTACGAGCGCCGGAATTAGACGGCCTCCACTCGACGACCTGTGTGTACGAGCGCCGGATCTAGGCGGCCTCCCTCTACTCGATGACTCGCCTTTACGACCTGACACTGTACAAAAGTGTTCGTCGCACCGAATATGTTTCGATGATCGTTGTGTTGATTTAGGAATTTATTGTCCTCAAAATTTTTTATTTTTTTTTATTTATGGTCCTCCGGAATTTTTTAAGTAAACGATACTTTAAACCTACTATCTATCGTATTCTATTATATTTATGTCATAGGTTTGTCGTAGGGTTTTGTTCAACTAGGTCCGACAGTGCATTTCAATAGAAATTGAATATAAAGAAAAATAACTAAATATAAAGTTTCTCGTCTACAAAGGATTTGATACTGAACATTCTTGAATACCTTGATGATATTTTTGTTTACTTGTATCAATGATGATACTTTCATTTTTATGATACTTTTATTTTTTTTGTGTCTTTTTCATCGATAGTACTTATCATTCTTCGGTTCGTTTTTTATTTTTTTTACCCAAAAAATGAATCTTTGTTTAGTTCCCCTATGGACTTTCTTAGAAACAATCGGGGAAAAAATTTAATACTATAAAACTCGCTTCAGTCTCTCTCAAGCTGTCGGTGGTAGGGACCCTGTAAGAGGGACGCGCCAAAGAATTGTGGGGGACAGGAACTTATGTAGTCATGTGATTGCGCGCGAATGAATCAAACATTTTAAATAGTATAAAAGTTGTATATAGTAATAGAGAATAGTGTAGGGGGTAGAGTGGAGAATTGGTTTGAAAAAATTATGAAATAATGAATTGCATCAAATACAGAAAAAAAATAAACAATGAATAACAAGAAATCTTCCTTGAAGCCTTACATTAATTTGAAGATTTTATTTTGAGCTTTGTTTAGTTTGTTTTATAAAATTTTTCTTTTACATAATCTGTCAGAATGTTAGGGCGAAGGTCGAAAAGGACTCTATTCTCTAACGAATTGATTGATTCAGAAAACGATTTACATAATAAAAATAAAAATAATGTTACACTGCACAAAAAAAAAAGAACTATATGTAGTACTTCCGACTCAGAATCAGAGAAGATTGAAGCAAATGACAGTCACTGTGAAATATGGACGTTAAAAAAATTTGTCCCTAAAATACATGAGTTTATGACAGATAATTCAGGAATTTAAAAACATATTAGTAGATCAGTCAAAATTTTAGACTATTTTCAACTTTTCATCTCTGAAGAACTCGTAGAACTGATTGCAAGAGAAACAAATCAATATTGGTCTCGAAAAAATAATAATATCATAAACAATTCAGAAGGAACAGTACTAGTCGAACTATACTGTTTTTTTGCTACGACATTTTTAATGACACGCAATAAAAAGTTAGCATTAGTAGAGTACTGGAGTACAGACTTAATTGTTTATACTGGATCATCTACTATGTTGCATAGTGAAAATAAGGATATTGGAATATCTGGAACAATAGTTGAAACGCTATGAAGCCGTTCCCTGGGAAAGGGCCATACACTTTATGTGAACAATCGGTATTCAAGTCCAGCTTTATTTAATTTTCTACATAATAATTGCACAAATGCGTGCGAAACGGTTAAAAAAAAGGAGAAAAGGAATGCCAAAAATTGATGAAGAGCTAAAAAGAGGAGAGGCAACATTTCGATCATCCAATAATTTATTAGTAACAAAGTGGATGGATAAAAAAGATGTATACATGTTGTCTACTATGCATACGCAAGAATTTACAACGATAACCAGGCACAGAGAAAAAAAAGTAATACAAAAACCAGTAAGCGTATTGGACTATAATAATTCAATGGGTGAAGTGTGGATAAAGCGGATATGGTTATCAGCACGGTGAATTTCACCCGCAAATCCTTCAAATGGTATCGCAAATTTTTCTTTCATTTGTTGGACATTTGCGTGTGGAATGCTTATTGCCTTTACAAGCACAAGAGAAAAGAACCTATATCCATGGCAAAATTTCAGTTACAATTAATTAGGGAAATATTGGGAAAATATCACCAAAACAAAAGTCGTTAAAATCTAACAGGCAATAATCATCCACTAAGACAAACAGAAAGACCTTTTCTTTCGGTTTATAAATCGGCAGGAAAAAACCGAAGTAAAAGGTGCGTCGTTTGTACTGCAAACGATAAAAGACATGAATCTAAATATGAATGTAGAGACTGTAATGTGGATTTGTGTGTAGATCCTTGTTTTAAAATTTATCATTGTGAATTAAATTACTGAGAACTTTAATTTGACATATTAATTGCCCTCAATTGTATTTAATTATATTTAATTATAAATATATATTGTTTTTAGTTATAAATATATATTATATTTAATTAAAATTATAATATAATAAAAAATAATATAACATTTATTTAAATATTTTACTTTTATTAATAAATATATAAGAATATATTTAATAAAAATAAAATATTTTTAATTATAATCAAGATAAATCTCGACAGTAATAATTGCAAGATATACAAAAATGTCATTATGTAACACATAAAGAAGAGTACGATCCGTAGAATAACAAGGTAGCGTTGAAAGACGTGTAACTTCGAACACCAGTTTACCGACAACAATATGCCTACTTTGCGGAGCATTGCTTCGTTCAGTGGCGTTATAGACTACAGGCCCGACCTAAAAAATCGGTGGGTCATCTGATCCCCCAGGAAATCTATATGGGACGATATAGGGGCACAAAATAATAATTTTTAGCACTATGCCGTTACTTGTAAGTTGTCCAACTGAGTGCAGGTGAGAATTAAAAAGCACAAAATTTCCGGGTGCTTTTTTATCAAATGATTTTGTACGGCATTCTTACCACCTATAGTTCCATCGAAAATAATGAGAAAACACGTAGTGCCGTTTAAAAATAGTAAGCCACAAAGTCGGAAAAAATTTTTGATTTTCTGACAAAACCCCGGGTCTATTAAATCATTTGATTTTGAACGGCGTTGGTTTCATACAATTTCAATACCTATTCTAATTGATTATTTCGCAACGCCATACAAAAATCATGTAACAAGGGAGAAAAATCGAGGGTTAAAATCCACCTTTTTCCACGGGTCTGGGGGGTGATCTGAAAAAGAACGGCATCGGTTTCATTTGATTTTTTAGCATTTAGAAGTACTAATTAAAATAATGCCGTTTAAAAATTGTTGTTTATTTGAATGTATATCAATAATTAACTTAATTTAATCGTATATTTGACTTTTACAGCTGTAAAATCATTTAACTCTGTACGGCAACTTGTTTTTTAACATGACATTGCTAAGTACAATTGTTCTATATTATTGCCGTTAAAAAAAAACTGTTTTAAAAAAAAATATAGAGAAAACAAAAAATGAAATTTTTTCAATTTTTGCAAAAGTTTAAATTGTCGTACATTAATAACATAAAGCAATTTTTTAAATGTTATTGTTGTTTTAAATAGTATAAGGGTTAATGAATTAAGAAAAAATCATGCCGTACATTTTAATGCAGACCATATTTTTTGGCAGATAAAAATAACCCTACCGTTTTAGGGGGTACTTTATCGTCATCTAATACTGTACGGCATTAACATAATTTTGAAAAGAACAGTTAGTAATATGTAAAAATTATTTTGCCGTCTATTTAAAGTGAAACAGTGTGAATATTATATCCATAAATTAAAAACTATCAAACTCAGTATTAACATTTTTCAATAATTTTTGATGAAATATACTTCAAACATTGTTATAATTTATTTATGTAGGAAATATTAATAAGAAATAAAAAGTACTACAATTTTATTGAATAATTTCACATGTTTTATAAGTAAACAATAAAATTGCTGATAGCTGATTTAAACTACACAATATTTATGTGGAAATATATATATTTTTAATTTTATGACTTGCTTATTTATTATTGAAAGTACAATTGAGAATAACTAGTATTGTTAAATTAAGAAGTTGTTATAAAGAATTTTTTTTTGTTACGGAATTCCCAGCAAGAAAAAATAAAAGTAAAGTCTATTGCTGTGTATTTGATTGTACAAACATAGCTTGTCGTGATGAAAAAATTAGGTTTTTGACCTTCACGTAAGTATTTTCAACAATTATTTTTTCTGGTTATTATAAATTGTTACATCAATAAATTTACTCATGCTTTATTGTTTTTGTGTATTGTTATAGCTATTGATTCAACTCGAACTTATTAAAAAAAAACAAGTATTCCTAGTCAAAATCTTCCTTTAGGATCATCTAAAGAATGTGCTTGTCCTGTAGATCAAATAGATTCTCGAGAAGAAAAAATACGTAGAAGATCAATTTAATTAGTGACAGTTAATGATATTGCAATACTGCAACAACATGTTTACAAATACCACTTAAACCAGCCTTGCATGAACTATTCATTCTAATTATTCGACCATTTTTTAATATTTCACTAGTTATTTCATGTGGATTATTTTTAATATGTGAAGTTTGTAAACAAAAAGCTAAAATACTTATAATATTACAATTATGACGACTTGGTACTTGTCCACACTTAATAACATGTCCAGCATTTAATACATTTTCACCACCAACAAAATTTTTATTGCTTGGTTTTGTAATATGTTTATCTAATATACACATACACATACATATACAATATGCATATATATTATATTGTATGTATCTTCGCGTTCGTGCTACCCTCCTGAACACTATATGTACGTTTTAAAAATGTAAATTAAAAAATAGACAAGTATTTTAATAAATATAACATTCATTTAATAACTAATATTTATTATTTGAATAATATTAATTTTAAAGGAGAGTTCATTTTACAAAGCAAACAACATAAAATGAAAATTATATATATGTATTATTTTTATTACTTTTTTATGAATATGAACTATCAGATTTGTACGGCATTAATTTTTTATGGCGATTGCATTAAATAAAAATAAACTATTTAAATGCCGTACAAAAAAATGTCATACTAAATATCACCCAAAAGTACATTTTTTACATGGATTTTTCGGAAGTTTTTTTCCCCCCACAGACCCTTTGACCAAAAAAAATGTACGGGTGTGGAAAAATGTTATCTATGCATAAAATCCTTTCAAAAAAAAATTAATTTTATGTAGTTTCAAATCACCCCCCAGACCCGTGGAAAAAGGTGGATTTTAACCCCCTAATAATAATACAATTTACTCAGGTTTATAGTATTTTTCATTTCTGTCTAGTTATTGCATTCATTTTATTTTAGTGATAATCTATAATACTTTACTTAATTACAAAATTATACCGTAAAACAATAATTTTATCATCCAGATACTTTTGATAATAATAATAATAAATAATAGATCATTTTTCATGTTTTTTCATCTATAGCAACACGAGCCTTTTGAAAATATACAAAATTATGTTATAACAATGTTAAATAAATGCTTTAAGAAGTAATGCTACCCTGGCGCTCAGGAAAGTAGCTATAAATTTAAACTTATACACAGATATTAATTATGATAATTTAATCTTTAGTCTACATATATATATGCATATAAAAAAAAATTTTTTAAATTAAAAATTATGAAAAATTTACAATATTAAAAATTAAGAAAAAAGAAAATGGCAGAGATATAAGGTGTGATATGTAGAGCCCTGTTTTGCTGATGATGGGCACGATATCTTAAGATTTACTTAACCAATTTGTTTGAAATTTATAACAGTTACACTTCATAAGATTGTTTTAGTATTCATCGGACCGTTTTTTGATTTTGTGTCTTGTTCAAAAGTTATTAATTTTATAAACTTAAAATTTCAAGAAAAATTTGAATTCTTTTTCAAACAACTGCTATTTCTAGAAAAAATTTGTTTAATTTTTGTTCCACAATGAATACTAACCCATTACTTTTCTTATTAATAAATAATTATTGGTTTTTTCTCAGAACATCTGTTAAATCGAAAATCAGGCCCATCATTAGAAAAACAGGGCTCTACACATATCATCTTATATCTCTGCCATTTCTTTTTTCTTAATTTTTAATATTGTAAATTTTTCATAAAAGTATTATGTATATATGTATAAGAAAGATTATTTTATTATATTTAATGTCTGTGTTAAAAAAAGTTTAAATTTATAGCTATTTTTCCGATCGTCAGGGTGGCTAACCCCTTAATGGAAAATCTTGCAAATTGTGGTCAATTCTTAATTTTTGAAATTATAATATAAAATAAATTTTTATCTACAATTTATATTACTTCATTATTATTAAAAAAAATTTACAAATAAGCAAAACACTATACAATTATTATTATTAGTACATTTGTTTTTAAATGCTTACTTCCTAAGAAATTTAAAGATACCATATATTGGCTGACATTATATAATCTGTTCGTTCTTTTCCTTTACTTTTTCTTTTACTGTAAATATTATTTAAAATATGTTATATTAATGATTATATAGGATTTATATAGAAGCTACTGCGGAAAATAATATGGCTGTTTACATATGTCATTTATAAATATAGTAAAAACACAAAGATTTTAATTCCAAAATATATGAATTAATACGTAATATAAGTAATTTGAATGAAATTATGATAAATTAACCATAAAAAATATTTTTAGAGAATAGCATACACAATATAATTTCTAATATCGTAATATTTAACTTTTTTCAAATACCGTATAAATGTACGCTGTCATAGGTAGAAAGTAAGAATGCTCGGTGTGTCATTTAAAGGGTATTATTTATATCTATCCGCGGCCTTTTTATGCGAATTGCCCTACCCTCCTCCTGTTCATCGCCATTACTCGATAAATATTCTCTTTTCTTTTCTGGATTCTAAAACATGAAATATTTACGAATGTAATCTAAATTTATACATTTGTAGTCGAGTTATAGTAGTCAGTGTTTTAACATATACTTACGATACCTTTTTATCCCATTGCTGATGAAGATACCTTAGAAGTATAGTTGTCTTTTCTGTAACTATGACTACAAACATAGATTAATAGGAGTAATACTGTTAAAAATTCTAACTATAATTACTTATAATCATATATTCAAATATAGTTGAATAGAAACATACTTTGTTCTGGTGGATAATCTTTCGTTGGAAGATAGACTGATGGTCTTTTAACACAGGTACGATTTCCATTGTCAGTATGAAAGTTCGCAAAGTTATTTTCATCGTGCGAAGGAAGTCCTTTCAGAAATTCTGCGATAGACTGTATACAAGTATATTTTCCTAACATTTATATTAACCTAATATTTTTCAATTTACTTCATAATCATAACCTCAAACAATAAAGCTACAAAATTTTTAGTATCATTAGTGGAGGTAATAAATATTTTCTTACCATTATTAAAAAATTTACTATTCTAATACAAGGATGTTTAAATCCTTTCACAGGAATCCTTCCGCAGAAATCCTTCCAAAAAAATTTGCGTACAATTTAATTCATGAAAAAAGTATTGTTAAACTGTCGTGTTAGACAAAACACGAAATATGTATTGACTAGCTCGTAGCTCGATATACTAAACATAAAACATTACAAATTTTGTAAAAGCTGTCTTTTATCCGTTCAAATATTACTTGTAATATTTAACAAAGAATTGAATGAAACAAAAATAATATATTCTTCTAAATGAAAAAGAAAAATTCACAATTGAAGCGCACCGTATACTTCGTCAATTGTCTTATTGTGTTTGATGTTATAGCAAATTTATCTGTAGATAAAGAAGAGCCAATAAAATGTCTTTTCTGATTGTATGCTTAGTTATATATTCACATACATGTGGCGCATAAGACGAACTGACATGTATTTTTGACATCAATGTAATATACGTCGAATGTTTATCAACAAAATTGACAAATACCAAAATAAACATTTTTTTGATGAATTATTAATGAAGTATAATAATAATGTAAAAAATTATGATATTAACCAACAAATTAAATTTCACAATTTCGAAGGAATTTATCGTTGTGTAAAATTATTATGCATTGCAGGAAGTGGGTTAAATTGAAAAAGAGTAGTGATTGGTATGAATTGGAAGCAGAATCAATTAAAGATATAAGGCAATGTCTTGTACGAATAAATTTTGTTCAAATAGCATATGCCTGCGATAATGAAAGATTAATAGCTATAGACTCCAAAGGTATAGCTTATTACATTGACTTAACGAATGTACACCCATCTTATCAGAAACTTGGTTCTATAGGACAAGCTTGTTTTGTAGCATTCAATCCTATAGACAATAGTGAAATAATAATAGGTCTTACCACTGCTGACATAAAGCTTATGAAAATACATGCAAATATCAAAGAATTCTGTTTAATATCAGGACACAAATTACCACCAACAAATATCTCCTTTTATAAGGATTATTGCTTAACGTTTTCTTACAAAGAAGTTATAATATGGCATTTAAAATCTTTTAGTAAAGCGCACCAATTACATATTAATACTAAAAATGTATCCATAAAAAAAGCAAGCTTTTCAAACTTAGGTCATATTGTTGTATTATATCACAATGATAGTGTACAAACTTGGATGCTTAATCAGTTGGATACAGATACAAAATTAGATATCAAGAAATTTAGTATACGTAATATAAAAGACTTTGTTTTTACGCAAAATGGAAGAGCTATGATAATAGCTAGTACTCAAAACAAAATCATTGTTTTAAATACATATAACTGGAATATGATCAAAAGTTGGAGTTTACCGGAAAAATTCATTGGTGTAAAACAGATGTCAATTGTACCTTTGCCATTAGATAGCGGTGCTAATCAAATATTAGCAGTTATTTCATCAAATTGCATGGTCTACATTCTTAATTTAAATTTGTCACGTTTCATTCATATGAAACATGAAATCAATAACGTTAAAAAAATAGTAGTTTCTTCGGATGGTAGATATATGACGATTATTGATAAACAAGGATTCTTGAAATTAATACTTTGTGACAAATTGTTTTCTTCAGAACCAATGCGAACAGAAAAATTAGAAAAATTAGAAAACAAATGTAGACCTAAAGCTCACAAAATAAATGATCATCTTCAATGTATCAGACAAAATATAAAACAAGAATTACATCTCGATAGACTATTACTGATTTTACAAGAATTTGGAACATTTCCTGACAAATATCGTCCTCTTATCTGGTCTACGATATTAAAACTTCCAGCCAATAAAACTGCATTCATCTCTTTAATGAATAATGTAACGCAAAGAGAAGTTTCTTTAAACTTTCTTAAAAATTATCATTTAGCTGATCGCAGTAAGGTATCATTATTAACAATGATAATAGATTGTTTAATACAATGGTGTCCTTTACTTGCTCAGACTTCATTTTTGCCAAATCTAATATTTCCATTTCTTATGGTATTTCAGGTAATACTCTAATAATATCCTATTTAATTATGCTTCTATGTATAATTTTCTATTATATGTTTGCATACTTATTTCAGAAAGATCAACTATTTGCTTTGGAGCTTGTTTTAAGTATACTAGTAAATTATTGTCAAAAATGGTTCGAATATCACCCCTTACCGCCTTTAAATATTTTGGGTATTATTGAAAATATTCTATTGAGAGCAGATCCACAACTGCTAAATGTTTTTTGCGAACGTGGTATAACATCTATAGAATATGCATGGCCGTTACTGCAAACAACAATGAGTGAAGTATTGTCTGGTGATGAGTGGCTTATTTTGTGGGATCATTTATTATCTTTCCAAACATCTACTCTTTTTCTTATGTGCATTATTGCCTATAGCATTTGTTCGCGTAATATTATTTTCATGTTGCATACGGCTGAAGATTTAAAGCGTTTCTATAGGACGCAAGGGCATATTAGAGCTAAAGAGTTGTTAAAAGTAGCGCAACACCTTGATCAGGACGTTCCACATCGACTGCATCCTAATCTTTATCTTAGGTAATATAATTATGAATTTTTATTTGAATTTACATCTTAATATATATTAGGACCTTGAATAAGTTCTCGCTGTTTCATCAAAGATGGCAATAGCAGTACTCCGTGCTTGAAATTTCGAATGGTAATGCACTTGCAAGGAAGTACTGTATCTAACCTGAAATTTCAGTGTATGATAGTTCACTTTAGTGTAAACAAAGTAATTTCTTATTAGTTTTGAAAATGTCTACTTTTGTGCTAACTAAAGTGTATTTGCGGGAAATTTTATTGTACTACTTTATTCAAAAGAAATCGGCAGCTAAAGCACATAGAATTCTTGTTGAGACTTATGGTGACAATGCTCTGTCGGATACGACATACAGAGACTGGTTTCGACGCTTCAAAAATAATAATTTTGAACTTGAGGATAAAGAACGTTCTGGCGCACCAAAAAAATTTCAAGACAGAGAATCGGAGGAATTACTCGATGAAGACCGATCTTAGACGCTAGCAGAACTTGGAAAAACATTACAAGTTGATGAGTAAACTTTCAAAACGTTTAAAAATGTTAGGAATGATCCAGAAGCAAGGACATTGGGTGCCATATGAATTGAAGCCAAGAGACATCGTACGGCGTTTTGTCACCTGTGAATTATTGCTTCAACGGCAGAAAAGAAAAGGTTTTTTGCACCGTATCGTGACTGGCGATGAAAAATGGATACACTATGATAATCCAAAGCGTAGAAAATCATGGGGTAAGCCTGGCCATGCATCAAAATCGTCCGCAAAACCAAATATTCATGATTCGAAGCTTCTTCTCTGTATTTGGTGGGATCAGCAGGGTGTAATTTATTATGAGCTGCTCAAACCGAATGAGACTATCACGGGGGATCGCTATCGACTTCAATTGATGCGTTTGAGTCGAGCCCTAAAAGAAAAACGGCCGCTATACGAGAAGAGACACGACAAAGTGATTTTGTTACATGACAACGCCCGGCCTCATGTTGCAAAACCAGTGAAAACTTACCTAAAAACGCATCGATGGAAAGTTCTACCCCACCCACCGTATTCACCTGACATAGCACCCTCCGATTTTCACCTATTCCGTTCGATAGCACATTGCTTAGCTGATCAGCGTTTTCATTTTTACGAAGAAGCTAAAAAATGGGTCGATTCTTGGATAGCCTCAAAAGACATGTCGTTTTTCCAACGCGGAATTCATATACTGCCAGAAAAATGGGAGAAAGTGATCTCTAGTGATGAGCAATACTTTCAATAAAACGTTTTTGCTCCTTATATTTTAAATAGTTTTTATTTTGTAAAAACAGCGAGAACTTATTCAAGGTCTTAATACTATAATTTATTTTAGGAATAAGTTAATACAATTGCCAAAGAAAGGACCATATCCTCCGTTTGTATTAGAAGATTATCCAAAATTTCTTACCGAAGAATTAAATATCTCTCAACTTCAAAAGCTTCAAAAACAAAAACAAATCTTGCAGAGGTACAAACAACAAGCTGTATTAACAGAGGAAAAAAGATTAAACAATGCAGCGAAGACTTTTATGGAAGAAATTCATAAAAAAAGACTTCATGGTAAAGGATCAATAATCTTATTAATCTTATTAATTAACAATAATCATTTAAATAATTATGTATAGTTTGTTTGACATAAAATTTTAATTTTTCAGAAGTAAAGAAATCTTTTCAAGCACAATTATATAATAAAGAATTAGAATTAAATGAAATAATGGAACAAATGAAAGGAGAAGTAGCATCATATAAACATATGGAAAGAAAACTTTCTCATATTTTAACAAATTCAGAATCAGAAACATATAGTAGTACAGATTCAGAAAATACTTCAAAAATGAATAACAAAGAATTAAGAAATTGTACAAAACTGCAAAGAGATGTAGCTAGATTAGAAGATGAAGTACAAAATGTTTTAGACGAATTGAGATGTAATAGACCGACTAGTTAATATTATTTAATTTTAAATATATATTCCTTAATATTTATTTAAAAATTGTAATCGTGAAAAAAGTACTCTTCTATCTTATATTTTGGAATTTATCAAAAAAGTAGCTTTCTCATATGTATTTGGGTACATATGATATCTAAAGAAAAAAAAAGAAAAAATATTTTTATTTGCAAAAATATTTTATTTTTTTATGTTTCTCAATATAAAAAGTTTCTTGCATCATATGCAATTAAATTAGGTTATGCCTTGATTTTATATGTATATATTATTACGCATCTGTCTAATTATATTTAATGATCAAAACTGGACAAACGAATAGACAGGTACATTGAGTTTTTCCCGTGCCTTTAATTCAGTAAGTTCCATTATCACTAAACATTCCACTATTTCTGCATTTAAAGATTTTAATAATTTAACAGCTGCACCCATAGAACCTGTATATAAACTGCATATTAAAATATAATAAAAATTAAAATATTATGTAGATTCAAATATGTACGTAAATCAATAGCTGAAAGTTATAAAAAATTAAATCCTACCTCCGGTTGCTAATAAATCATCGATTATAAGAACTCGAGTACCTTCCTTAATGCTTTCTACTTGTAATTCAAATGTGGCCTGTAATAGCAACAAAGTGTATAAATTAATCAAATGTATGAAAACAATTTGAAATAAGAAAAGAAAAACTCATAAATTGTGTATAACTAACTTCTCCGTATTCCAAATTGTAGCTTTGACGTGCTACTTTTCCTGGAAGTTTCCCCTTTTTCCTAATCGGTATGAAAGGTTTGTCAATTTCGACACATATCATTGGGCCAAGTAAAAATCCACGGGAGTCCAAACCTACAATCAAATCAACTTCAAGGAACAAAACATGTTCCACAAGCAGATCTCTCATGGCTTTTAATGCTAACGTATTTTGAAACACAGGAAATATATCTCTGAAAATAAGTAACTTCTACTACATAATACATCTAATAAAAAAAGAAAAAAACTAGCAAAATAAATTTCATTGAAATGTTTAGTTTATTTTTATTTTATATGACTTACCGAAAAATAATACCAGGTTTAGGAAAATCTTCGTAATTCTTAATAGAATCCTTGAGTAATTTTAATTTTTGACTTTTATCCATTTTGATGCACGTCTATTTTTTTCAAGAAAAAATGGATCAATCTTCCTAATGTTTCAATTTCTATTATAATATAAGTTTATAATAATATATAATCGTCTATGTTTGGGTATATATTTAATTATCAAAGAATGTAAATAAAATACTTTAAATTGCTTTTGTATTTAGATTACACGTATTGATAAATTTTAAGTCATAAATATAGAAAAAAAATAAACTGAAATAAGAAGAACGACGACATTAATTGAAACACGTGATCCACTTGATGACAGTGATATACATCAGCGCCATTACTTTGTCGTAGACATATACAGGGTGTATTGGAAATTGTGATACAAGTCGAAATTGAAATGACTTGTGATAAAAGCGCTTTTGTTTTCGAGCAAATCGATTATAAAGTTCTATCAAGTACGCGTGCATTTCAATATATTTTTCTTAGATTTTATAAAATATGCTGTGAAAGGATAATAATAATAAGAAGAAAATATTCAAGATACAATTGTATAAGTACTATGTATTATTAGCATTCAACACACGTTTAATATGTTTATGCGCTTGAAAACGATTATAGAATATATTTACAAACCTTTTATCAAGTAGATGTATAATGAAATAATGAATATATTACTTCCAAATACTTGGTATATTTACTTTTACACTTAAATATATTCTTATATTTTATTATTTTAATCAATAAAATTATTTCGCGAAGACTCATTGTTCATCTTTAACAATAACAAACTCTACATATATATATCCCATTGAATGAATTATTCTGAATGTTTTAAAATGGCAGTGCTTTCAAATAAACTCATAGCACGATTCTAAAACTTCATTTGCTTGTGCAAATTATAAAATGTACATTTGTACAAACACACCATGCATAGTATTGATTAATTATCGGTATACAGTATTAAATAATCCTCAATGCATTATCACTCTGTATACGTATCTCTGAATAAAGTTTATACAATAATCAGAAACAAATGTCGATAGACAACATACATTTTAACGGTGTATGTAAATCTCCAATTCCTCTTTATGACTAGCAGTTCTAATTCATCAATCGCGTTCGGTATTATATTAAAATAAAAAGATCGATCCACACAATGGAATAGCAAACGAAATATTCTCAAAAGTGTTCAAGCGATTGTTCACACCTTGGTTGTGGCCAATAATTTAATGTAATGCGCCTTATGTGTGATTTCGAATTCCTGGGCTGGTAAAAAGCATTGGGTTTGTATTCTAGGATGACGGATCTTACGTACAATATTTCGACCAATTAAAACGAGCACGATCAAGAGAGCACAAGTTGCTCCTACGATAATTAAAATAATAGCTTCTGTATTTTGTTTGAAACGTTGCACCTCAACGCATTGAGATCGACCACGATCGTTTTCAGTAATACTAAATGCAATCGATTCGGCATTAGCAAGATCGTCTAGACTGGCGCATACTTTGTAACGACCTGGCACTAATACTTCCAGACTAACAAACGTTAAACTGCAATTCAATTTACATTTATGTATGGCTGTTTCAGTATTGAAGACAACTATGGAGATTTCGCACGGCGAAGCACCTGATTTTTCCGAAGGTGATAAACCGACGTTTACGTGTAAAGAACCTTGATCAGACACATTAACATGAACTGCAATTATTCGGACGTCTAAAGAATTAATAGTATTTGCAGGTAGTTGATCCTGCTGTTCTTCTTGTTTAGTCTCTTCCAACGTTATAATGTCGCTACAACCCAAACCAAGAGACTCGTCATTGTACGCCGTTGGAATAAATAGTACTACGCAGTAACGATATTTATGACCAAGCTGTAAATTAAATGACGGCGGGGTGGTTACTGGCAAGGAACAAGGATCTTTCATCATATGAGGATCACAATGTAATGGATTAGACTCCGTTTGAACCTCGTTGTCCCCTATAGTTTCGTAAACGATCAGTGTGTCGCAAGTGTAATTTTCTGTGCAAGGCTCTATGTTCCATAAAAGATGAATTCCAGTTAATTGATTGTAACGATACTCCTTTAAAGTTGCTCTATTCATAGATGGTTCTCCGCATAGCAGACTTCCTGGCGAGACTTGAGTCAAAATTCCATTTTCCAAGGTAGGTGGTGTGGCACAAACGGCGGAAGATTTGTCCTCCTCGCTTAAACTCGAATTATTTAGCCAAGTGGCAAAGTCTAAGAGGGTACAATCGCAATTTAAAGGATTATCAGCAAGAGAGAGTCGTTTTAATCGTAATTTCGAGATCGGCACATCGTTAGCAACCATCGTAATTTCGTTATCGTCTAAACGTAAATCTTCGAGACTTTTCAAAGGCACTACTAGATCAGCCGTTAAAGATCGTAAGAAATTATGCATTAGATCTAGATTAGTCAATTTTTCTAAATGTGCCAATGACGCGCTAGAAACGTCTACTATACGATTATTAGCTAAATCCAATTTAGTCAATGTAGATAAATGCTTGAACGAGTGATCCTCCAAAACGTCGATCTGAAACATGAAAAACATGCACTGTATGTCGTCTATTGATCAAACAAAATCTACCTTTTCACATCACTAACCTGATTATGACTGAGGATGAGATAACTCAAATTTCTAGCACCGTTTAAAGCTCCTTGTTGTACATTGATAAATTCATTCTCGGATACACTAAGAAAATGCAAACGAGGCATCCACGGAAGAAGATTTGGTCCCATTGGTCCCAATAATAAATTACTCGACAGATCGAGTTCTTCCAAATTCTTCAGACCTCTTAACGCCGAAAGAGCTGAAACGCTCAAACGATTCCCCCGCATTCGCAAAAATCGAAGATTTGGAAGTGCCGCAAAAGCTTGCGGCGATAATTGTGAAAGTAAATTATCGCACAAATCCAGATACGTTAAGCTTGATAAGCCCTGAAACAAATGACACAATACTTACAATTTTAATGAGACAATGTTTACAATTATTCATTAAGAAACTTACGTTGAACGAATCTGCTTCTAATGTCTTCAATTTATTATGAGAAAGATCCAATCGATCTAATCCAGTGAGATACTTCAATGCCAACGTTGGAACGGATTCTAAAAGATTATTAGGAAGTCCAAGAGCCTGAAGTGGTCTAGCTAGAGCAGTAAATGCATTTTCATGAACGCGTCTCAGCTCTCCGCTAGAAACTACGAGTCCATGTAGGCCAATATTTTCGAGGAAACATGCTGGCAATATAGAAATTCCTGTTACAGTTACGTCTAAGAGAGAAATGGTTCCTGCTTTACTGCTCTTTAAATGTTCGCTGATCACCTAATTGAAATAAACAACAAAGACGTTCAATTTTTCGTAACAAACATATCTTACAACAAATAATAATGTAGAATGTAATATTATATATACATGTAAAGCTGTTCTTTCTCCAGTACATCTAAGAGTATGTGGAAAATCACAAGAACATTCAACGCTTGGTCTCGTAATATTAGGACATTTCCAAACAGAGTCGGACATTAATGATGCCGTTGAAACTTCTTCTGAATCTTTTTCACTAGAAGTACTTGACGAAGTAGTTATATTTTTGATGCTTTCGCTCGAACTCGTCGTCATCATCGTAGCGTCTACTATGGATGTTGTCGTCGAATTGATCACGCTTATATCTGTACTTGTAGTTATTATCGAAGATGACTTAATCGTCGATTCATTGTTTCCGCCATTGAAACACGATGCTGTTACGATAGTGGCCAAAACAATGAAACTTTGAGATATCCTCGACATCCTGAAAAGTATAATAATTATAGATTGTAGATACAATTTGTTTAACGTGAATTATTTCAATAATATCGATAGAAAATCGATCTTTTTATTATATTCACATTTTAAAACAATTTGATTATTGTTTCATCAAAATAACCCTCTTGGCAATCAAATTTAAAAAAAAATGAATTAAATTAATTTTGGTAAATATTTTTCAGTTTTGTATATACAATTAAAAGTCGATGTCACACGCTTATTACAACGAGGTATGGCTCGTAACAAGAAGCGATTTGGAAAAATTATTGGAATTCGATCGAGATCTACAAAAAAGCAAACCTATAAAGAATAGAGAAAATGCATTAGATCGTGCACTTAATCTTTACATAAGGTGTATTACAAATTGGAATTGTTCTTTTTTTTAATCTCGTATCTTTCATATATCTATTTTTACATATATATATTTATAGATATCGATATCTTGTAAGAAGACTTGTCATATGTTATAATCAAATGGTACAAACACAAAAACGAGAATTAATCAAGAAAGTAGTCGATTGTGCAATTGGACGAATGCTCCAATGCAAAAGAGAAGTCGTTAAATTGGATTCTTCTTATTTTCAGTATATAAAATCTATTTTACTTTAATTGTAAGATAATTCTTATTGTTAATTAATTGTCAT
This sequence comes from Polistes dominula, assembly GCF_001465965.1. The sequence continues at coordinate 566,063 of NW_015149013.1, forward strand.
GATCATAAATCGCTTACGAATGATCAAGGTGGCCCGACGATGTGTTGTATAAATTAAAATTAACGCCAGACGATGTAAACACTCCTGGCTTGACGATCGATAAAAATCATGCTTTAGAACGTAAAGAGTTAATCGAGAAAATAAAAAGAGAAGAGGAAGAAAAATGTACGTTTCAAAATGAGAAATTGAAGTAGTTCCATTTTCAATGTTTTATTATTTTTGATTAAAAATTCTGATCATTTGTTGATTGGTCGATCAAAGCAATACTATATTATATTTTTATACTATTCTGTCAGATGTATCATACGTTGTACTATGTTTCAGCTTTTATGATAAGAGAACGAAGCCTTTCACAGGTGATGATAAGTAGTATGATGGAACTCGAGGAATCACCGTCTAAAATACAATTAATGCGTAGAAGAAGACACAGGCCTACTGATACCGCGCAAATGAAAGTTTTAATAGAAACGCCTGAGCAAAGGCAAACTAGTGAAGCTCGAAAAGCTCGAGAAGCTGCTGAAAAGGTTATGCACGATGCGGTGCTTTTGATACAGTCACATGAAAGAGCTAGAGTCGGACGTTGCATTGGTAAAGAAGGTAAATTCAATCTAATAATTTTTGAAGAGAAAACTTCTTTAGAAGGGAGTGAAGCCGAAAAAAAGCGAACAGAAACGCGGTGACGTTTCAAAAAGAGACAAACATATAGGATTGAGACTGCGAGAGAATGAGACAGAACATAGCTACACAGTTTTTCCTATTCTTGGTCTCCTCTTTATGCTCTGCTTCGTAGTATTGCTCCTGGTTGTATATATGTGTTTGTGTGCGACTGCATACTACGAAGCGTGGACTCATATCATTAAGATACTAAACCTGCATGTATGTAGGGGCGATATAAGGGTAGAAGAATAAACAGAGTAAGCGTGTAGGCGACAAAAGAATAAGATACAAACGAACCGACGATCGAAATAAAGAAAGAAGGTGTGTGATCTGTCTTTGTAAGTTGTTAAGTTGAGTAAGTCCTGTGTGAGTGTGGAAGGTTCTCGAACGATACCGATGCTTTGTTTATTGCATCAGATCGGACGTTTTGCAAAATTCGAGAACAGCGTGCGGATGGAATCAAAAAAGCGGGTATTGAGTCGTCATGAGTAGTCGCCAGTCGCTAGTCGTCATCAGTCGTTTTTCGTTGTCATTCAGTTGAAAAAGTTCAGTTGCGTATATCAGTTGTTATCATAAGATTGTTAAGCCTTTATTGTTTCTTTTCTAATACCTATTTTAAATATATTTTATCAATAAAATTAAATTGTGTGTACATTAACCTCGCACCTCTATACTAAACAAAATCCTACATATATATATATATATATTTTTTTTTTTTCTATCTATGGCTATCGCATTCGGCATTCTATCTTAATTGATACAATTTGGAAAGTGATAGTATTTCTCAGCTACCCTCATTCCAAGATCATACCGGTGCCCTTTGATATATATGGTAACAATATTATAATAAATAAATCCTACAATTATCTTACTCTTGATACTCTGCATTCGACTCATTCTCTCGAGGCTTGGTTTTAAGAAGGTTTCACTTCTAACACGTGTGATTTGCACACTTGATGTTTATTTTTATAATTCCTTATTTTCTTGAAAATAAAAACGATATTTCATATAACATTTTATTTCTATTTATTCAATATTGACCTTTAGCTTTACTTATATATGAATATAAAAGAAAATTGGAAACCGGTGATACGGCTCCGCCAATGAAATTCGATAAAGCAACGTATATTAAAGCGATCGTTATTATTCAACGTGCTTGGAGAACATTTGCAGCCCGAAAGGATTTCAAAAGGAAATTAAATCGTTTAGAAGAAATTTTAGATATGACGATCCCAAGTTGGAAGTCTCTAGATATTTATCAAAGAGACGAAGAAATTTTTCAAAAGAGATTACAAATCATACCGACGTACGCTGCACGAACTGAAAAAATGTTTCACGATGAACGTATTAGGGTGACATTTTTTAGTATAAGATTTTAAATATGATGATTTGTTCAATTTGGCAAGAGGACCAATTTGTTGATAACATGTTTTTTTTCAAAGTTGTTGAAAATGGTAGGGCCTGGATTAATAGAGGATATAACCGATGAAATCCAAGAATGGTTCATCGTTTGGTACGATACAGTTGGACACTTTGATGTTTATCCACCAGAAGAGTTAGGTGGTAGCGTTTTGATAGTGACGGGACAGACTACGGATCCAGAAGAATATTTAATGCAACAGATACAAAAACAGAAAGATGCAAAAACTAAAAAGATTGCACAACCAGAGAAAGCAAAGATAAAACCAAAAGTTAAAGAAATTGCTAGAGGATGGTTTATGCCAGAAACTCCAGCATTTACCTGTTTGGAAGAAGCAAATAATGAATTCATCGAAAATTGGAGCTATCGAGACGAATCTTGTAATCCTTTACAAAGACCTTATCTTGATTTGATCGCCGATAAACTTTGTTACGAACTTCAATTAGAAATGCGACTGATCGTCGATGAGCTTATGAGACTCGAATTGGAGAAATTGAACGAAGCTTTATTGAAAGATCACGCGGCTGATAGACCTAAATTTCAGATTCCTCGGATGCTAGGTGCACGTATGTATTATCTTGTCAAAATAATTCATTGATAGAAATAATATAATAAATTTATCGAAAAAATAATGATCATTAATTAAAATCAGAGAGACTACCAAGAAAGAAATCAAAAAAAAAATCAAAAAAGGATCGTTTAGCTGATATTTCTATAGAAGAACTTTTCAAAGAACTTGTACAAGAAAATATTATTCGAAATTATCCAGAAAGAAGTTTGAACAATTGGTTCGGTGATCTTGCTTACCAAAATTACGAAGCATATTCTGAATTTCGAGATCACTATCATCGGCTTGGAGAGATCAAACAAATTATCATGGAATATTGCGTGCTACCCCTCTCTTCTAAAGAAATACATACAATTGCACCCTTAATACGATCCGTTTGTATTTGTGGTTTACCTGGATATGGTAAAACTTTTCTGGTCGATGCAATTTGTTCGGAGGTTAAATATTCAGTTTTAGACAAATTAACCCCTTAAGCAGCACGCTCGAGTTAACTCGAGCGGCGTATTATTTTATATTTCTATGATTTTTTACACTCAAATATATTAGAAAATTGAAAATAAGAATGTGAAAGCAAAGAAAAAGAATCGTTTTTTCCGAAATAGTAATTCGAAAAGAAAGATTAAAAAGTCGACGTACGTGTAACATTGCAATACTCGGCTCTTCTCTGCAATGTGGAACAAAATCCAAAATTAACATAAAAATATTGATTATTTCTGTATTTTAAAAATTTTTTTGTTAAAATAATGTTGTAAACTATGTTTTTATACAAGAAAAAAAATGATTTTTTTTGCCGTTTTTTTTTCAAAATCAATGCTGCTTAAGAGGTTAATAAGAAAGAGTAATATTTTTAACTACTAATTAAATATTAACTCTACCCCATAGGTTGGTGCACTCTTATTCGATTTAACACCATCTGTATTAATTGGTAAATACATTGGTAAAAAAAACGAACGGAGATTAATGGATATCATTGGCAAATTAAGTCGCATTTATGCCCCTTCAGTGATATTTATCGACGGTAGCGAGAAACCATGGTTAAAGAAAGTCCCATTAGTTGAACGATATCTTCAACCCAAACGATTTGCTAAACACCACGCAAAGTTTGTCAAAAGTATCAGACCAGGTGATCAGGTAATAATCGACGAATTATTTTCTAATTCTTACTTCGTCAAAGTATTTCGCGTGAAATAATCATTCCTTCTACTTTCCCAAACCCGACCAAAACTATCAGTATTCGCCCACTTAGGAAAGAAAAAATACTATTTTTACTCTTTCTTCGATATGAATGAACTCCAGTTAAGCGAGAACCACGGGTCGATTCAAACAAGACTTTTTTCTTTCTCTCTCTCTCTCTCTCTCTCTCTCTCTCTCTCTCTCTCTCTTTCACTCTTTCACTCTTTCTCCTTTTATTACTTGAAACGCCTCGATCGTCCGAGGCTGGTCATCAATGAAACACCTCCTACCGGTATACGGAACGAGAAGAACGTAGGTGGTAGCAAGTTAACATAGGATTTAGAGTGTCAGAGATTCCGGACAGTTACTGTTACCCACTGGCGTAGCTATCGTAAGACATGATTTTTAAAATTCTTTTTTTCAGCAGTCATATCGTGTCTCGTAGAAAGGCAAGTATAAGAGATAGACGTCTTTCGTTTAATTTTATACAGAGTACGAGAGTTTATCATTCGAAATATTTTATTGAAAATTTATATTTTTAGGTTTTATTCCTAACTGTTTCATCGGAGCCATATAAAGCAAAGGGTGCATTTACAAAAATTCACAATGTATTTATAATGATACCTCTTACTGATTATAATACTCTATACATGTATTATAAATATATGTTAATGAAATATCATGGAATAGATAGAAACATAGACGTTTCTTGTCTAGCTAAAATGTCCGTTGGCGTACCTTTGAAATTTATTCAAAAATCGATTGAAAAGGTATTATCGCTCGAAAGAAGAATCATTTTGAATTATGAACCATTATCGCAAGTAGAAATTATGGAAGAAGTTTGGAAATACGAGCCTCTCGCTAACAAAATCCTTGAACAATATAAACATTTCGAAAATAAAACTCCTCTTGGTCGAATGAGAGAAAGAACGGTAGCTAAAGAGAAGGAAGCCTACGAGAGAAGCGCTGCTTTGAAAGCAATGCGGGAAAAGAGAAGAACGTAATAACTAATGTTGAAAAAGTACATTGAAAGCAATTCTAGCGATCGAAGATTGAATGGTTCCTTCTTTCTCTTGCATCGATGTTCTCCAATGCTCTCAAGAAGTCCGGACGCGAAACTGGTTTTCGTCTTCGGAGATGCTGAAAATGCTGAGAGCATTCATTGAAAAAACAATCAAGAGCCGATGCAGGTAGTACCATGAAAGCTGTCGCTACGTATTTATCGACTTCATTATTTCTTATCTGTTTCTTTGAAATTTTATATCTCAAATCTCGAGAAATTTTGTATACACGAAAATCTGAAGAAATAATATTTAAACTTTCACATATTGTCGAATGATAGGAAGAAAAAAAGAGAGAAAAAAAAAATCTTAAGAATATTTAATTTATCATGTATGTGTACAACGAATTATAGCCGATATAAAAAAAAAAACAAAGGAAAAAGAATATAAGAATAAAAAATATTATCTCGCAAAGGAAACTTGATCCGTCTCTACTGCATTTAATTAGCGCCAGATTCGAATGATCGACGGTGAATGATCAATGAATTTTCTACTGAATATAAATAGGAATAAAATTTGTTTAAGCAATGTTGAATATTTTATCAGAATGATGTATCAACCCTATACGTTTTATACACGAGTCTATTTACCAGTTGGAAAAAGTAAACGGTAAAAAGCGAGTAGGAAGAAAATGAGGGAAAAAAAATGTCCTGTTTGCGATGTGCGACGTCCTTTTTACAAACGTATCTACTGAAATGGTATGCGTAAAGATACGGCTCCGTTCTTTAGGTATATCTGTGGTGTCTGTAGTTACTCTTACCAGACAACACACGCACACCGTTTCCCGCGCAACAGAGATGGTAGATTTACGCGCAAGCGAAGTAGAGTACCTACATGTACATGTAGGTATACAAAAGTATTACGATGAGCAAAAGAAAAAGGTAAGAAGAGCGCACCTGAGAATAGAGAATACGTTCGTCCAGAAGACGTTAATCTTCTTTATATTAGTCTTCTTCCTCTTGTTTCTTTCCTTCTTTTTCTCTTCCTACCTTCTTGGTGAAAAGACGAATAGACGGACACTTAAAAGGTCGCGCGCGAAATTCAGAATAAGAAGGAGAGAAAGAGAGGCAGATAATAACGGCGATCATGCCGATGAGGAGAACTAAATGACGACGAACACATATCGTCCCCCTTTTCAACTTCTAACGCGCGTAGAAAAGGGCGCGTAATTGGTAATATTTGAAATTTAAGAAAAATTCGAAAACGACGTCAACGACGTCAACGATGACGATGATCGTGAAAGGACGTCGTGCTACGGGACACTGTGCATCGAGCCATGCGATGAGAGAGAAAACGTGTCACCTTCGCCATGTCCACGTGGTGGGGAAATAGTGGTGGGTATCTTGCTTGCCGGTAAGCTGTGTCTGTCCGTCTCTCCGTGTCTCTTCGCGTAGCACATAGCATAGCCATGTATGGAACACAAGACGACGTTCTCTCTCTCGGCCCTTACGCCCACTTGAGATCTCCGTAACTGCTCGCACACCTCCCTCTCCCCATACACTATCTTGCCAACCCACCTTCCTGCCTTAACTCCCCCCAACCCCCGTCCCACTACCCTTTTCTTGTCTGACCCTGCCTCTACTTGTTGCCCGATGCATGAACAGGTATCGTCTCACAGGTTGACAACGTTGATCGACCTGCAAATAATTCTGACATTCATATTTTCAACAGTTCCGCTTCAAAAAAATCTTTCATCGACGATTATCCAAACATCTAATAAATAAATAATATACTTAATATCTGTTCAAATCTATTATACTATTATTATATTATCGCAATCAACATATAGAAATATACATGTGTAATATTATCATTCAATAATATATGAATTATACAGACGTTTTTATATCTCTGTAATTTCAAATTTTTTTTTAACATATACGGCTTTTTCTGTCGAAACAAATGTTCTTCCCGCTAAAAGATTTAAATTACGCGAGAAAGCGTGGCATATTTAGATATATAAAATTTGCTAAATACTTTTGAATTAATTTGAAGGTCTTCGGAATACTCGTGAAATGCTTTTTGATATTGGAAATCGGTATGTTCCGTTACGAAATCACGTAAAACCGGGCCTCTACGCCTACGCCAGTAGAACTGACATGGCTATAGTAAAAGAAAGTTTGACTTCTTTAACGAATGTGTTTATTCGACGATGAGAACAAAAAATTATTTTAAAACTGTAATATTAAGATTTTCTTTATCCCTATAGTATAATTACATTTTATAGGCAATGAAAAATTATGATTAACAAATACTTTCATTGATGAACAGTTAAATATACATATATTCCATTTGTAATAATATTTATTTAATGCGCATAATTTGATATAAATTCAATTTTGAATTTACTTAAAAAACAAAAAATGTAACTTTCATTATTCACTTTTAACCTTCCTATGAGGTATTACTTACATGTTCGTGGAACACGTGGGAGTAAAACTAACGCAATATTATTGCAGTTATTCTTACCTTTCATGCTCCAACAGTTTCACTATCGCTTTGAAAGTACCTCGGATGTTTCATAGTCCTTTCGTTGAATAATATTTCGTTTTTCGAAAATCTTCATTATTTTTTTGTTTATAATAAATATATGGACGTGAGATTGTTGTTTGGATTCTATAAAATTGAATATAATTTTGAATTCCTTATCAGAGATTAATATTTATTGTCATGAAATTAATTATCAATAATATAAGGAAATGAAAGAAACGTTGGCAATTAAATAATATGAAACTTTTTGATTGCACATTCTCGATAATTCTAATCAAAGGTATCGATGTGACAATTATTTCTTAAGAATTAAACGAAAACTTGAATGATTCTATGGGAAGCCAGTTGTTCACACGCTACTACCCAAAGAACTGCAAGTGCATTAACAAAAACCTGCATAGTCCAAACCGGCTTCATCGAAGCTAGTCGATCAACCTGTTTGTATGTATATATCTGCTATAAATTTATGTATAGTTATTATTAAATCTATTTGAACGAATAGTAAAAATATTATTTAATTTTTTTACCTAATGGTTTACATATCTCACTTCTTTTTGCATATAAAATATTAAAAATTCCCAACGAATTAATAGAAGTTAATATAATTATAGTATTATTATAAAGAAATTCATTTAAAAAATATACAATTATTTCCATATACTGTTAAACATATAAATCTTTTACGTTTGTACATATGTTCGATCCATCTATAAATATTTTACACTTCAATCATTTAAATCTCTTATGAGGGATAATTTCCTTTCCTTTTTTTTCTTTCTGTAATTCAACTACGACACTTTTTTTTTGCAAAATTAACTTGTTCTATTATATCAATATAATCCTTAATATCAGACATGTATCTTCTTAAAAATTTATGATCTCTTTTCACATTTACAAGTAACTCTTGGATTTCTTTCTCTCTGTAATGATACAAAAAAATACCTAAATTAATGTGCATATTAATTTATCATAAATTATTAAAGTATTATATCTTTTTATAAACTCACATTACAGTACCCAAAATAGAAACGATCTTGATGTGTGATGAATTTATTTTATCAAATAATTTAATATCCATTGTAATTTTCAATATAATTTCCATGCATTTACTTCTTGATATAAATGTTATGCTAAAATAAAAATGAATAATAAATAATGTTGAGAAATTATTTATATAATTATTACATATCATTTATATAGATAAAATAATTACCTTTCTGTATTTATTTCCATTAAATTTGTATCTTCTAATTGTTTTAGATCAAATATAAAATCTAATATTAATTTCACATCTTCTGAAATATGATTTAACAAGGGAATAATATCTTCTTCGTATATATATGATTGACAAATATATTCTATGTTTATTTTCTCAATTATTAATTTATGTGCAATACTTAAGAACAAATTTTCATCATCTGCCAAAAATAAATAAACAATATATTTTAAAAAGTACGATTTAAAATTACTTCTACAGTAATTTCATTTCCTTACTTTCTACTCGTGAAATTACTTTAATATCTTTGATCATGCACGTGTCAGTATTGATATTATTCTGAGTATATATTATTATCAGTAGAGATGTAGAAATAAAACCAACCACTATCACTTGTTTATCTATATTCTCATAATATAAATCCCATATGCAATCGTCACTAAAATAAACAAAAGAGCATAAACATTATATTTTGACATTTTATCCTATTTAGGTATTAATCTATTAAAGTTAGAAATGTATTATTTCTATAAATAATTACCTAAGCATATGGTTCTTTAATTTGTTTACTAGTAAAGAAAATTTATCCTCTTGAAAACTGGAATTTTCTTTAGTGTTTTTTTCCAATGCAACTTCTTCTCTCAAAGAGTTATCATTATTTTGTGTTATATCCATGCTGCATGTTAAGTCTATTGAAAAAGAACTTACTAGTTAGCATTTGTTTCATTATGTTGCTAAAACTATTAATATTTATTATACCTTTTTTGTCAGCTATTGGGGTAATATTATTTTCTCCAATACACGTTTTATTTTGATTGTAAGCAGAAATTAATGTTGGTGAAAAAACACGTGATCTATAAAGAATCTGATTGTTGCTACTATGAGCATTAGCACATTCACTTATATCCATGGCTGAATTTTTCTTAGACTTTATTATACATGCCGCTGAAACGTTTTCAATATTTTTGTCTTTTTTATCTAATTGTTTATCTCTATGAGTAATTTCTAATTCTATAGAAGTATTAGTAAGTCTTTCATTGTTAAGTTTATTTTCAAAAACATTTTCATGATTTTCATGAATCTCATTAATTATAGTTGAAATTTTATCTGAACTGTATTGATTATTCTTTTCTTTGTTAATCATTACATTATCTACTTGGATATTATTATTTTCGAAATAACATTCAAGATTATTTTTAGATTGTTGCACTATCTGTTCACCGTTGGTGATACATATTTCGGGACATTGTATACGCATTGGTTGTACATTAACCATATCAATTACTGAATTCACATCCATAACATTTTCACTCGATTGTGTTTCTTGCTGGACTTTATGTATCGTTTTTACAAATGAATCATCTTCTATCATATCTGCGTATACGAAAGATGATATTAATGAAGTTAGAGTGTGATGATTATGTGCGGTGATATTTTCTTTTTGTTTTTGATCGTCATTATAATACATTGTAGAAGGACTTAATGTATAATTCATTCTTTGATGCACAGATTTCTTTATATTATCGTTGCTATTGTTAAAGTGAATATTAGTTTGTTTTTTAACTTCAGCCATTGAATGATCTCTTGTTATTCTATGCACAGAATCTAATAAGCAATCATTTTTTTCTAATTTTTCATTTGTGTTTGAAACTTGATTTTCTACGTTTCTATTTTCACTTTGTAATAAACTAGAATTTCCATTTTCATTTATAGTATGTTTAAATGTGCTATTATTTTGTATTGTAGCATTAACAATTGTATTGGAAGTAATAGTAGAAGAAGTTGGATTAAAATATACAGGTATATTAATATTCATAGAATTATTTTCAGATAGCTCATTTTCAATAATACCAGCTTCTTTCTCTGATGATAATCGAATTTGATTACACATTGTACTTTCAATTATCTCTGTAACTTGGAGTAATTCTTCTTTACCTATATTATGTACTACTCGAGATAAATTTTGCACAGGTACAGTCAATTCCAGTGAATCATTGTTTAACTCTGTCTTATCACTTATGACAGGAGTGACTCGGAGTAATTCTTCTTTACCTGTATTATTTACTACTCGAGATAAATTATTTACGGGTACAGTGAATTCTAGAGAATCATTGCTTAACTTTGTCCTATCATTTATGGCGGGAGTAATTCGGAGTAATTCTTCTTTCCTATCTATATTATGTACTACTCGAGATAAATTGTTTATGGGTACAGTAAATTCTAGAGAATCATTGTTTAACTCTGTCCTATCATTTATGGCAGGAATAACTTGGAGTAATTCTTCTTTACCTGTATTATGTACTACTCGAGATAAATTGGTTACGGGTATAGTGAATTCCATCAAATCATCAATTAACATTGTTTTTTCTTTTATGGCGGAGCTACTACAATTGAAAGCAGTCGCAATATTCGTACCATCATTAACTCTTGTTGAATGAGGTAATGAATAAACCCCTTCTGTAATTTCCATCGAAGCATCCATTAACTTAGTCTTATTAACAGAATTAAACATTTTCTTTAAAAATCTAGTATCATTTTCAATTTGAGATATATCTTTACTAATTGATTTCTCTTTTTTATTAATTACTGAAGTAATTACGCTTGTATCATCCATCAAAGCATCATGAAAAACGACTCCATGATTTGCAGAATTTGTTTTACAAACCGTTGGAATAGCACACGTCATTTCCATTGATACATTTTTAAATATTTGAGTTTGATTATTAGTCACATTCTCATTATTAGTAAAGGCACTTATTTTATTAAATTTTTGTTGCAAATGAAGTGGTTCTTTTATAGACTGTAAGCATTCTGTAAATTCTAAATTTTCCTTACAAAAATATTGTGTTTTATCTGACATCGCATTCATTTCATTTGTTGTAATTGATGGAACATTAGATTTCATGATAATATCAGATATTGGTATGTTTTCTTTATCTTCTTGTTCTAGTTTGCGCTTAGTAGACACGTTTGGAAGCTTAATAACAGAAGGTATTTCTGTAATCTCCATAGGTACATCTTCGATGCAAGTTTTGTTCAAATCTGGATCTTCCATGATATGAAGATTTGGTGTATCATAGTAAACATTTATACTTTTATGCGCACAAATATCTATGTTACGATTTGATTCAATTGAAATACTAATCTTTTCATCGTCATTTTCATTTTGACGTCCTAAAGATATTGATTTGTTTAATAATATTTCTCCTGTATGAATTGATTTAAAGGAACCCGGTGTAACAAAACACTCTGTTAATTCTAAGGAATCATTCGTTGGATTCCCATTTTCATTCTCTATCATACTATTACTTGTAGAATGATAAGTATTCTTAACAATTTCATGATTCTGATTATTTATACCAATTTGTCCTGTATTTATATTTGATAATTCTTCATACGTATTGTTCCATAAAGTTCCTTGTTCCGCAGATAAAAATTCTCTATACAAAGAATCAAACATTGATGTGTATTTATACATATTACATGAAAAATATAAATAAACAATTATATAAAAAATATTACATTTGTATAGAAATATAAATAATATAACTTACTTAACATGATTCTTTTCTGCAAAACTAACCCGTCGTTTAACTTTCGATGTGGCTGGACTTTCTGAACTTAAGGAAATATTAGGACCTGAATGTGGTCTAAGTGCTACTTTGAGAATCTGTAAATTTTTAGAGATTCTTAAATTGTTAATATAAAAACAACATAGATACGGAAATGTTTTTCAATAAAAATGCTTTTACTTACAGAGGATCCTCCGGATCCACTTTTTCTAGACTTTTTCCTAACATAGAAAAAGAGTATATTATATATATATATATATATATATATAAATATTCATATGTTAATATAAATATAAAAAAAATCAAATAAATTTATTATTAAATGACATGCTTTAAGGATACAAAACTTACACATCATTTCTAAACACAATGTAATTATTTTATTATTTCGTGAAAAAAATAATACTATAACAGTAAATACGTACGTAAAGCGAAAAATGTATTTCAATATATATACAGACAAATAATAAATATATACCTACATTTATTAGACTTGATTTAAAAACGATTTAAAATCAACAACACTTAGAAGCAACACCAAAACCGTTAATGCCGCGTTCTTTGATAAATATTATGTAGTATTTTCATGTTCAAAACTTAGTCATATTCTTGAAAAGTCTATAGCAGCATTTTGCTTTACCGGCCAATAGAAAAAAAAGATTATCTATATCATCCAATAAAAAATCAGCAATTAAATTAATATAATACGCTAAACGAGACTAAATTTTTATACGTTTGAAACTGTTATATCTTTTAAACTAGAAAAATAAAAAAAAAATTTTTTTTATACGAATGAGAAAAGAAATATTTGATAAATTGTAAACTTGACATTATATTAATAGAAATAAAAATTGACAAATAGTCACTTGAAAATGGGATTTTATTAAAATATAAATGATGTATGGCGTCTCAACCATCTCCCGCTAGTAATATCAGAGGGCAGCACAAACACCAGAGGAAAGAAGCGCTAGTAGCGCGTCACTGTTCCTCTTCTATCTTATTAGTCAGTCTAAGTTCTCTTTCGCATCGCATGGTTAAAGCCACCTCCGTGGTTAAAGCAATAGGGCGCCTCGAGCATTCCGTTCGTAACTTCTGTTGTTACCCGTTGTTTTGAGGCATAGACCTAATAAATATAATTGTTTTCTACTCGCTTGGTGTGTTGTTATTACTCATCGATCCTGAACACGTCCTAAAAATAAGACGTAATCTGTGACCAATGATACACCGCCAAATCGTGATTCCATTTATTCACATAAATACGTTATCTTAGAATAAATACATTATCGTAGCTGATATGCGTTTAATATTAAATTACATGTAAAGTTACATCTAAATAATTTAATCGAATTGTTCAACACACACAAAACTTTAAGGATCAATAACATTTGCCTATTTTTATCTAATTCTGAATGATTGAAAGAAAAATCTAGCCTCGGTAGCATTGCTCCTTAATAACATTGTTTTCATATCTCGAATTGTAATCAGGTGACTTGTCAAATATTGAAAATAAGGAAATCCAACATTGTATGATGATGGAAAGTGATACTGTGAAATTAATAATAAAAGCACCGAATCAACAAATTAAAGATCAACTTATAAAATGTGATATCGGGTGGAGTATTGGTCATTTAAAGGAATATCTCTCCGAAGTTTATCCCAGTAAACCAGTAAGAGTTTGAACTATTTTTATTTTTAACTTCCTACCGTAAAATCATATAAAAGTTATAAAATTCTTTTAAATCTTTATAAAACTCAATCGATCGGTCAAAGTCAGTCAGTCAATCAGTAAATTACTTTTATCGTTTAACGTTAATCATTTTCCCATCATATATTATATATCCCATGATATTCCATATATATATGTATAAAATTGATTTATATAAAATGGTAATAAATTGACGTCATTTCTCATAGGAAAGCGCAGACCAGAAATTAATATATGCTGGTCAATTATTGAACGATTCTTCTTGTTTGAAAGATATTTTAAGACAATGTGACGGTTTAGAGGACCAAGCATATATTATACATTTAGTATGTACTTCTCAAAAAATGTGTGCCAATAAAGTATCTGATCGAACACAAACTAGTGAAAGTGTAAATGTTGTTAATTCAGCCATAAGAAATAACGTTGACCATATTAGTCCAAGTCAGAATCAAAGCACAAATAACATTATAACTCAACCTCCACCAACACAATTGTATTCTATGCAACAATATTTTGATCCTCGAAATAGTCAACAAGTAGCTTGGATGCAACAAGCTTACACGCACTATTTCACACAGTATATGCAATTGTAAGTAATATTACATTTTATTTTTCGTTATGTTACATTACCTATATTTACAATTGGAATTATTTTTGTTAATAGAATGGCTGCGCAAGGAATCCAGTTGCCAACTACAATTCCTTATGTTCAACAAATGGATATTGATCCAAATGAAGTTACACAAAATACATATACGAATAACAATAACAATAATAATAATAATAATAATGTTGGAGATGAACAACAACCACAAGTGGCGGTGCAAGATGTAGCTGATATTAATGCAGGAAATAATGTAGCTGGCGAGGATGGTGCATTTAATCCAGATTGGCTAGACTTTTTTTATATGCTATCCAGAATCATTGTTCTCTTTAGTATTGTGTATTTTTATTCCTCTCCACTCAGATTTCTTATTGTTACATTCTTGGGTTTTGTTATATATCTGTAAGTTTTTTTACATATCATGTAGAATGAACTTTTTATTTTTTGATAATGAATATTTTTGTTTAGGTACCAAAGTGGATTTTTCAGAGTACAAGCCATTATATTGCCTGAAAATAATTTGCGTCCAGACAATAATAATCAAGTATTACAAAATGAAGGAGCAGCTCCGCAAATTGTTCCTGCCCAACAACATGGTCAAGTTCCAACGGTACAACCAGAAGCTAGAACAAATGCCAATGATGAAAATGAAGAAAGACCTGGTGCCCTTGCTTTCACATGGACATTTTTTAGTTCATTTTTTGCTTCCCTTATTCCAGATCAACCAAATGTTATTTAATTTTCTGTTATGTGTTATGCTTCATCATTTGTTCTACTTGTTGTTCCTTCATTTTTAAATTCTTCACGTGTCATTGCAAAACCTATGAGGTGGTCTCATAATCGGATGGGCTTAACAAGTATTTCAGTATGAATTGTTACTTAATATATTAAATTGTTAATTTAATTTATTTCTAATGTAAAAATTATCAATCAAACCCACGAACAATGTACATAATTTTATTAATATTTTAGTTAAAATACTTCTGACAAATAAATCATCCTACAAACAGATTGTTCATAGTAATGGGTTTAATATGAATAATCTAATGAGATTGCCTCAAGGTTGCTACACAAAGTTATAGTTATATTCAAGGAATATTCAACAAAAATTGGTTATAGCTGTCTTCTTTAAAAAATTTGTAGGCTTATCCCAAAGTTAATAGGAATTTATTGTAAAATACTTTTTTTTTATGTTTGTAGTAATATAAATATACAACGAGATAAAAATATATAGTGTATATAATTATATAAGTAATATAT
>NW_015149013.1:581868-593592 GCF_001465965.1 Polistes dominula
ATACATACGTATATATATACGTAACATACATATGTATATATAATGTATATACAAACTCATTTATACGTATATATATATATATATATATATATATATATACATATCAATCTATTGTAGAGCTTGTAACATATTAAATATAAGATAAAAGACACAATGAAATTGGATGCCTTTTCAATTTTTAGAAATGATTGTTGAAGTAAGCAATAAATATTTACTTCAAATTACAATACACATAATTATTGAATATAAATTTTTTAAAGTAACAAACATATGATTTTCACTGATATAGTATATAAATATTATCTAAAAGTCTTTCAAAATATGTGGACATTATTTCAGGAGTGATTTCGGTACGTTAAAGTAAGAAAAAAAGATTTATTATCGATATTAATGCAGTAGTAATATATCAAAGTATTTTTTAAACAGATACACATTTTACTTTTATTTTATTTTTATAATTACAAAAATAAAAAATGAAAAGAATTTCGTACGAAATAAATATCACGCATGCGTATAAATGATTTATTAAATTTTTATAACAAAAAATTTATATTTTAATAGAAATTCTCAATTTAATAACAAAACAATAAATAATGCAAATAAAAAGATTTTAGTAGACGCGAATCATAAATGATAGTTCTATTTTTGTTATTTTTTATGTAATATGCTCATTGTCAATTACGAAACGATTAAATTTCTGACCTGAAGTGTTACTATTAGACGTGTGTATTTGAATTTAATTAAATTATATGTTTATATAATAATAACAGCACAATTTTTTATAATAAATAGTGTTTAATATAATATTTAGGTAATAAAATAATAATAATACATTTTTGATGAAAGAATTTAAGAATGACATTGAATATTTCATATTTAATCATAACTAACCTAAAACATATGATAATTTTAAATTGGAATATGACTCAATCATTATTTAACCTTGATAAACACTTTGTACGACAGTATAAATTTATCCAATGACTTATCTATTTCTTTTTACAAATTCTACAAAATAATATTTGCACTGTTTTGATATAAGTGTTACATTAAGAACAAGCACGTGTAAATTTAAAATTTTAGCGATTTTATTTAATTCGTATAACATTTTCTTATAATTTAATAAAGTGTAATATTTGTAATTTTTTTTATTATAACAAATAATACTAATACAAATTTTGTTAACAAAAATAACATTATCGTATAAATTTACATAAAATATACTTGTTATTATTTATATATTATTTATTATATTTTAGGGATGTCTCGATCGCGGATTTCTGATTTAATTAGTGTACTTAAAGGATCGCAAAAAGTAACTAATGAAATTATAAAATATCAAGAAGAAACAATCAAATATCTTATTTTAAATTCTAGTCTACGAGCTTCAGTTAAAAATTGTTTAAAATATGTAGGAAAAAAAATAAATAACATAGATCCAAGTAAGGTTCCTGTAAGTTTCAAAGTTAAATTTGTCTAAAAAGACAAATATTAAAATATACCTGTTTGGTAGGTGATAACGATTAACGTATATACAGGATAGTTTATTATGTGTGGGACCCACTTTGGGAGTAGATTTATTACAAAACACCCTGTATATAAATATATGTATATATATATATTAGGGTGGGTCAAAAAAATCAATTATTTTTTTTTTTATAAGTGCCACGGAAAAATGGGTTGCTAGACACCTTAAAAAAATTCTCACCAAATATGAGCTCTTAATTTTAATAGGAAGATCCTCCGCATCGCAGTTTTTTATTTTTTTCTCAGTCCAATAGAATAAAATTCTTACCTCATCATTAATTGATTGTACAGAAAAATGTTCCGGAAGAATTTTTTAGGAAATTAACTGCTCTATAAAAATGGTGTCTTATGTTTTGGCGATTAAATTAAGCGTTCATGATATTCATCATCAAACTTCCATGTGTACTGATTTTTGTCTCTGAATATCTTTTGAACGCTTAATTTAATCGCCAAAACATAAGACACCATTTTTATAGAGCAGTTCATTTCCTACAAAAATTTGTATTGCGCATTTTATAATAGTCATTTATTGTCGAGTTATAAAATTCTTAAACAAAAATGAAATTTGTCTTAAAATAATCAAACTTAAATCTTCAATATCATTCAAATGGTGAGATTTACGGAAAAAATATAAGATACCTTTTTTGTAGAGCATTAAATTTCCTACAAAATTCTTCCGGAACATTTTTCTGTACAATCAATTAATGATAAGGTATGCATTTTATTCTATTGAACTGAGAAAAAAATAAAAAACTGCGATGCGGAGGATCTTCCTATTAAAATTAAGAGCTCATATTTAGTGAGAATTTTTTTAAGGTGTCTAGCCACCCATTTTTCCGTGGCACTTATAAAAAAAAAAATAATTGATTTTTTTGACCCACCCTAATATATATATTTTATGTGTTTTTTATTTAAACAATTTTAAACATAGGAACAAGTGGCAGTTGAATTAAAAAATACATTGGATCGTTTAAATGTCGTTGAGAAAGGTATGACACAGTATATCAAAATTAAAACTAATAAAGCATTAAACATTGCTGAAGATGATTATGAACCTGTAGTACAGAAAACAAAATTACATGTTCATAATCCAGCGAAAGATCCCAAAGAAGTGGCTATTGATAAAAATAATATGTCAATAAAAAGTGATGTAAAACAGACAGTATCTAAAGATAATTTACAAAATACTTTTATCGCAAACAAAAAATATGCAACTGTTAAAGAAAAGATAGAGACAATAACCAAAATGGACAATGTTGTACCTAAAATTGAACTTTCTAAAAAAGATAAAGAAATTTTATACAGATTAGAGCTAGAACATGAAAAAGCTGAAAGAAAACAGGTCTCAGAAAATGTACTTTCTTTTCAAAATACCAATGATGTAACAGAAGTCAAACAAAGTGATATACACATTTCAAAAACTCCAATGAAACCTTATATTAAACCACCTGTAAAACCTAAACAATCAGTAAGTATTATTAGTAATACATTTTCGACTTCAATATATATATTATTAAAGCTTTCAGCAAATGCAAAAGAACGAACTGTTCCTTCTACGAGACTGCAAAGAATGATTAATTTTGGTACTTTGGGCATTGGTCTTGGAATCGGAACAATGGCAGAATATACGCGTAGATCATTAGGTTTAAAGGAACAAAGATTGGGTGAAAGTCTTGATAATATGTTTCTTACTAAAGCCAATGCGGAAAGAATTGTTACAACATTGTGCAAAGTAAGAGGTAGATAAGTATATAATAGGTATATTTAAAAAGATTCTATTTTGGTATTATCTATTTGTTACTTATATATATCTATTCATTATATATTAAAGGTGCTGCTTTGAAAATTGGACAAATAATGAGTATCCAAGATAATACTATTATAAGTCCAGAACTGCAAAAAGTTTTTGAAAGAGTTAGACAAAGCGCCGATTTTATGCCAAAATGGCAAATCGAGGTATAATATTTATATACTTTTTTATCTACATATATATTACTCAAAATATATTTTTTAAACAATGTATCAATAAATTTGTAGAAAGTACTTGGTTCTGAATTAGGTCACGATTGGCGCAATAAATTAGCAAAATTTGAAGATAAACCATTCGCCGCAGCATCTATTGGTACGTATACTTACGTGTATGAAGAGACAAAATTAAAAATTTTCTATTATAGGTCAAGTACATCATGCTACATTATTAACTGGAGAAGACGTTGCTATCAAAATTCAATATCCTGGTGTAGCTGCAGGTATCCAGAGCGATATCGAAAACTTAGTAGGCATAATGAAGGTAATATTAAAAATATAAACAAATTTGATATGTCTGAATAATTTCTAACTTCTCTTCATTTGCATAGGTATGGAATATGTTTCCAGAGGGTATGTTTATTGACAATTTAGTTGAAGTAGCAAAACGTGAACTTGCTTGGGAAGTGGATTATCTGAGAGAAGCAGAATGTACAAAAAAATATAAGCAGCTTATGAGTTCTTATAATGATTATTATATACCAAAAGTAATAGGTAAAAATGAATCTAATAAATAATCGTACGAGTAGTCGTCATCTTAAAAATCGTTATCATTTTTAGATGAATTTTCAACGAATCAGGTATTTACAACAGAGTTAGTGGATGGTATTCCTGTAGATAAATGCGATGAAATGGATCTAGAAACGCGAGAACATATATGTAAACTAATAATGCGTTTGTGTTTAATGGAATTATTTGTATTTCGATATATGCAAACAGATCCAAATTGGTCCAATTTTTTTTATAATCCTGAATCAAAACAGGTATTATACCTACAAAAACGTATATTATTAATAATGTCATAAATTGATATTATAAGCAAAATGTTTTGTCATTTCAGCTCGTATTGTTGGATTTTGGAGCATGTCGAAGTTATGAGAAAGCATTCATGGATAAGTATATAGAAGTTATAAATGCGGCTGGTTTGGGAGATAGAGACAAAGTTTTAAATTTATCCAGAGATATGGGTTTTTTAACTGGATATGAAACTAAGGTATTTACAACTAATATAAATTATATTCATATAATAAATATTATATAAAATAAAAGTATATATAGACATGTTTAATTTGCAAACGAAAAATATTTATTAAAATTAACAGAAATTCACAATGTAATTGTAGATTATGGAAAATGCTCATGTGGACACGGTAATGATACTGGGACAAATTTTTAAAAGCGATCAAGAATACTTTGATTTTGGCGGACAAGATGTTACAAGAAGGTATTATCATTTCTACTTTAAATTTACATGAAATTAATTACATAGTATATGATTCATTATAATTAAGGATTCAAAAACTGGTTCCAACAATAATAAATCATCGACTATGTCCTCCGCCTGAAGAAATCTATAGCTTGCATAGAAAATTATCAGGTATATTTCTACTATGTGCAAAACTTAATGTTAAAATGAACTGTCGTGACATGTTTCGCGAAGTATATAATAATTATCAATTTGGATAATATTATTCAAATGAAAGAATTAATAAGAGAAATGATACATTTTATTTTAATAATGAAAAAATGCTAATCTTTCTATTAAATACTTATTTATGATTTATAAAATAGCGTATACAGTAAGATTTAAAATTTAACAAAAGAGAATTTTAAAAAAATTGTGAAAACTTTTTATTACAAATATTAATCCTTTTAAATGAGACATTTTGTTGAATATGTGTAATGCATATAGACACGCTTATACTTAAATATTGTTATAACATATATGTACAATCTGATGATTTTACTATTATTGCAAATATATACTAAAATAGTTCTCTTATCACAGAATAATAGTATTATTAGAAAAAACTTATTACCACAAACGACCACTTCTTCTTCTACCGGTATATTTAGAATCTGCGTGAACTTGTTTACCTTGTTTTTTACGTCTTTCCTTTTTTTCTATGATCCAATCTCTGCTTTTCTTTAAAGGTTTACCTCTAGCTTTTTTAATATATTCTCTTTAAAAAGAAATAATAATTATTTTTTTATTTGATGAGAAATATGATAAAGAAAGTACGTTTAAAAAGATAACTACCTTTTCGACGTATAGGCAACATTTGAATTTTCCTCATTTGTACCTAAAGCTTGGGGAAGAGCAGCTGGTCCTCCTGTCATTAGAACTAAAAAGAACTTTTTTGCTTTTGTACTATTAGGGAAATCAACGACCATGCCACCAAAAAATCCAGCTTTCGTAGCTTGTAACATTACTAATTCAATTTGTTCGTTATTCTCTGGATAAAATTGAAAAACTGCTCTAGCAGATCTTGTAAGACAAGAATAAAGCGAAGAAAAGAAACAATATAGTCTCTTGCTGGGATTATGAGTAGATTTATCCGCATTACACAACCATTGTAAAGCAGAAATACTCACTGCCCCATCAAAAGTTCCTGCTCTAAATGGCATGCCTTGACCCATGTCTCCCAAAATGAAATCGCCATCAGTTTCCCTTTCTTGAGCAACTCCTACATTTTATATATGGAAAGCTATGTTATACTGTTGGACTAATAAGTTAAGTGATAAATTAAAGAAATAATTACTAAGCATAGCGGAAGAAATATCAATTCCAATCCAAACGTGTCCTTCATCCTCCAGTACACTACCGCTATATCCTGAACCACAACCAATATCTAATAATAATGCTGGTAAATTATCTGGCAATAATAATAGTTCTAGAGCACGCTCACACATTTGCACTTGAATGTCCATAATACGTGAACTGTAGACACCAAATTATAAGAATAAGATAATAGTAAAAAATTAAATATAATAAAAAATTTCTATTTAACTTTATAAAACTCACTTTTGTGTATATTTTCGTGCCTCATCTTCATTATAAAACTAAAAAAAGAAAAGACATATGATACACTGATACATAACCTCTACGCATTTCAAATCATAATCTAATAAAAACATACCACTTCGGGAGGTGCTAAATGTTCTGGACGTTTAGACATTGTTTTGTTATATTTTTAAATATCAATTGGTCGTTATTATTAAATTGATAACAATCTAAATAATCAGTCTAATTAATCAAAATAATATGAGCACGTTTTTGAACAATAAACTAGGATCACCAAAGAGAATAACTAAATAAGAACTCTTACTAATGTAAACAAAAGTGTAGCGATATCTAACTAGTGCACTACGCAGCCACTAGAGTGCAGGTTGAACTAGAGCACTATAGGGATCCTATAGGAGGGAAACGCCATGTACATTGCTGGGGGACCGGAACTCGATTTTGCGCGCGAATGATTCAAACATTGAAATAATTATGAAATAATGAATTGCATCAAATACAGAAAAAAAATAAACTATTTTTAATGATAATTAAAAATTTATATTAAAATAGAATAGGTTACACGAGAAAGTTATTATAAATTCAAGCGGTCCCCCAAAATTTTCAGCTAATGGCACATGAGCTGATTATGAATGGCGCATCCCTCCTACAGGATCTCTAGAGTACTCATCTCTATAGTGCTTTAATATTAGGCCTTATTTTATGATTTTTCATTTGTGGATAAGTTAGTAATATTATAAACTCTACGGAGCTAACTCGAACTACGATTTTCGATAATTGCGCTGAAAAAATAGAATATCGATTGAGTCGTTTGAACACACGTGGTGTTTATTTATTAGAAATGAAAAGGTTCGTTCAAAAAATTCACAACTTACGTTATTATTAGTATTATGCAAGGGACTTTTTTCAAAGAAATTGTATCTCCGTAAGAAGCAAGTACGAATCTTCGTTTCATCTTTTACATTGATAGACGACGTAATATTGGATCTCATTGCTTCACTACTTCAGTATATAACATCTTAATAAACAATTAAAAAAAATGGTACCACTCGGACCTTCACCGAGTCATCAATCATCTATTAATAATTCGTCTACTACATCTGCTACTGGAACAAAAAATAGTGCAACGTTGGTAAGTTTCTTCTACTCATACGACAAGTATATGTTCATCATAAGTATATATAGTTTCGAGAAATAACTTCAGTTTTTATATAAACTTATTACATTTGTTGCTTGCAGAAACCAGGTTATTCATTAAAGTATACACTAGCAGGTCACAACAAAGCTGTATCATCTGTTAAGTTTAGCCCTAATGGAGAATGGTTAGCAAGCTCTTGTAAGTACGCTTATTTTCAAAAAGTTATTTAAACATCCTAGAGTTACTCGAGTTTAGATTTTCTAAGGTAAACCTATTAAGAAATGCTATGTGTAATAGTAATGACGTTCATTTATAGCTGCTGACAAATTTATCAAAATTTGGGGATCTTATGATGGAAAATTTGAAAAAAACATTACTGGTCATAAGCTTGGTATTTCGGATGTTGCCTGGTCTAGCGATAGTAGGTTGTTGGTATCTGCTTCCGATGACAAGACATTGAAAATATGGGAGTTAAGTTCTGTAAGTTTTAATTCAGTATGCCCTCGACTTTCGCACATAATTGGTTCCTGAAAGTGTGTGCGAATGTTGAATGTTCGAAAGTAAAGAAGGAAAGTGGGATATAAAAAAATATGCACCAAAAACTGTGTTTTAAAGTATTTATCCAAATTAGCAAAACACACAATATGTTGACGCACGCCCTAATGCAAGACAAACTGTTTTATTCTTTTTATCCGAACAATGTCATCTGATGACTAGTCTGAGGTCCTTTGAAAGGGGACATCCGATCGCAGAGGATTAAACAGTTGAATCTTTAAAAATGTGCGAAATAGTGAATTGTGCGAAAGTAGAAACTCGAAAGTCGAGAGCCGCCTGTATATATTTTATAAAACATAGTCAGATAATACAAGATATTACACTACCTTTAGTCAAATTAAATAATCAATTTAAATTAGACGTTATTCATTTATATCATTTAAATTAAAAGTTAATAATTTATAAATTTTTTTAGGGAAAATGTTTAAAAACGTTAAAAGGCCATAGTAACTACGTCTTTTGCTGTAATTTTAATCCTCAATCCAACCTTATAGTTTCAGGATCAGTAAGTTATTTAATGTAATTAAAAAGAGAAGAGAATTCATATGCAAATAAATATATATTATAATATAATATTAAATATCTTAAAAAAAAAAAATAATTTTTATTAGTTTGATGAAAGTGTCCGCATTTGGGATGTAAGGAGTGGAAAATGCTTAAAGACGCTTCCAGCTCATTCAGATCCAGTGAGCGCAGTGCATTTCAATAGAGACGGTTCTTTAATTGTCTCCAGCAGTTACGACGGTCTTTGGTAAGGTTTTTTATAAATTTTTATCAAATTATTGAAGTTATTTTATATTAGCAATTGACATATTGTACATTTTTTAATTTTATTTTTCTGCCGTTTAATTTATTTTCAAAGAAATATTTGTCCCTTATAAAAAGTTTTATATATCTTTTTACATTTTACTTATTACATCATAATATAGTCGAATTTGGGACACGGCATCAGGACAATGCCTAAAAACACTTATAGATGACGATAATCCACCCGTATCCTTTGTAAAATTCTCACCAAATGGAAAATATATCTTAGCTGCGACATTGGACAATACGTTGAAACTTTGGGATTACAGTAAAGGCAAATGTTTAAAAACATACACGGGTCATAGGAATGAGAAATATTGCATATTTGCCAATTTTTCTGTAACCGGAGGAAAGGTAAGCTGTTCTTTTTAGTTTTTTTTTTTTTTTAATATATAATCTTAATTATTTTTATTATTATATTTTATATTTATGTTTTATTAATTGTTTTGTTATATTTGTAGTGGATTGTATCAGGTTCTGAAGATAATATGGTGTACATATGGAATTTACAAACAAAAGAAGTAATGCAAAAATTACAGGGACATACAGATGTTGTACTCTGCACGACATGTCATCCAACAGAAAACATTATAGCTTCTGCTGCTCTCGAAAAAGATAAGACTATCAAACTATGGAAGAGTGATACATAAAACAAATTTTTCTATCAGTTATTGATTTTGCCTGTACAAAATGTGCTTTTATATTATAGATACCAATACATTAAGAACATAGCATTCAAGCTTGAAAGATGCTGTTTTTATTTTCTTAAATGTCACAATTCGTTAAATTAAATAAAAACTAAGTATATACATTAATTAAAAAAGTACATACCTGTAAAGCGTGTTATTATGTGATTTGTAAAAATTGGAGATTAACTTCTTGCGGTGGCAAGAAATTCACGGTTACGCGTCCCAGAACAGTTGAGTGCAAATCTCTTCGCGGCGCGGTCAGGTAGCGTTCGGACATGTTACACACAATGACACACGTCATTTCACCGCAAGAGGTTAATACGGGTTGTCAGCAGTTACATACTTTTAACTTCATCTTGGATTTCATAATACACGTTTCGATAAAAATATTTAATTTATCAGTTATTGTTTACATAACGAAAATAATTTTTATATAAATAAAAGTTGCCAATAAAGTACGAAATATAAATTGACATGTAAAGAAATGTATATGTTATTAACTTTTATTTCTTATTATTCTATTTGAGTATGTAAGCAACAATTTTTATTATCATTCCATTGCATCGTTAACCTAACCGAAAAATATAAGTTACTTAAATAAAATTATTTTACCCCGATCGATAGAAAAATTTCTTTTTATTACCCTAAATAATAAAATGTTATCAAATGTTCTCTGGAGCAAAATAGAACATTATTATAAACACTTATAAGCACCATAGCACAAAGATATTATATATATTTTTTATTATTTCAGATAAATATTTATCCGTGCTAATGCTAATTTTATACTAAACTTTATAATATTATTAAATAATATTCTAGCGTGATTTAACGAAACTATATGGACCTCATTAACGATAAAGATGATCCGCATGTATATTGCTAGCTATCTCAGATTCCCATTTATCTCCGTTATTTAATAATTTCTCCTTGTTATAAAGCATTTCTTCATGAGTTTCTGAAGAAAACTCAAAGTTTGGTCCCTAAAAATAAAGAAATATAAAAGAATTTGTTATTTGAATTAAATTATATAACTGAATAATATACCTCTACGATTGCATCTACTGGACAAGCTTCTTGACAAAAGCCACAGTAAATACACTTGGACATATCAATATCGTATCTCGTGGTACGACGAGATCCATCTTGTCTTGTTTCCGCTTCAATAGTAATAGCTTGAGCAGGACATATAGCTTCGCAAAGTTTACATGCGATACATCTTTCTTCGCCAGATGGGTATCTGTTATTAAAATAATATTTGAATGCTCAAAGTCAAGACCGATCTTGGTATTACTTTAATTTCTTATTATGTTATAAAATACCTTCTCAGTGCATGTTCCCCTCTAAACCTTGGGCTCAAGGGGCCTTTTTCAAAAGGATAATTTATCGTTGCTGGTTCTCGAAAGAAATGGGATAATGCAACTCCAAGACCACGAAAAATTTCAAGAAAATATAATGAGCTACCCTGCGTGTCAAGATTCACTTCTTGTTCTGGTTTGTTAACAAAATAATATTTATTTCGTATTGAATAAGCATTCTGAATACTCGGTAGAGTTATGAGCCTAGATCCTTGAAAATAATAATAAATATTTATATACATAAACAAAAAGAGAGGTTAATTTTAATTTAATTTAAAATATTGACAAACAAATAATAATAAGAGAAGATTTAATAAATATCATCGAGTGGCTTTAAAAGTTTACATCGATAAACACAATTCTCTCTTATAATAATAATAAATGAATAAGTGTTTTTTTCAAAGTTGTACAATAACATTATTAAGTCAAATTACGTAAATGCCCAAAAAGGAAGAAAAATATAAAATATTAATGTCTATATATATTCATTGTTAAATAATTGAGTAAATTTATAAATATACCATTCCGAATCAGCTGTAACGAAGCCATAATTGCAGTTGCAATTTCTACGAAGTTAACTAGTTTTTTAATATTTATTATATATACATGTATATTTTGATGAAACAAGAAGCGAAACTCTATGAAAGATAATTGCAGTTAAAATTTGTTTACCCCTAGGGGGTGCCAGAGTCGCAGGCTACTAGAGCACTATAGAGATGAGTACTCTCATCCGCCATTTTTGCTCCTACAGAGAAGACACCAGTATGGTTTTGTATAGTAAATACGTTTGTTGACATCAAGCGAGATTGAATTATTTATTGA
>NW_015149013.1:594615-635210 GCF_001465965.1 Polistes dominula
TGTTTAATTATTTTGTACTTAACACAGCAACAATTTGGAAAATCAATGTTGATTTTCTCAAATAATACTTTTAGTAAATCAAATGTATTTTTCAATATGTTTTCAGATAGAAATCACTAGTTGTCTACGACTATTACACGATTTCAATAAAATTTCTTTTTCATTCATTCACAAATAATTAAAAAAATTGCAAAAAATAACGATAAAATTCACAGACTAGCACTCACTACATATGTTTTTTTAAAACTGTCCGCTCACTCGAGGAGCAAAAATGGCGGATGGGAGTACTCATCTCTATAGTGCTCTAAGGCTACTAGAGACTCTATAGGAGGAACACGCCAATGTCATTGCTGGGGGACAGAATCAATGACGTGACTACACGAGTTCTGTCCCCCAGCAATGTACACGGCGCGTCCCTCCTATAGGGTCTTTACAGGTTACTATTGGTGCATTAGACAATTTATTCTCTTTTTTTCTTGTTCTCTTTCTCTTTGTTAATATTTGAATTATACGATTGATATTAATTAAATATAAATAACTACAAAATAAAACAAACAATATAAAATTAAATATACAAAACAAAATAAAATTCAATTATAGTAAAATGTTTGTACATACGAATTTACGGTAATTAATAAGCTTATATAAATTTCAAACAATCAAATAAGAAATTAGCGCTCTGAATGATAATTTGACTAATCTAAGAATGAAAAAATAATACATATAGTCTACAAAACTTAACAGAAAAAAAAATGCGGGAAGAAATAAAGAAAAGCAGATTGTTAACCCATTGACAAACAAATAAAATGTGTATCGACGCGTTCATAGGATACTATTTAATTTAGTTTAATTGTGAACACTCATATACAAACTCAGAAACAGGGCTTTTTATTTTAAAATTTACATTGATTTATGCAATTTTTTGAAAACGGGAATGCATCTTTAACATTCTAAACAAAACAGCATCGATGCACGACCGAAACAGTTAATTTAATAGTATACTAAACGTTGTTTGCCAAAAACAATTTTCCATTTATTTCATGTGCCATTGTAGACTTTGACATCTCTGAAAAGTCATTGGATATGAAGGAATTAATAAAACAAGAAGGGAGGTAAATATTTGTGACTTATATATCGGCATAGATAATATTGTATAATAGTAGATTTATTGTATCGATTGTTTCCAATGTAATGATTTGAAATAAAGCGCGCTTGTCGATCCGTCGATATTTTCTCGATCATAGAGTAAGTATGATGGGCGAGGAGCGGATCGCTTGGTATTACATGAGGTTCTCAATTCTCGAGTTCTCAACCGCGAGCTGCGCTTTATGATCGATTTGTCAAGAGCCGAAGCCAGTCTGTGCTGTTAAAGCCGAATGCAGGATCGATCGGCTTTACCCAAGGAAGTGTTAGGAGAATTGAAGAGTAAAGATTTCAAATTACTCGAATATGTGGGATTTATTATTCGGTTTGATCGTAGCAGGGGTTCAGCAACTTAGACATGAGTACGGAACGCAGTATATTACGAAGAAAGAACTTTGAACGGTCTTATGCTTTTATCTTCATTCTTCGTTCTACAACGCTTCAACGAAGAGACCGATCGAGAATTTTGTTGCTTGCACCGTTAAGCAACGCCAAAATAAGAAGATAACTTTGGAAAGCAGAATTTAGTGAAAAAAATGATGGCATCGCAAAATCAAAATATCATTAACGTGGCTTCGCCAAGCCCGCCGCCGGTAGACGGTCAGTCAGGAGCTGTTGTATCAAGTACTACAGTATCTACCATGAAGACACAATCCGTTTCTTCCTCGTTGTCGACACATACTAATCAACAACAGCAGCTTCAACAGCCCAATAACATAGAACCACTTGACAAAAGTTCCTCTAACACTTTAAAGGTATTACGATCGATTTATACAATTAACCTTCTTCCAATCATATCTTACTAAACAAAGGATGCGTGTCTCTTCTCTCTCTTTTTTTTTACATTTGCGTGACGATGAGTGCGTACGCGCTAGGCACTTTTCTCTAAATACTCTTGTATATGTTGATTTGATTTTTAATCAACTTATTCCTTTTGACTAAACAAAGGAGGACCTTAATAACTTCTTTTTAAATATTCTGAACTATAGATTCATATGTCAAAAATTATACATATATGATCTTTTTTTATGTTACAGCGCAATCCAAAGATGGAGTTGAATAAAACGGATTTATTAAAATTATTAGGATATCTAGAAGGAGAACTTCAAGCTAGAGACATTGTGATAGCAGCTTTAAAAGTAATTTCACCTAATTTATTCTTATATTAAGACGCAGTCTACGTAATTATTTTTCTTATGTTATACTTTGGATTATGCTATTACCAGAAGCTATTATTTATGCAGAAATAGTTTTACATTTTTTATTATGTAAAATAATATATCTTATGTTTCTAAAGTTAAATGAATAGTCATTGGTAAATAATTGTTAAGAATTTGGTTGAAAAAAAAACAAACAAAAAGAAAATCGAACGTACAAAAATATAAGTAGTCATTGGCATTTCCACAATCTTGCTTTTGAATATATTTGTATGTATTTCTACGTTGTGTGTATATATGAATCTATATATATATATATATATATAGATTCATATATATATGCATACGTATATATGTATGTAAATCCTTTGATTGTATAGTCAGAGAAGATGAAACATCTTCTTAGTTCACGGTACCTTAGTAATACAGCAGATCCACGCGCAGCACTTGCTCGCGATGTTGCAATTGTGGGCGGTGTTATCGGAGCAGAAGGAAATCAAATTGATCAACAAGTTGCCAGTTTGGAGGCTCTTGTAATGCAACAGAGAAGAACTCAATGCAGAATGAATAAAGTTCTTAAGGATGCCGAACTAAGGCATAGAGCTGTACGTATTTATTCTTAAATAAATTTTTCATAAACCTATATTTATCAAGTTGGCTAAAAATGTAACAGAATATAATATTTAGATTTATTGTTTATCAGGTGATAAAAGAACTAGAAGAAGAAAAGCGTAAACATGAGCATGATACTGCTCAGGGTGATGACATTACTTATGGACTTGAAATAGAAAGAACTAGATTAAAAAAAGAATTAGAATTAGAAAAACAAGAAAAGAAAAGAATAGAACTTGAATTAAAAAAAATGACCGACACGCTAGAAGAAGAGAAAGTCCGCCAGAAACAAATAATACTCTTACTTTTGGCTGAACGTAAAAAAATTATAATGAAATATATCGAAGAGAGAAAAAGATCTGAAGATTTGGCGCAGATATTGAGCGAAGAAAAAGTAAGAATAGATTCCATGGCTGAGGGTCTTGAAGAAGAAAGTAAGAAATCTTTACAAATGGAAGCAGAATTAGAAAAACAATTAGCGCAGTTTGATATAGAGAGACAACAATATAGACAAGCTCTTATTAAAGAGGAAAAGAGAGCAAAAGATCTTGAATTAGAATTAGAAAAATTAAAAAATGAAGTAGAAGCATGGAAAGAATCACAAGCGCGAGGCCTGCCAAGGGGCATTGGGGTAACTCCACCACCGCCTCCTGCAAAACCAGCAAATTTAATTGCTATGCCGACATTGAGGCCAGCTAATACATCACAGACAAGTAAGTATCATATTTTCCATTAAAAATAGGAATATAATTGTATATTTATCGTTATATATTTTATTCAGTTAAAACTTCAGTACTGGGAACTGGAACACCTATGGTCAGTAGTAAAGTCGTCCAACCTACTGCAACTGTATCTAGTGTTCCTGTCAGTGGACCAAGTAAGAATAATTAAAACGATTATAAGAGTATGTTGCATGTTTCATAAAAATATAGATGTATTGATAGTTATTGTAATAATAATAGATTTATACGTCTTTAGGTTTGCAATTGGTTTTTGCAATACATTGATATTATATATTCTATATTACTTTTTTAAAGCTATATGTACTTATTGTTATCTCACATTTTATTATATTATACAGCAACAGGAATAGCCAGATCGGTGACACCTGGGCAAGCATTACGTGGAGTCACGTATGTGCCTAATATACCACCAACGAGTGGTGAAACTGCAGTCCCTTCGGAAACACAGGTAAATTATTCACATTTCCACCCTCATTCTACTCTAATCTAATAATTGTACAGAGCCTATTTACATAGAAAATATACTGCAAACAAATATTTTTAAATTAATAGCAGTAAAATTTTAATGATTTATTATTTTTTTTTTTGGTGAAAAGAAAAGTAAAAACAATCTGCATGATGCACAAACGTCTAATGTAAGTATATAGGCTCTTTATAGAAACTATAACTACTTAAAAATTTTAAATAATAGTAACAAAATGATGTAAAAAAATAAGGTTTGCATTTGTACAGATCACTTATACTGGGAAAGTTTCAAAAGTATAAGAAAGATAATTTGGTTTGAAATAAATATAAGAAAATAGTTCACTTGATTGCAAATAATATGAAATATTTTTACATTTCTAATTCATATTTGATAGTTTTGCAAATTGACAATAAAAGATGAGAACAAAGTGATAATATTTTATAAAATAATAGCTATACAAATATTTTTTCTCTCTCTCTCTCTCTCTATATATATATATATATATATATTGTAATAGCATTATTATATTAAAAATAATTTCAAAACATTATCTTCAGTAGTAATAGAAACATTTTTTTTATAACTACTAGTCAAGAAAAAAGTTTTTGTTTAGTTAACTCATTTGCATTAAATATATATTGCGTATATTATTCATCTATAGATAATTTTAGCTTTATACCCTGCTCTAGTCTTATAGTTTAACATTGTAGATACCAAATACAATGTTTTAGTCTGTAATTATTGAATAGCCACAATAAATGTACATATATTACATTACTTAGTAAATATAAAATCTGTGGTATCAAATTATATTTTCATTGTATATATATAATTATATTAATTCTAAGCTATAAAATTCAAAAAAGAATTTTGTTGTTAAACGAGTAAACCTATTTTTTCTATTAGTATAATTTTGTATTCTCTATCTCTTAATTTGTGTTGTATCAAAGACATCTTATTTGAAATAAATTATTATTTAAAGATTTATGACATTTCATTAAATAATCATGCATTAATGTCTTTTTTTCATTAAATGACATTTTACGTATACTTGCAAAGAATTGCTCACTGCAATTTTCTTAAAGATCATGAGATATTGTAAAATTTTATTAAAAGAATAATATTGAAAATGCCACAGATTCTATGCCGAAATTTTTATTTTTTGTTAAGTATGATTTGGTTATCCCATTTACATTATTATTAAATATTGGTGAAACCTTGAAATATTTCTACCATAGACACCTAGTATGCCATTTTTATAAGTTACCACATCATCGATACTTAGGAAAATATTTTATTATAATATTCTTATTTTATGTACATAAAATTATTATTCAGTATGTACATTAATTAAGTCCTTGATTAAAAGTTGTATGCAATTAATTTCTGAGCTTTATTTACAATTTTTTCCTGCTTATCTTCCCTAATTGCTGTCCTATAATTGCTACTGCTAAATCTATATGGTTTGGTTATATACATTTTTCGAAGAAAAAAAGAAAAGAAAAAGGAACAATCGTTTAGAAAATCATCATCGCATGATACATACTTATATAATCTCGAATCATGTTATGACTTCTTTAGCTATGTATTACTATTTTATATTAATCGTATTGAAATTTAAAAACAATATATCACTTAATTATTTATATGATTACAAATAATATAATTTCACTATGTTCAAATTTGATAATAATAATTTTGTCACCCTAATTAGTAACCATTCATCACTTAAAAAATGCGTAATTACCATCCATTACAATTTTCCTTCAAATAAAACATTTTATTATTAGCTAAAACATTTTTCTAAATTGTTATAACTATAGAAACATTATATAAACGGTTATCATATACCTAAGTCCTCTTACAGAATCTGTATTAACTACACACTATTACACATTTATTTATTTTTTGATATTAATACAAAATTTCTTGTATCACTGTTTCAAAACTTGCTTGTAATGTCTATATAGAGTATATAACATATATACTACACGATCTTCGACACCTTTAATCGCTATTGTTTCTGTTTCTCATTGATTTTCCTGCTTTGAATCGGTGCCTTGGCGTGATCTTTTTTTCAATATTATCTTAAATATTGGGAAATATGTAGGAATCGTGTGGAGATATACTTATATCTGATTTCATAAACGTTAAATTGGCTGTGCTACATGTTCATTTCTCAGGCTATGGACAAACGACCAGTTGTAGCTGTTCCTCCCAATACCGGTGGGATAGCTAAATTAGTACCATCAACGCAAACTGCAGGGAAGCATGGTTTTCACGTTGGTTCTACGCAGGCTGTTCAAACACCTGGCACACTATCATCAAAAAAACCACCTCTTTCTCGTGGCGTTCCTCCTCCAGTACCACCTAATAAACCAGTGGTACCACCTAAAAAAGAGGCAGCTTATCTTAGGAGACCGGAATTATCTCAGTCAGCCCAGGATACAGTTAAATTTGGTAAACAGTCTTCATCTCATCCTACAAGCGGAACTGTTCCTTTACAAGCGCAGCAAGCGATAGCTGCTTCTACTCAAGCTCCTGACGAAGAGGTCAGTAATAAATACTGTGTTCTAAACAGTAAAATAAGTTAGATATTTCTATGTAATTCATATATCGCAGGGTATTACATTTAACGTCTATGTGATATAGTTAAATTATAGTTATATGCGTCATTTATGTCTATATATGTATATATATGCGTCATTTGTGTCTATATACATATATATACCTACATAAAGTTAGTATTTTATAAATACAGCTGATTGTAAAATATGATTTCAGACAAAGCCACGTTGATTTATCAGCAAATAAAACCACAATCATGTATAGAAATTTTACAAAGTCAAAAACTATGTATCGTGAGCAATGCTTGGAAACTATATTGGGAATATATACATTGGTATCATTTTACATTTATAAGATTGACGAAGAATTCGGATTCATGAAGATTTATATACTAGCTAATTTCACTTTATGTAAATATATATACCATAGTAGTACTGCACTTACAATTGTATACTTGCAGAGTATTTAAGTGGAAATTAAATGTATGAAGAAATACATTAGGTCAACTTCATAGATACTTTAGAGATTAGGAACATATATATTATGTTAGATAAATTAATGCAGAATAAAGATCACGTAACTTTCGTCAAATTTTATGTATAAAGTTTTAGATTAGATTGAGAAAAACAATTTCTTTAATAATAAATCGTATTACTGCAAAATCTGTATACGAAACATTCGTGAAAGTTACATGATTAACATTCTGTTTTATTATACTGATAATAAAAACGGAAATAAGTACGAATGTATAGTACAATCATTATAAATAATTCAAACATTCTGAAAGAGACAATATTATGCAACATTTTATTTTTTAATCGAATTATTTTTAAACTCATCAATTTTGCTAAACTTAATCGCATAAGTATTCTTTGCTCAAAAGAATATGTATCTTGAAATGTGCAATATAGTAAAACTTTTATTGTACTAATACTGTACTCATTTTAAAAATGTAGCATAGTAATCTTATCTAAAATCTTGTGTTTTTAAAAATCGCTGGACATTGATGCAAAAGAAAATTAAAGTGCATAAAGCATTGATAAATTAAATAATTTTTAGTTAAGTAAATACAAATACGTATGTGCTATAATCACTGCCTTGCCTCGTTTTATTGCATACATTAATAATATATATGTTGACAACGGTATCAAACAAGACCGTATAAACTTACAAAAAAAGCATTACAAATTTAATCATTACACAGTACTATCATTGTTCATTTCTCGATACATTGAAATTTTACTATACGTATATTTTTAAGCAAAATAAAGTGGAATAAAATGAAATGACACAATAAGCCTGTTAAGAGTACAATTAAAAAGCTTCATTGACAATACATATAATATGTCAAAAAAGCAAATGATTTGCAATTTAAAATGCAAAGTAAATTTCACTTATCTGAGAGTTTTTTGTTATTTACTAATGCAAGAACTCAAAGTAACTAAAATTAAAAGAACTACTTAAGTACTCTTGACTTGTGTATATCTGTAAAAAGAAGAAGGAAATAAAGAATGTTAATTCAAAATTATTTCATTCTTCTGAGACAAGAAATTGACTACAACAACAACAAAATCTATAGGATTGATACAGAGGTGATATAGATGATACATACCCACGTTGTGATTTTTATGTGAGACTCATTATCAAAAACAAAAGAAACATATAAATGTGGTTTATCTTCCTGTTTATTACATTTCTTTTTATTATGATTCCTTGTAAATTTTCATAATTAAACCTTTCACAATGTGGAAAATCCATAAATATAATCTCATAATAGTTATACAAGTTTGCGATTAATAAAATTTAACTTACATATCTCTCTATGGTAATGATATCTTTTTTATAGCGCAATGGTTGAGTTTCAGTCTTATTGTTATTAAAACTCTTGCAATTGTCGTCGATGCATTTGTTGTCTTCCATATCGAACTAACTTTCTTTAACTCAACTATTGTCATTGACTATACAAATGCAAGGAATTAAATGAACATCAATTTTTGCAAGTTAATTTTATCAAAGATCTTGTATATATGGTACTTATTCAATTAACGAATAAGATTTTTTAAAGTAATTATCGTTATTTGTTTTTTGATCTATAAAACGACGATGTTCTTCAACATTTTAAAATATCTTTTACTCTTTTTGTGATAGTTAATATAATTTTTATTTTTATTTTAACTAGAGTAATCAGTTCTGTTATATTTTTATTTAAAGCTTTTTAAATTTTCATGCCTTACAAACATGTATTTATAAATGGCATGTATTTTAAGACAAAAATAAAATTTGTTAAGCTATTATAATAATGTCATTCCAATATTCCAATAATCTATTTGAGAAACGGGAGCGAGCTTCGTCTAAGGATACATTTGTTATTTCTTCTTCGTTTCTGACATAATTATGTTATGCCAGAATATATGTTAATATATATTTTAATTAAAAGCCGAAGGAAAAGATCTTTCACATTGCTTATTTTATTAGATTTTCTTGTAAAGTACCGTCTGCATTTTATAATAAATTTATTGCAGCAAAATTTTTTCTTTTAGTAAGAATACTATAGGCTGAATGTCATTCAACAACTGGTTAAGAGTTGAGTTTCAGACAGTGCTGTCAGATCGTGGGTAAATCTTACCCTCTCCCTGTGCCACTGGGATTGCACACAATGAAAGTTTTCCATGTCCGTGTGTTTGGGATGTCAAAAGAAGTCGAGTGTAACCGAAGTTGGCGGGCACGCCGGAGTGGCACACTATGAAAGCGACTCGTGTCGTCCGAACACATGGACACGAGTTGCTTTCATAATGTGCCACTTCGTGGCCAACCGCCAACTTCGGTTACACTCGGCTTTCCTCGAAATCCCAAACACACGGACATGGAAAACTTTCATTGTGTGCAATCCCAGTGGCACAGGGAGAGGGTAAGATTTACCCACGATCTGACAGCACTGGTTTCAGTAATCTTGGTTATGCCTTTCTTTTAATTATGTAGACAAAATTATAATAATAAACACGTGCTTCTAATCTGTGTCGATAAAACAGATAATGTTAAGTCTTGATCGTTACCGCCACGGAGGATAGATAACAGAATTCCGAACGAAAAGAATGGTATCAATTTATGGGACAAGATATTTTGCCGGTAGGGCGTGCTGCTTTTAACAAAGTATTCGTTTAAATATTTACGCGGGAAGTCTTGTTGTTATTGACAGTTCTGAAAAAAAATATTTTGAGAAACGTGGAATTAAATAAAAGTTTAAGAAAATTTTTAGAAACCTCAAATGTTTTCAACTCAGCAATATCGAGAAGTTTAAGAGATAATCTGCAAAGTTAAAAACATCTGATATTAATAAATCATAATACAAAAATCAGTAGGCATCAAACCATTTTGTTTAAAAAAAATAGATTTATGCGAAGAAAAATTTTAATAAATTGAGTTTATAGTTCATTTTTAATCTTTCCATGTAAAACTATTAAAAATTGTCTCTATGAAAATTTACTAGTAAAAATATTTTTAAACATTGTCAAATGCCCATTTATTTGCGTATCACGATAAATATACTTGAAAAAAAAAAAATAAATAAGTTATTGTCAAACATATTATTTATTAATAGTACAAATAAAACATATTTAATATTTACAAACCAAATTAGTATAGTTTTAAGTGTATCCGGAATATTGCTATCGAGAATTTTAAATTATTTTTTAAATTAGAGTGATTAATTTTTTTATTGATTTACTGAGCATTTCAACATTCTTTAGAAAAAAAATAAAACTAATTACTTCTATATTACACACAAAAAATAAAAATATAACATTTTTCAAATATTATTTAAAAACTACACAAATGTAATAATCAATTATTTGTTAATAAATTTGTTATAAAATTTTTAATATTATCTTGAGATTACTCACTTTTGGTGCTTTGAATAAAGCCACTTTTCCTAAATTCTCCCCTACCTTTCGGTCAGTAAGGCAACTATAAACAGCACAACACTTTCCCATTTTTTAATAAAAATTATTCTAAAAAAATAAATTAATATTTTATATTTAATTTACGTGTAATAATAATAATAGTATCGGTGCACTCTGAATACTTGCGCAGCCAGTGGCAAAAAAGAGAAC
This sequence comes from Polistes dominula, assembly GCF_001465965.1. Next base: position 605,414 of record NW_015149013.1, read on the forward strand.
TATGATCTGGGTCAAGAAATGACTACCACAAAAAATGGGGAAAATCCTATATCGTTCGGACTCCTGGTATCTATCCTCCGTGGTTACCGCAGACAATTATTAAATATATATCAATAAAATAAATATCTATAGGTGAGTAAGAAAGAATTCTGTTTTATCGATTGACAAAGAAGCAGTTATCTCGTCCATATTTGATTTCTTTAGCATTGTTATGTTTACAATTTTCAAGTAAGATGAAAGTTTGAACTTTTTATATCATTCATCTGTATATATATATATTGTAATTATTTTATAATCATACATATTTAAATATGCCATCGAGAGGCGAAGATATACTCAAAGGTTTTCAAGTGTATCCTTTTATTAAAGTATAATCTGCTCTTATACATTCGGCAAATTACGAAAATGCATAGGTTAAGGTCAACTGTCAAAAAAATTGTTTTTATAGTGTAATACTTATCTTCTTATGGTGTTATTTTTCTTAATCACTGAATTAATTGTAGTAATTGGATGAATTTAAGAGATGCCGATAGTGGAAAGATTTTGTGGCAAGGCAATGAAGATTTGTAAGCATTTGAAGTTTTCATAACCTATGAATGAACCTTTTATTTAAGCTGCTGTATTAAAAAGATGATCATTTAATTAATTGGATTATCAATTCGTAGATCTATTCCTGATGTTGAACATGAAGCAAGAGTACCAAAAAAGATTTTAAAATGTCGTGCAGTATCTAGAGAAATTAATTTCAGTTCTGCAGAACCAATGGAAAGGTTTAGATTGGAACAAAAAGTACTCTTCAAGGGTCGTTGTTTGGAAGAATGGTTTTTTGAATTTGGTTTTGTTATTCCAAATAGTACAAATACATGGCAGAGTTTGATTCAAGCGGCTCCAGAAAGTCAAATGATGCCAGCTAATGTATTGAAGTAAGTCGTACTTTCTATAATAAACAAAAAAAAAGAAAATTACATTTTATTAACACTTATATTCTTTTATAAAAACAGTGGCAATGTGGTAATAGAAACAAAATTTTTCGACGATGACTTATTGGTGTCAACTAGTCGCGTTCGGCTGTTCTATGTATAAAATGCTTGATATTTGGTCCATATTGGGATCTGGGACCAATCGTATTAACAATTTTTATTACACTTTTGCAATATGATACAGGGTTCTTATTCTCTACAGTTCTATCTTCAAATGCACCTCTAGAGATGAAAGTAAACTATACAAAATTTATTCACGATTTTATTTATAATTCTGCAATGCTTTATGCACCATTTTATTTATTACGTGCATCATGGTGTATTTTCTTGAAAATAAGTTTGACTATGTAAGAAAATTTTGATAATTAAAATACTTAATAATATTCTATTATAATTCTTATATATAATAAGCACAGACACTGAAGTTTTACTCTTAAAATATAATTATATTACAAACTTTGTATATATTCGAATACACTAAAAGCAAGAAAAATAAATGTCATAAGTAATAAAAATGAAAACTTAATCGTATATATTATGTTAATTCATCCTAAAATGAAGAAACGTTCATTCAATCGAAAAGAAAATTGTAAAAGGAGATTGCGAAACTATCGTAGATACTTTCGTGAACATTTCTGTTATTACACAAAGACGATTTTTCGAATTTGATAAATTGTTAAGCTTTGTATATAAAGTGTCAAACAACAAGCTTGATAGAATTCAGATATACTTTTTGTACTGTACACCCGTACTATTGATTCGTGGTGTACAAGCAATACATTTTTGAGGCTTCACTACCCCTCTTGAGGGAGTTCACGTTGAATATACTCCGCGTCCCCTCCTCTTTTTCTCTCTTTCTCTATCTACTACCACGCACAGGTGTAAGAAAAAAAGAAGGAAAAGAGAGGAAAGAAACGGCAGAGTTGCAAAGCTGCTTGCCTATCCAAACGAACGTTCTCAACCAACGTAGTGATTCGATTACCATTTGCGAATCTTCTGGCAGGCTGTTACTCGATTGATCTTTAAAAAAAAATCAAGAATCAAGTAAAAAAGAAAAGTGCAAAAAGAGGAAGTAAAGTGATCATTATTTAGATAAAGAATGGATTTAAAAGAAGAGGACGAAAGCGGTAACGAGAGCAGTAGACAATTATTTTTGGTTGGTGCACCCCGTGACCCTTTGGTGTCCACCGGTGCGATCGTCGCCTCTGGAGGAGCTAACGACGAGATCAATTCTGGAGGAGATCTACAGTCAACTGCTCTGGCTAGTCTGATGAGCACACAATCTTCCTCCGTTTGCTTTCCTACAAAATTCAGTAAGTGTACCCTGCTACCCCGGATTTGATTTAATTAACTGCTTCTTTCTTTCTGTCTCTCTCTCTCTCTCTCTCTCTCACACACACATTCTCTACATGTCGGCCTGCTAGTTGGGGTAGAGAAGACTCAATTAAATTATTGCTAAATGCATTAAGCAGATAGGCAGCCCTTTTTTTAAATAGAATTAGTGGTAATCAGTTTAACTGTTATGAACCGTTTTACTCGGTAATGAATGCAATGAGATTAAGTACCGCCACAGGTACCACCGCTGCCGATTGTCTTCGCAGTACGATTAATCTCTAACAATCTTTCTCAAATCTGTACATTATACGATTTTGTGTTTTATCAAAGCCTATCTTTAGTGCAAAAGTTTGTGAATTAGATTTGTTACATTTGTGTACACAGCATACGATTTTTCGCCAAGTTCTGGGAACGAAGATAGACAATCATCCGGAGGAACTGGCAAAAGAAAGCAAAGAAGATATCGTACCACTTTTACGAATTTTCAATTAGAAGAATTAGAAAGAGCGTTCCAAAAGACACATTATCCTGATGTTTTCTTCAGAGAGGAACTTGCCCTAAGGATAAAATTAACTGAGGCTAGGGTTCAGGTAGTGTACCTTCTAAACATCTTGTAAATCATATCGTATAAGTACTTTTCTAGAAAAACGTAAAATATATCAATTATTTATCCATTATATTTTTATTATATATCATTTAAAAATATTTCTTTTGCGTACAGGTATGGTTTCAAAATAGACGAGCTAAATGGCGAAAACAGGAGAAGCAGTGTAAAGTTGCAACTCACCTAACATCTTATCTTCCTTCGTCGGATTGTCAAGAAGTGCAACAGCAACAGCAATCCGATCATTTATTATTGGAACCACCGCTAGGCAGTCCACCACCTATTTACCTTGGAATGGAATGGGCTGGCTTTTCACCTTATAGCAACACAGCCACAGCTTCTCCTCTTGTTGTTAATGGTATGAATAAGCCACCGGAACAAGAAACGGATGACAATCCATTACTAGATCCTGAGCTTTTACAACTAAAAACATCGCGTTCTTAATGATACAAATTACTGGCAAGTAAAAAAAAAATCACGTAGTTTCCTAATTCGAAAACACCAATTTACATAACGCTCTTCGATTAAAATAATTAAAATGATCTTATATAAGTGCAACAATACAATTAATCAAAGAAAAATGTATTGTATTTTGTGCAATATATTATTAAGATGGAAGTAAGTGGACCAAAAAAGGTACCTCAAATGTGTCTCAAAAGTAACTAGAGACTGACAAGAATAATCCAGATAATAGATAAAGAAACAATGTATTTTGAGTACTGTTATATAGATTTTGTAAGAAAAGGCTTATAATTAAAATTTTTTCTTTTAATAAGCCTTGGTATGAAGAAAATGCAATAAAAAATGTTAATAGCCATTATAAATTTGGGAAGAATAATAAGATTAAGTTAAGTTGATGATAATTAATAAAGTTATCGATGTGATGCTACATTTACTAATTCTCAATATAAGTAATTCTTAGCTCTGACTTAAAATAACATCCTCTTTATTCGATGTGCATATATTACAAGTCAAGGAATCGACTAAAATATTAATCGCTCAATTTAGGAGCACATAAGCTTTTCAAGATGCTCCCTTTGATTTTCGAAATGACATTAAGATAGATCATAAAGCATTGTTATAGATTTTACCTGTTTGAGATTCTATATTGAAAAAGAATATATTATCAATAAAATGAATTCTTTTAAATTCACAAATTAATATTGACGTTAGAATGATAAACCAAAAGAAAAAGGGAACATCCCGGGGAAATAAATTAGTGATGCCTTTCACGATAAGGTTACGCAACATAGGAGTACTCATCGGCACTGTTTGGAGTACGTTCAATGTATTGCTTGTCTATCAACGCTTCGATGCACTTTTTGATCATGCCGATGGAGGGCGCAAAAGTAACTTTAGACTGACCAAGTACCTGTAATCAAATCTTCCCTTTATAAATGTTTTTTATAGTTATTAAATAAGGATTATATATTATTCTTGATGAATTTCTTACCTCTTGTAAAAGTTGAGTATGTTTCAAAAGTTTTCGACTTTTCATTATACGAACTATAGCTGCTTGCAAGTACAATTTTCTATCATCATCAACGCTGCGATGCGTTGCCTCAGTATCGTGAGGTGCATCACGTTGTAAAGCCGCAGTGACGCGGAACTTGGTTCTTTTATTCTGATAATCGAAATTAAGTGAAAGAATCGTGTCTTCTTTCAAATCGCCCTCAGTTGATTTCTTTAAAATTTTACAATCAACGAGACTCACGGCGTGTTTAACTAATTGATCATGAGATAAATGTAACGATGCCGCTGCTTCTTTGCACTGTATAGCATCGCACTGTTCGAAAAGAAATAGCAAAGCCATCTGATACGTTTGCACTGTCACTAAATATGGTTTCTTTAAATAATTAAATTTTAATTCTCCTTGGCACAAGTGATGCAACCAGGTCAATTTTCGACCACTAAATTGCGCGTGATAAAAAGATTCAAAGGCTTGTACAGATTTTTCTAATTGTTGTGGAAAGTGAAAAGGGCCAGGTGAAGTTGGTAAACCTAAAGGCCACGCTCCAGCTTGTAATACGTATACCACAAATCCAATGCCTAATTGATTATCCGCATCTCTTTCTCGGAGACTGGCTGTAAATTTCGCATTTAAATCTGTTGATACTGACATGTCGGTAAACATACGATGTAATTTATTTGTAAATTCATATCCGCAAGCTTGTTTTAAACGATCTATCATGGTCTCTTCCGCATCCATTGATTGAGATTGTTGGTGTATCAATCTCCTAGCCAACATACGAGCGTAAAACTTTTGAAAAACGTCTTTGTCATCGACGTACTTAAACACAGTTATAGATCGTCCCAATTTTTCCTCGATTTCGCCTTCCGATGCAACTCTAGCAGATTTTTTTAGAAGTGAGTCACAGTATTTGGCAAGCTGCATGGAAAGCGTAATTGTTAACTTAACTTTATCAAACGGTTCCAGATTTTATTTCCTTTGAATGAAAGAAGAAAATAATGATTACGTACAAGTTCGGGTGCTCGAGCTGGTTGGCGTGGAACTGGTCTATGATTGACGACAGCCGAACATGCTTTATCGAGTGCGCTTATAAAAGCTTGATCTCCTTTGAATACTTCTCCAATTAATAAGGAATATTTAGTATGCACATCTAGTATGCTTTCTACAAATTGAGTGTATACCTAAAATAAGGAAAATTTTTATATCGAATTTCTTCCATGCCTTTTCTTTAATATTTTTCAAACCAATGAATATATTTATATTTAACTAAAATCTTAATCTTACATTTTCACCTTGTAACGAACCAATCGCTTGTAATCCCTGCTGCGTGATATGTTGAGTAAATTTTTGTACGAGCGGAGCTAATCCGGATGGTAATGGCCTTAATAAAGCATAAAGTAATTTTAAGTCCCATTTGCGTTCATTTTGTATCATTGCTTCTGCTTCCGCGTGTAACCAAGAAAGATGCGCAGCTACCATTTTTTCTTCACAACATTGAGTTACCTATAAAAATTATCATTTGATCATTTATAGCATTCATAATTTATTCATTTGTTTTTATTATTAATTAAGGAAAGAAAGAAAGAAAAAAATGTACTTTGGGCATTGAACTACTGTGAAGAAACTTGTAAGTGCGAAGTTCTTCTAGATTAAGTCGCCAAGAAACTCTTTCCATGTAACGAGTAACATCAGATTGTTGCAACAATTCGGATGCTTCCCTCGCATAAAAATCTCCGGTAGTTTCCAAAAATGGTTTTTCAAATATTTCTTGATACATCTAATTAATATCATCATTATATAAAGTGTCAGTTATTTAACAATGAAAGTATAGTTTCTATTATAATAGAAAATATATTCTTACATCTAGTTGTCCTTTCACTTTATATTCTTCTACCCGCACAAAACTCTGTATCACTCCACAAATCACATCGGTTGTAGCAGGTGGTGCTTCTCCTATCCTGTCTGCGTTAATACTATCTAGGACAAGAGCGACAAGAGCCTTTTTGAGTGGCGCTATCATTTTTTTCTTCCAGATATCTAAGCCTAATTCACCGATTTCCATCTGCTCTTGACAATCGGCGGACATAGTAGAAGAACTTCCATAAAAAAGCTCTGCTTCGGATAATTTCTGCATTTTAATGTGTTGTTGATTTAAATATAAATACAGACAATGTAGATAGTTTATGCCTTGCGAATATTCTGTCCAGGCTCGATGGTAAGCCTGAAGCAAACCAGTTTCACCTTGAGCACGAACTTTTGTTAATAATTGAGAAACATGATTATCCAAAAACCTTTTTGTTTCATTGTATAATCTATCTGCCAATGGTTCTGGATATGCAACGCACAAGGAATATACATCGCTGCAATCAAATTTCTTCCATCAAATTCATTTATTTAGAAATATATTTCTTTCCATTTATTGGGACTTACCTAAATCTGTCGTTCCATGTTGCACGTGGGACGTTAGCCAAGGTTATTACTCCTTTAACGGTTTCTTGCAAAACGTCCCAGGTTCTTGTGAAATCTACTCGCTTGGGTTTTAGTGACATCCTTTTCCTTGATCCACGGTCAACGAGTATCCCAATTGGAATATTAATAAATCAGTAACTACCTATATAAACTTTGTTTCAGGTATAATTCCTAATATCACAATCCTGAAATATGAAAATAATTTAAGTTATTTTTTTACTATGATCTTCGGATCGTGCAATTTGAAGAGAAAGTGAAATAAGAGTAACATTCTATAATATCAATGTTCTTTGTTTATAGATTCTTAAAGCTAAAGTCTTAAAATATATTCCAAGAATAATCTTCAATTTATAGTCTAACAGTCTAAGCGTAGAAGGCTTTGTCTGCATGTTTTGTGTATAACGTGTTGGCGCTTAAAAATAATATATAAAAGTGAAATGCACGGCGTATATATAAATATAAGGAATTTCATGGTCGTTCTAATTCTTATCTTCAATACAATTAAATATACTTCATTATATCTAGAACCCCTGGAATTATTTCTAATTAATATTGATTTAAGATAACATGACAATACAAAAAAACAACCCCCAAAATATATATATAACTATAAAATAAATTGAATGTGTTGGATTGATACACAAAGTCGATGATCGTTTAACGTACACTAATGACGGTTTCTCATCAAATTTGGGTTCCTTAGTTAAAAGAAAAAGTGTAATTAAACGATGAGAAATTGGAATCTTTAATGCACACGCATCACACACGCACACAAATATATATGTATATATGTATATATAATGCGAGTTACAGCTGACTCTACTTTACACAATCCAGATGTTCGCGAGATCGAGGCCACTAACCAAAAAGTCAAAGGGGGGCAAAGAGCACGAATCCTTTCGATTAACTCAATGATCTTTCATCGATTTCAGCCATCACAACGACGGACCTGTTATGGGCCGCTTATTTTTGGCGTATCGCGAGTCATTCCCTGTTGCAAAATGCATGACACTTGCAGTATTCTGCGATGAACAAACGCATATTTAATTATCTTTGATTTGGAGAACACTATTTCTCGTCCTTGTTTTATTATTTCTTCTTTTTTATCCACTTATATTTCCTTTCCACTATTATCAAACAAACGCTAAAACAAACTTTTTTTCTATGCCGTTATTAACGCGACTAAACGTACGCGAGATATTTTCTAGACAACTCTTTTTCTCTCTCTCTCTCTCTCTTTCTCTTTCTCTTTCTCTCTTGCACACTCTCTCTTTTTCTCTTTCTCGCTCATAAATCTCTTAATAACATCGCACAGCCATACTTTTTTTCTTTTAACTTTCAACTTTCTGGTTATCTTTGGAGGAATAATGGAGAGAAGAAAATAGATTCTTCCGTCATGACTGGATGCTATAGAAAAACTTTATATAGCAAATGCAGTTCCTCTATCGCCCGCCATTTTCACGTTTCTATATTTCTATTGTCCTATTAACTTGTTGCTTCGTAAATGTTTTTATATATTTACGATTTTTCAATTGCAAGTAAATGTATTTGTAATAATATTGTTTTCAAAAACTCTTCACGAATATTATTATTTTTTTCATTTTTCTCATTAGAAATTATCTAGATAAATACTCGTATTGAATTAGGCGCGCAAAATAAATTCAATATGGCGGACTTTAGTATATTCTGATCTCTTCAAAGCAAATCCCAGTGTATATGATATGTATTTATGCGTGTAATATATTTTTACTATACGTAACATGTACTTAAAACTACCATTTATATATTTGTATATATATATAATTATCTATATAAAATATATATATAATTGATATTTAAACTTAAATAAGATACTATTGATATGTTAAGCATTATTCATTGACTGAGTTGCATTTTTGATACTTAGATATAAGGTAGTACATCTATGTAAGACTTTGTTTATGTTCACGATTGTCTCGTTTGATGCGGTACTATATTCCTGGTTCTGGAAAAGATTCGTGTTGATTTTCAAATATAATATTAATTTATACTATTAAAAATGGTAAGTATATTTTTATTAAAATAATTTCTTTTATATTTCTATATTCAATTAAAATGAAAGACAATTAATTTGTCAATTCGTTGAAAGTTTTGTTGTTGTTAAAATTACAGATGACATTGCATATTTGCAGTAATTTAGTGTAAAATAATATTTTATTATGTTGCACATTTTGTCCATTCACTTAAATAATATTTTTTACGTTATTTAAAGATAGTTTGTTATAAATTCTTTTTCTTATTGTTATCATATTATTTTATAAAGAGAATTAATGTGTGTATTTGTTATTAGAGTATACTCTCATACAATGGTGGAGCTATAATTGCTATGAAAGGAAAAAATTGTGTAGCAATAGCTGCCGATCGTAGATTTGGTATTCAAGCCCAAACTGTAACTTGTGACTTTCAAAAAATATATGAAATGGGCCCTCATTTATACGTTGGACTTCCTGGACTCAGTACCGATAGCCAAACAGTGATGGAAAGACTGCGTTTCCGCTTAAATTTATATGAACTCAAAGAAAATAGAAAGATTCATCCTAAAACGTTTGCTGCTATGATATCAAATCTATTGTACGAAAGAAGGTTTGGGCCATATTTTATAGAACCAATTGTCGCTGGTTTGGATCCTGTTACATTTGAACCATTTATTTGTAATATGGATCTGATAGGTGATTTAAACATACCAGATGATTTTGTAGTTGGTGGAACATGTGCAGAACAATTATATGGTATGTGTGAATCATTATACGAATCCAATTTGGAAGCAGATGAACTTTTCGAAACAATTAGTCAAGCTTTAGTTAATGCGTTTGACAGAGATGCAATGTCTGGTTGGGGTGCTATCGTCCATATTATGTAAGTATTTAAAAGTATATAGATAATTCTTTTCGATACTAAATAGATTTTATAATATTTATTTTTTTGTAGCGAAAAAGATAAAGTCACCACGAGAACCATTAAGACACGTATGGATTAAAATATTTTTTTATCATTATTTTATGTTTAAATCAACACAGAATTATTCTAATTATTGTAATAGTTAAGCTAATACAAGCGATTACAACAAAAGTAATTTTCAATAAACTGCCACTAAAAGAAAAATATTGTATTCTTTCCTTTCTCACTTTTTATTAATTTATGAGAAATCAAATAATAGAAAAGATAATTAAATCGTATCGAACGTTGATGTTATTTAACACTTACAATTTTAGTTTAGTTTTTTCTTATTTCTCTTATTTCATTATTTTAATTACGAATATATACAATTTTTTTAAATCACTTATTAGAATTATTTACTTTTATATATAAGTGGATTCTAATTTTTTATAATTTAACAAATAATACTTAATAATTCAGTGATCCCATTCGTACGATAATTATCGTACGCGTCACATAATTTGAAGCCCTGTACGATCCAAAATTCAACTTGTACGATAATTTACGATTATTCGATATTTAAATATAATATTCGATATACCTTGATTTTGTTTTTTTACGCGATTCGGTTGCAGCGCACCCTTGCGCACATAGTTTGTAATTGATTAGAGAGCTAGGTAACAATTAAATATAGCTCGGAAACCAATAAAAAGTCAGGAAAACCCTGAAAAATAGGAAAATAGGAAAATAGGAGACGAAAAAAGACTTGAGGACCTAAAAAAAAAAAACTTTGTAAAAGTTGGAACTGTTATTATTTTTTGCTATTTTTGCTGATTTAAACATCTTAAATCTAAAAAATTCTACAAATGTATAAGTGTCAAATCCAGAATTCCCAAAATTCCAAATTTTTTCCTGTGTGTACGATAATTTTTCTGTGTGTACGATAATTTGACGGCCCTGTGTCGATCAGATGAGCTAAAGCAGTGCTGTCAGATCGTGGGTAAATCTTACCCTCTCCCTGTGCCACTGGGATTGCCCACAATGAAAGTTTTCCATGTCCGTGTGTTTGGGATGTCGAAAGAAGCCGAGTGTAACCGAAGTTGGCGGTTGGCCACGAAGTGGCACACTATGAAAGCGACTCGTGTCGTCCGAACACATGGACACGAGTCGCTTTCATAGTGTGCCACTTCGTGGCCAACCGCCAACTTCGGTTACACTCGGCTTTCCTCGACATCCCAAACACACGGACATGGAAAACTTTCATTGTGGGCAATCCCAGTGGCACAGGGAGAGGGTAAGATTTACCCACGATCTGACAGCACTGCACTGAGCTAAAGTCTCTGGGATGACTGCTTAATATTAACACTGCGCATGTCACTCTCGAGCAAATGTGTATGGTGCGCCGCGTTTCGAGTTCGCAACTCAAATTTATTATTAAATGAAAGAATTTAATAAATATTATGGCTACCAATATATTATGTACCGCAATTCGAAGATTAGCTATTAATTCACGTGGTATGTATAACATTGATGATTCTATTTATTAATTTGAAAAAAGAAAATTAAGTAGCGTAAAATTACCTAACCTTAAAATTTATTCAATTTTGCTAGATTATTATTGAAAAAATATATTTTACGCACAGTAATATTTTAATTTAAAAAAAGAATTACATGACATTGTACAATTTTTTCCATTTACGAACTTTTAATGTTCGTAATAATCATTCATTAAGGATTCTACATAATGTAATCTTATTTTCCCTTCCCTAAATAGAATGAATTTTAAATAGTTTTTTTTTAGGTATATTTCCTGCAAGACGTTATTTTAAACATGAAGCTATTTTAGATAAAGAACAAATTAATATTATTTCATTGTTTCGTAACAATAATGGCGATATATTTAAAACTAATTTTAATTTAAAGATCAAGTTTGTACCAAGAACGTTAAATATTGATTTTGAATTACCAGTGAATAATTATGTATATAAAAATATTATTGATAGACCTGTTATGGGAATATCCAAAATAGAAAATCCAAATAGATATTTACCCATTTGGCGTGATTTACCTGTTTCAAATAAATCTATGGAATTGCCTACAATGGAGAATGTTATTGAGAAGCAAGCCATAAGAATGTTAATCATAAGACGAAAAAAAATGAAGAAACATCAGCGTAAGAAGCTTAGAAAGAAAATGCAATTTTATTGGAGAAAAATAAAACAAAAAAGAGAATTATTGAGGGAAAAAGCTTTTCAGGCCGAGCAAATCGCATTCATAAAACAGGCAGAAAGTTTTGATGCTGCAAAATATGTCAATGAGAGATTAGAAGAACTCGATAAAGAATTCGTGCCAAGAACATTTAGAGGTGAAGTATTACCTCAAGAAGTAATTAAGAAATTTATCGAAGATATCAAATGTAAAAAAGAAGCCAGAAAGGATATACCTAAGTTGACTTTATAAAAATTCATTTACATTATAAATAAACACTTGATTTAACTTCATTTTTTAAATTAAAATTTAATTCAACGATGCTTACCTTTACGTTTAAATACAAAATATACTAGGATGTAGAATAAAGTATAATAGGAAATTTCATAAACAAATCTTTGTATTTTTTCTGTTTTGTGAAAAAAAGGTAAGTCGCTCGTCTTATTCTTTCTTAAGGAGTACTCTGTATAAGTGACATGTAAATTAGAATTAAATATTTCATTTTATGTACAAAGATAACAAATTGAATGCTATATTAAACGATAAATATCAAATGATTTCTTATTTACATTTATGTGAAACTAATTAATTATAGCTATATTAAAGATATAAAGTTCATCCAAATCTGCCGCGATCTTAAAGACCTTACATTCGTATATTACGTTTTTAACCAATTCAAGAATTATCTTTACTTCATGGTCACATTAGTCGTTTATATACAAGCATTATACTATAACATAATACTATATCATATCTAATAAATAGCACCTTTTCTTTAATTGTACACATATCGGTAATATGCAGGAATATGTTTATTAGAAATAATAGTAAATGTCTTTCGAAAGAAAGCATTTCTTTTCTTTTTTTCCTTAAATAGTATTTTTGAATAATTTATTTGTACGTATTTACAAAGATTTTCGATTATTGCGTTTATTATTATATTGTATTAAAAATATTTCTAAGTTATTTAAAGTATTATTTTATATTTAAATCGTACAGATGAAGTTAGCGATATTGTTTCTAATAAATATATATCTGCATCTTTTCTTATCAACGAATAAATACAATATATAGATCTACACAATTGATTATCCTATCTATAAATACATAATAAGAGTCATTTTGGCTAGATTTGTTTAAGTCTTTTAGATACTGCAAATGCTCCACACGGGTTTTTAAAAGTAATGCTTATTTTTTATTAATTTGCTTTTGGTTAAAGTTATATTGACTGTTTATAATAATAAATAACATTGTACGTCGTTTTCTTTTCATATTATATTCGTTACATTTTTTAATTTGCGTATGAAAAATTCATAAAAGATTAAAAAATTAAAAAAGTTATATTTGCTTGCGAGTAATATACAAGTGCAATAAAATAATGATGCAGAGAATTATATAAATAAAACTAAAATAAATTAGATACATATATAGGTGCGTACAATATTAATGAATAAGACGGACGCCATAAAAAGGCTATTCAAATATTAAAAACAAATGAGAATTTAGAAAATACAATTTATATGAAAATGAAATATCGTACTATCTATTATAAAAGCTGTGAAAGATTGTATTAATTATTGTAATAAATTTCTCGAAAAATCGATCATCAAAATAAAACGAAATGGATCACAGTTCGAATTTAAGGCACCTTTATACTAAGCAATAAGTCAACTCTTATTGTTAGTTGTATTAGCAATATTAGAATTTGTTAAAAAATGAAAAAAAGAGCAATGAAAACTGAAAATGTAATAGTTCAAATATTACAAATTAGCACCATACGATCTATCAATTGTAGGATCTTTACATGCGTTAACGTTGTTCTTAAAAAACGAAATTAATCAGCATCATTAAGGTAGAATCTGGCCCTTTTTAATTTCTAATACTTGTGGGCTATTACGCGTTCTTCCAGTGTACAAATTATTACTTCTTCCAGAGAAGTAGTCTTCTATTTCTTGAAGAGTTTTTCCTTTGGTTTCGGGAAGACATATATAAAAGTATATTGTACCGAATAATGAAATACAACCATAAAGAATAAAAGTACCATGCGTCGTGAGTGCACTTGCAAAGAAGGGATACGTTTTTACAACTACGAAAATGAAACTATGAGCGGTCATTGTTGTTAAGCCGCCGATAATACCTCGAACTTGTACGGGATATACTTCTCCGATCATTATCCAAGGAATGACTAGGAATCCGAGGGTACATGTGATTGTGTACGTAAATATACAAAGAACTGGTATCCAGGTAGCAACAAATGGTAAGTGATTAATTACCCAATATTCCTTTAACCACATATAACCACCTAATCCGATCATAGATAAACCACAACCCACAGATGACACCATAGTAAGTGGTCTTCTACCGGAACGTCTACACGCGATGCAAGCAACTATGGTAGAAACTAATCTTACTATACCCAAAATGACCGCAGCCAAATACTTATTTATCGTTGTTCCGGAATCGTTAAAAATTTCAACCGCATAAAATGTTATCACGTTCGTACCGGAAAATTGGTAAATCAAAAAATATAAAAAGAGCAAAGCATATGGTTTAAGAGCATTAGGTTTAAGAAGTGCACTAACGATTTCACGGAATCCAGTTAATCGTTTGAGATTATTCTTATTGGAGAACTGTTCCAATGTATCCATTTCTTGATCAATGTTGTAGTTGTTATCACGGAATTGTTGCAAAGCTTTTCTCGCTTTATCCGGTTTATTTCGAGATATTAGATAAGATGGAGTTTCTGGAAATATGAACATCAGCAGTAAAGCAGCAAGCGGAAGAATTCCGCTGATGGCCGCGCAAATATTCCACGGGAGGACACTTCCTAGAGCATATTCTATCAGAACACCCGTACTAACACCAACGCTCGACATGGCTGTTAACATTCCTCTAAGATGTGGTTGAGTCACTTCACTAGCATAAACTCGAGCTGGTGCACCCACCATACCAGATCCAAGTCCAACAAAGAATCTTCCAGCATAAATCATGTGAATGTCGGTTGCAAATGCGATTAATATCCAACCAAGTAATGCTGGAATTTCAGTGATAATTAAGGATTTCTTTCTTCCAAACATATCCATCATGTATCCTGATGCTAAGCAACCAATTGGAGTACCAATAGACGACATGCTAGCTGAAAAAGTAGAAAATATTTTTTTAATTTTTAATTCATCAATCTCAACTTCAACAACATTGCGTTTACTTAATTTATTTGCCAAAAATCTCATTTTCTATTATATTTAATTATTTACCTATCCAAGATTCTTCCGACGACCCTTGAACAATTGGAATTGTACTATTAGCTTCTTGGAGTTGAGGAAGTGCTATGGCCGAGAAGCCAAAGGTCATTCCGGTGTTAATTGTTCCCAGTTGAGCGACCAATGCTGCTAGAACTTGCCTTACGGCACTACCCTTGTCAATGGGTCTCGCACTTTCTGGGTCATTGTTTGTACTATTTGCCGCTGAATTAATTTTCCCATCATCCGTGGATAATTGGGTTTTTGGTAGTAATGCTGAGTCTACCAACGACGTCCTCTCAGCATCGTTTAAATTTGACATTTGTCTGGAAATATGAAAAAACAAATAAAATTAAATTAATATAAATTTATTATATTTTATTTATTTTTTTGTTCTTTTTTGTGTTTTTATTATATATTTTTTTTATAATCAAATTAAATGCATATTGTCAAAATCACACTGTCGAAGGGACTATTCAAGCTTAGTTTCGAAGTTTGGCCCGTTTCGTGATCACTAAAATAAATTTGACCCAAATTTGAGTTTCTCATATGTCATAACTTAGTGCTTTTTTCCTGAAAATGAATAATAGTAAAATCTCGAAAAGATATTGCCATTGTATTTACATAAAATTGGCCAATTGCCGGTCAACTATTACTAATATGTTTAGTTCATTATTTTCGAGGATTCGACTTTCGTATACTTTCGTATGTCGTATTGCACATAAGCTTTCGCTATTATTACATTTAATACGAGAAAAAGAAACAAGTAAATGATACTATTTTCAATAAAAATTCACCCGTTTTTAACATACATACTGATACTGTTACATGATGCAAATTAGTCACCAGGAATGTAGCGTAATTGGAATTAATAGTGTACGATTTGCAACAATTCGTTTACATTAGAACGTCTTCTCTCATTTATTCAATTAAATATAATCCATGGGAGTGAGTTAAAGGAAATTCAATAATGATAATTATGTAAGGAAGTTAGTTCTCTAATTGTTTCATTTCATTAGAGATAGTCGTGTGAAAGGCAGATTCAATGTCAATTGAAAAAGTTCTACGAGAAATTGATCGATTATAAATAAGAAAATGTGTGCTCCTGTTGTTAATGTGTATATATGGGTGTAGTGTAGCTGGTCATCTGCACAGATATACTATTTTATTTGTTATTTTCTTTCTTTATATTATTCCTTTTATAATACATTTTGTAATAAATTTTGTAATAAAAATTAATCGATTTTGGAACGAGAATACTGTATTAATACGTGTCGCATTCCTTCGATATTATTTTTATTTCTTTTTAGTATATTTTCTTTATTTATTACAAAAAGTGTAATAAATTATAAGTATACTATATCAGTATTTTTTACCATTTTTACAAAGAAATATCGATTATATTATATGAAAGTTTATTATATTAGATTTTCAAGATATTAAACGAAATCCTTATATTATATTTATCATTTTACTAATGAAAAATTTCAATATAAGAATTAATTTTGTGTCTTTTTTTATATTCAAATTCGAATGCAAATCTAAGATTTCTTAGCGACTACTAAACTATTTCGCAAATGTTTATAAATACGTTGAGGTACAAAGTTATAATACCATATATCTGTCATCTTAATCGTCATTTTATAAGATTGAAAATAACTTTCGCAACAAGTTGAAAGTTGCATTTGCAATCACGTGGAAAATCGGCGATGAAAGGTGTAGTTGTTTTTATACGATGATTGCTTAACAAACATACATAAATTATAATATATTCTAATATATTAGAAATAGAAATTGTAGGTAAATTGTAGAAAGTTACGGTACAACATTTATATCTTATGACAATTACTATGTAATTAGTATTATCTTTTTTTTTTATATTTTTACAAGTTTCGTAACAAAAAATGTATTGTTTTTTAATTCTTACAATTAAAGGAAGTAATTTCTACTTTTTATTTTTTTTAATGACTCACATTCGTCACGCGATATCATTGAATGATTTTCCCTTTGTTTTTTTTATCTCTCTTTGTTTTTTTTATTTTTCTAAAAGAAAAAAAAAACGTTTCCGATGTGCCTTTAAAACATACTAAAAATAACGAAATTTTTGTAACGAAATCGAGATGATGAATTTATTATCTCTCGTACTATCTTTTTTACGATTCTCCAATCGTTTTATAATTGATAATGCATCGAGGTAGAAAATTTCGAATGTGAGTATATTACAAGATCAATTTAGGAATAGAAAAACAAATTAACAACAAATCGACCTTTGTTCGTACATCGCTATCGTTATTTTTGTTGAACACCGTTTACACTACCGTTTCTCCTTGATAAGTAAACAAAAAATAGTTATCAAAATTATAATTAAAATAAACTAGTCATTCATTAAACATTTTTTTATCTATCTAGGATAAGTCAAATGTAATAAAGATATTTTTTCAAAACGATAGATCTTACTAGATTTGTTCATGTTTTAGTAAATGGTATATGTTGCATAGGTAAATATACATAAATATATATCTATACTTAATTTTGTATATTTATAAGTGAAACATGCATATTTATCGTTTCGTGTCGTAACGTTTTTTTGTCACAATTTTTCCACAGATAAACAAACCGCCTTGGAAAAGTTACATCGTTTTTTTTTCTCTTTCACATTTGCATTCGCATTCTCAAAGGTTAACAAGAGTCACGTGCGAATAATGAAGCGGGAGATCAGGGAATACTGGCACGGTGCTTCGAGAATTATTTTTAAACTTCTTCTAAGTCGTTCATTGTCTACGCAATTGAAAATACGATTGTTTTCATGTTTTTTCTATCGTTAGTTTCATTTATTTTTCGCGTTAAATGGAATCAGCTAATTACATATACTCGAAAAATGAAACTATTCTAAATATATTTTTTTTCTAAATTTTTAATTTCAATTAATTTTTATTACTGACGATAACAATTTCTCGTTGTGTATATGTGTGGTGTGAATGCGCGTGTTCTCGTGTGTGCGGGTATTAATCTATTCTGAAGGATATCCTATGATAATAATAATAATAATAATAATAATAATAATAATAATAATAATAATAATAAGCTGACAGATTTGTGAGCTGATTTGTAAGTAAAATATAAATAATTACAAAGTAAGAAGAATTTTTTAGCATTGCTATTACGGTTCTACTGGATTTTATATTTGATTTTTCTTATATAAGATAAGATATTTTATATAGTAGAATAAACGAAACGTTTGATAATTATAAAGTATGATATATTTTTGGTGCTTTTCGATAATAATCTCCTATGATCAGCTGAGAGAAAGATAATTTTTAAAAAGTATCATTCAAAAGTAGTACTACTCGGCAAAGTTCAAATATACGGTCGGTTTAGTTGTTGGCTTGGTCATTCGTTAGTGACACTCTTAGAGGACGCATGCATATTAATAGATAAATTGCATCATGTACGGTAAATAGATATCAAATAGAAAAAGAAAAAGACTCGATAGAGAGAGAGAGAGAGAAAGAGAGAAAGCAAGTGTATATCTTATCAGTTATCAATATTTTTCTTCTCTTTCTAAAATCCTTTTTATTTTCATTAGAATTGAAACGGAAAATCATTGTCGTCGAATAATAACAGAAAACTCGATAATCTTTAGAAAGTTGTAAATTATTCTCCCGCGCGCGCGCGACAGTGTATATTAATAACTTGACTACTAATCAAGAATAAATGAAAAATGATAAACAATCGTAAACTAAACGTAACCTTGGCGTTAAGCCAACGAGTTCGCGCAAACACGTTGCCGCGCCGGGCCGTCTCGGAACTTTTCTTGCTTGCTTATTTTTAAAATGTTTTCTTTCTGTCATTTTTCTTAAGATCTTTTTCATAGATTTGTTTTTTTCCTCTTTTTTTTATCTTCTGCGATATGTATTCTAGATTTAAAAAATGATGTTTTATTTTATTCAATGATATAATGAAACTGATGTAAAATATTTTATTTGATATTTCGATATTTTGACTTCTTATTTTAGCAACGACAAATGTAATATCTCGAATCGTACGTAACAAAAACTCGATATTTTCGAGTGCGTGCGCGCCTTTTTTCTCGTGTTTACAAATTCAACTATGAATCTTAGCGTGTGAGTAAATACCACGTGCGAGCTAAGAGATATTCTTAGAGAGAAAGAGAGAAAGAGAGAATAACAGCGAACGATGAAATGAAAAGAATAAGAAAATATAAATTACTCACTCTGCCATGACGTTGGTATTTCTTTTGCTTCTTCTTTTCTTCGTTAAGGCGCGATCACTTGTCAACTATTTTTCTCAGCGAAGAGACAAAGAGTCAAACGAGGAACAGTATATGTGAATACGTAAAAATTATCACCTTATATATACATATATAATATAAGTATGGTCGGTAATATCACAGTTCGATGATCACGAAATTAATAGAATAACTTATGTGTGTGTGTGTAAAATCACACTTCGAGAAGACTGCGTTTTCTTGCCTCTTCTTTCGTCTTGCTTCTCTTCTTTCTTATCTTGTTTGAAAATAATTTCAAAAAAAAAATAAAAAAGAAAGAAACTTTTTTTTTCTATCTTTATCTCCTTCGAAACGTATAATCTTCTCTATACACGTGTTATACTTGCGTTATTTTCTTTTTTTTCAAATAGTTCCGTTGTAACCGATCGTACGACCGATTTGATAAAAACCTTCGAGAGTTCTTAGCCATGAGCAGCTAGTCATTTGCGTTTGATTATTTTCGTTAACAAATAAAAAATAAAAAATAAAAAATAAAAAAAATAAAAATATAGAAAGAGCAAAGAAAAGAAAAATAAAGAAAGTACAAAAATTTATCAAACTCGATTTAATTATTAAATATTTTATCTATTTCTCGTTTTGTCTTCGTTCAATTTCACAAAAATTAAAATGAAATTAAAAAATAATGCACACGATGGTGACGGTGACGATAACTATGACAACGACACAGTTATACTTGAGATCTTTACACGAGGACTTGCGCGCAGCGAATGGTTTCATAGAACCGAGTGTGAAAACATTTATACGCCGATGAGACCGATCTTCCTCTTTCTCTCTTTCTCCCTCTTTCACTCTTTCCTTCTTTCTTTCTTTCTATTTTTCTCTCTCTCTCTGTTTTTTTCTCTTTCTATTTCTCCCTCTCTCTTTTCGAATAAGATGCGCACGCACAACAGATCGCTAGTTCAAACTTTAACTTTTCAAGGAGGGGGAAGGGTCTTGACAATATTTATATATATATATATTATGATTATTACGGGGGTGATTGTGGATACACGAGAGGTTGAATGTGTACTCGAACACGTTATTTTCTCGTAATCGATAAAAAATAGAAAGAAAAATCAACAAGAAAGAAATTCGTCATTAGTTCAAACTCGTTGACTCGAGTAGTACTCGTAAACGAAGCTTTCCCTAATTATTATACTGATGCGAGGATCTGTTTGTGTTTTCATTCTTTCTTTGTTTTACTTTTCATCGTTAAATTATTCGAATTGTTTCTTTTTTTTTTGTTTTACCGTACATATATATAGTAACATTAGTAATTTATTCTATGGATATAATTATATAGTACAACTTTTGACCTCATATTTATTCACGCAAAACGTTAATGATATAAATGACGTGATTTTTTTTATATTTCTTTTGGAAAAGAAATCTGATTGTATTTTTATCCTCTTATTTTTTTTTTAATTTTTTTCTTTATTTTCTTTTTTGAAAGACAAGTATCGTATTGTTAATTTTTCTCTTTCTAACTTCGTTATGCAACAACGAACGTTGACGATAATATATAGTCGATTATTTGAAATCATAGAAACCGTTTTTTCTATAATAGAACTTTGTTTTGTTTCGAACATATCGTTATCGAAAAAAGCGGATAAAAAATAATTGAAAATGAGACGAGATCGTAAAAGTCACGAGTGATTCGCAGACGCAGTCTGCTATCGCTCCAGATGATAAAGTCTAATGACGAAAATTATCACTTAGGGGAGTATGTTTTATACGCCTTGACAATGTCAGACGTGTGTTCGGTAATTGTCTACAAAAGTGTATTTAAACGTGGGAAGAATCAATCGTCCAACGTAGTATAGATGTAACAATATGTAACGAGATATTTACATTTAAATATCCATGCAAATGCATATCTCGTAACCTGTTTAAATATATATATATATACATACATTTTATACTTATTAAAATATGTAGGTGGGTTGAGAAGTTTTGAGTTTGACATAAAAATCAATTTTTTCATCCTTTACATCAAGAAAAAAGAAATAAAAGTTGCTTTACTGTCGAGACTCAAAACTTTTCAACCCGCCCACGTGTATCATTCTAATCATTACGATTTTAAATTTGTTACTTGTGTTTGTCGATTTACAATAATTCAATTTATATCTGTATATATAATATATATATTTCAATTTAATCTGTCTTAATCGATAAGAAAGTTACGAACGGAATTTTAATGGTAAAAAAATAAAAATAATAATAATAATTCTTGAGCTTGTTACATTTACGAATGACGAGAATAAAAATCTTTACGATTATTTCCTGTATTCCGTCGTTTTAGCAATTGATCAATATTTTATTATAATCAATTGCGAAGAAAATTTTTTGCGAATTCGAAAAATAAAATAAAAGAGAGAGAGAAAGGAAAAGAAATTTTTATCTTATCTGATAAAAAGGTTATTGGAGGTTGAGTGTTAGTTTCGTGAACTTTGTTTATAAAAGAAATCATCTTTTTTTCTAACTTATTCAAAATATATTATATTTAAATGAAAAATTTTATTAAAAACAATGATATCAGTTGGATAATAATTTAATATATATAATATTATTCATATAAATTAGAAGGAAAGAAGTTTATCTTTGATAGAAATAAAATAAATATTAATAAATTTTTTTTTCTTGGGCATTTAAGTTTAACAAAATAAACAAACGGAAGTAGATCTAATCGTCGAGGAGAGGAAGCAGGGTTCCCTTGGTTATCATCGAACTAGTGGATGACGAATTCACTATGTACATATTCTACAAGAGAGAAGATAATCTGTCTCTTTATCTCTCTCTCTCTCTCTCTCTCTCTCTTATCCTCTCTTTCTCTTTATCTCTTAAATATACTTACGAACTTGTAAAAAAAGTTTAATTTCACTCTTACGATTATAAGTATTCTATCTATTCGATTAATGAGATAATTTTTAATTCAAACTATATATATGCAGTGTATGTTTAATTGTAAAAACGCTAATTGTTACTTATATAGGAAATATCAAATTTTTAATATTTCATATATATAATACTATCTTAATAGTAGTCATGTAATTAATGTGATATATATTTAAGATAAATTATAAAATAGTATTTATATATATATATCTGTCAAATAAATTTGCTAATTGTAACGTGTGTATAGCATAATAATAAATAATTTTGAATTAAAAAAAAAAAATTTATTCGCAATCATAATTATCAGTATTTAAATATCTTTGAACTTGTTCAAAAGTAAAAGTAATATTTTTATATACTTGTATTTGATAAAAGTACACACCAGCTTATATGTTTCTATTATCGAACACGATGTTAAAGGTAATATATAAATAAGACAAGAATTTTATTTGGATTTATTACTTACGATTCGAGAAATGGTTTATCCTCGGCTTTGTCGATGTTAATGCTACTGGTGAATGTTTCGTAATTCTTGTTCCTGGACATGTCGACGAAGGACTGAACACGTTTATGTCCAGTTACTGTGCCGATTAAATCGTGCTCGGTGGTTTATCGAGCCTGCCGTCACGAGTTTTCTCCTATCAGTCTCGTAGTCATGCGCTTCTTACGTATATGACGTACTATTTTGTTTTCTTTAACTTCCCTTATATTTTCTCTCACTCTCTTTTTCTCCGTTTTAATACATACGCGTTATAATATTACTTCTTCCTATTATTTTCACATCCAAATGTACACGTATCTCTAATTATTTGATCAGCTAGTTCGTATTCTTTATCGATCGTTTACATCCTTAGATAAATCCTTTTTCGTTTTATTTTTTTCTCTTTTTTTTCTTTTTCCTTCTTTCAATTTTAATTTCAATTATTTCATTTGTTCGACAATCTCTACGAACCGCAAATGAGTAAACCGACACATCTGTGTTAGAATTTATTCTTAATAACATTGCCGAGAGGAAGATCGTTTAGTATTAGAAGTCCTTATGATAACCTCGTTTGATTATTTACACGTTATTTGAATGTACTGTGGATGACAAGTCTTTGTTTATTCATCTCATTATTCTCTCTTTCTTTCTTTCTTTTTTTTGTTCTTCCTATTTATTATTCTCTCTATTCTCTTATTGTATCATTTCTTTTGTTAAGCGTATATCGATGCTCCAAAAGAGAAATAAATTTATAAGTAAATAACATTATGTCCCGTCGACCCAAATTTTTTTCATAATAATCAAATATTCAATATTTTACCAAGCCATGCAATCTGGATTTTCTGATCTTTAAATGTACAATCAATTTTGAAGTTCATAACGTGGTTCGATACTTGTTGCGTTATCGTTATCGATTATCTCAAAAGATTTGATGACCTAAGGAACGAGTTTGTCGTCGTAAAAGAAAGTTTCCGTGATGTCTTCGACAATACATTGATTTATATTACAAATAATTCCATTTATCCTTGTAATCGAAGTCGGAGTTAAATGATTTCAGGAAATTTCTTTGTAAAAACAAAATTAAAGGATAAAATCAATTTATACGTAAATACATATGTATGTATTTAAAATCGTTTCAATCTTTCTTAAGTATTGACATTAAATATAAACAATTCGTATTGATTTATTGATTAAACGACCGGGACACGAGTTATTTATAATTATGTATTATGTAAATCTTTTATTTATGGCCTTACGTGTTTGGAAAAAATCCGATTTTTAATTCATTCTTTTTTCTTTTTTTTCTTTTTTTATTTGTTCTCAAGTCATCGAATTATTTAATTGTCGTGAAAGATACATTTTTGTTAGTTTCCTTTTCATTGCAATTTCTCGTCTCGTTTCAGTTACAGTTGATAAAGGCTTGAAGATTATTTGATAAAAAAAGAAAAAAAAAATCGTGTGAAGATCACACGTGTTAGAAGTGAAACCTTCAAAAAACAAAGTTTCGAGAGAATGAGACGAATGCACAGTATCAAGAGTATAAGATAATTGTTGGATTTATTTATTATAATATTATTACCATACATAAAAAAGTAACCAGTATGGTCTCTTGGTGGAATAGCTGATAAAAAGTACACTTTTCCAAATTTAAGCAATAAAAATGGAATGCTGAATAAGATAGTTATAGATAGACACCAAAATCGTAGGATGTTTATCAAAGGAAATATAATTCGTCGGAAACTAAGTAAATACGAATAATCCTCTTTTTGAAACTCAGGTATAAAATTTTTTTTGTTAGTATGGTTTTCAATTTTCCGTTTTCATCTACATTCTTGCGCTGTCTAACAAACATTTTAGGATAGACGAAATAAAGACGTTACGAAAAACATATGGAAAATACTGCTGGACTGAACAAAGGTTTTGGTAAAATGCAATGGGAGATCTAATAGAGATCTAATAGAGATATTCTCTAGAAATGTTTTTTTCAACTCCATAGCCTGCCACACTTCGAGACCCTTATTATTTATAACATATCTCGTCTTTATTCTTTGTACCACAAACTTAAATTCTCTAAATACTCTCGTCTAAATAAAGATCTGAACAACGAAAAATCCAAAGAACGCATTGAATCGTATCGTTCTCTGCTTATCGAATAGTGTACACAACGAGTCTCAAATTTGGGCCCTGTGGTAAAGTCCATTGATTCACACAGGGAGTTCAACATGTTAAAAATGTTTTTATTTTATTGAAAAATTAGTATAAGTTTCTTAAATACGCAAATATTATAATTAATAATATAATTTTCTTATATGCCTGGTTTAATACATTTTTTTGGATATTTTTTATAAAAACATATAAAAATCAAATTTAATAGACATATTTTGATCTCTATGAATCAAATATATTTTATGAAGAAGCCAAATAAAAATTTGCCAGTAATTTACTTGCTTTTGAATGGAGTTTGTCAGCTGCTTCTAATGTATTCTACAGTGTTATCTAATTCTTTTTCTCTGATGTATCTTGTAATCATTTTTTTTTTGTTAAATATTGCAGACAGTACAATTATTATATTCTATTTACTTCATAATTATTAATTACAATATTTGCGAAATAAAGAATTTAATAATAATATGAGTCTAAGTTTCGTAGTATGCAGTCGCACACAAACACATACATAAACAAAGCTTAGTAGCCAGGAGTGGGGACTACGAAACAGAGACCGAGAATAGGAAAAACTGTATAGGTATATTCTGTCTCATTCTCTCGCAGGCTCAATCCTATATGTTTGTCTCTCTTTTTCATCTTACTTAGTATCTTGGCTGTTTCATCGCCGTGTTATGCCATATTTGCCGCGCTACGTTTCCATTTTTCAAATCCCATTCTAAAGAAGTTTTCATTTCAAAAAGATTCGAAAAACACGAGGAGAAAGAATGTTTCAGTTTCTTTGGTCGATTCAAGATCATAGAACTGTGAACTGGCAGTGACGATGAATTAATCGAGAAATTTATTAAATTTATTAACGCACTGCGATGAATTAATTCGAACGATCTCTATGCTGACTCATCCATGGTCGTGTTAGGTACGTGCCTGAAAATATATTTTCGTTTAAGGGGTTGCGTCACCCTGGTGCTCCGAAAAATAGTTATAAATTTAAACTTTTTTTTAACACAGAAATTAAATATAATAAAATAATATTTATTCTACATATATATACATAATACTTTTATGATACTATTTTTCCGAGCATCAGGGTGGTGTATCCCCTTAAAATAACATTATTGTAATTGATTCAAAATCGTCTTTGCTTTCTAATGGAAAAAAAAAAGTTTCTTTCAAAACTGCATATCGAAAGTAATTTAAGAAAAAATCTAAAAAAGAATAATAAAAATAAATCTAAGAAAGAACAATAAGATGATATCTTATTGTTCATAGGTATCTTAAATCATTTTTATATTCAGTCACACGGAAACATATGTCCTTGAATGGAATGACCATACTATTGTAAGATTTAAAAGGACAAAAATGGAAAACCATTGACGATTTATCGTAAAAGGATCCTATGGCTATTGTAAGCTAAAAAAATCCCTGAATTTTTTGTTACGATTATAAAAACTTATAATAGATAAAATATTTTAAAAATTTTATTGGCCAATTTGTAATGAATGGTAATAGCATTTTTTCAATAGATTCTTTAAGATAATAGATTAAGGGAGATCCTTTTTTTTTAATGTAGTGCGCTGTAAAATGCATTTCAGAAATACAGTCAATTTATAAATACAGTCAATGTCATCAACTACATTCTCTCTCAACTATGATCTGTTATTTAAGGTTTCAACACATATGTATTCTGTTCACGCATTGTACATGTACTATGTACTATAATTAGCAATTATTTTCTGTAATGTATGTTATGAAAACTCTAACATATAAAAATTTATAAAGATTAGAGTACGTTGATTAATTACGAAATAATGTAAATCTAATAATTTATTAGTAAAATTAGAAATATCGTAATAGCTGTCGCCAAGCTGACTGGTTTGACTTATTTTATTATTATTTAGTCTATACATTTCTTTATGCACAGTTATTATGAACAAATCGGTCTTACATAATTATGGTAATGTTTGTAGATAATGAATCAACGTGGAAGAGAGAAAGAGAGAGAGAGAGAGAGACAGACAGACAACAGAGACTAAAAACAATAAAATTTTAATTTCTTTAAAATGTACACCTATGACGATAAATATAATTATTTAAATTAGATACTGTTTCTGAAACACTCTATATAGAAATGTGAAAATATCTTCTATATATAATGTAAGTATTTTTAATTTTAGAAATTAAATTTTTATATAGATCTTCAGAAGTTCTATTTAATGAGTAATTGGTAGTGGACAATAGTATTCACGAAAGAAGTCAAGAGATTCGATAAGTGTTATCAGAAGTTGCTCGTGACCGATTTCGGTTATGTCACGTGCTTTTAATGACATATGTTGTATAAGTTTGTCCATTCGGGCAATCGCTTCGAAATTTCGAAATAAATATGATTGATCGTTGAAATACAATCTGTTTATACTAATGACGTACATAATAATCTTTGAATGTTCCTTCAAATATTGATACATAATCCAATAGGGATATGTCCATGTGTCTTCTCAGATTATCAAATGAAAAAATCATTAAATTTCGTACAACCTCCTAACTTAAAATTTTCGTCACTATATGTTTTTTTTGGTACCTTCCGACACTATACGTGAGTTTTTCAAGTCTGGCCCTTATTTTCGCCTTTTTAATGTACTCAAAAATTTTTTTTTTAAATTCATGCAAATTTTCGAAACTTTCAACTTGATATATCAATCATTTCATTGTCAAAAAATTTATTTTTTCATGTATTTTTTTTTAAACAAATGGAACAACTTAGTAAAAAAATAGTAATTTATTCAAAAAATCGTTAATTTTGAAAAATTAAAATATCGTAATTTTAAAAAAAGCAAATTATATCTTAACACATTCGCGACCGGCATATTTTTTCCTTTTTTAATACTGAGTACCGATAAAAATAATGAATTATTTAAATTTATATTTAAATAATAAAATATAATAATATAATAAAATATAAGTATTTAAATATTATATTGAAATAATTAAATATAAATTTAATATATAAAATTTATATATATATTGTATTTAAAAATTTATTTTTATTAAATTTTTAAAATTTAAAATGACGTGAATCACGTCGGCGGCAACTAGGAATAGAACTTAAAAAGACGTGAATTCACGTCAGCGGTCGCGAATGTGTTAATAATGCGACTTTTCTAAAAAAGAAAAATATTTTGTTTCATTTATTTAATATCAAATGCTTAATTTTAAGTAGGTAAAATAGACAATAAAAAATAATTTATTAAAAATTATTATTAGCATTATGTATTAATATTGACATAGTTTATTATCAAACAACAGAATCAATTTCATTTTTACTGTCTTCGCTTCCAAAATATAAAATTACTTCTCGTCAGTGAAGTTTTTTTTCAGCCAATCGTTTTCCCATTTTGAGCTGTAAATTCAGTATACACCGTACCTACACAGGGGCCTTCTGTGTCCGTTCCAGATTTCATGTGTTCATAGTAACTACATAAATGGTGAGACCTTTATTTTTGGAAATCCAATCCTATGTCTATATAACTTGTTTTCTAAGTTGAGATAATTAGCTTTGTGTATTCACTGTTTACAAAATTATTTTACAAAATAATTTTAGGTCGGACAGGAAATACCTATGTAGATCGAACGAAGTGTTACTTTTATTTGGTATAAAATATTTGTAGAAGGTAAAAGAGGGAGAGAACAGTTTTTTATTTTATAATTATAATTTTTGATTGAAAATTTGTGAAAAGTTAGATCATACCAAAATTCAAATCCCTTCTATCAATAAGAACGATATGATATGCAAGCTTTGCAGTTTGGAATTTGTGTTAAGGACTTTTAACTATCGTGTTAGTTAGGTGCGATAAGATTAAATAGAAAAATAAGTGAAAAAAGAATTTATCGGTAGACATTGCTTCGAGATATGGGAAGAATAAAAGTAAATATTTGTTGAATAATTAGATATAGAATAACGACAATCGCTTCTTTACCATGAGTACGTTGAGTGATTATCTAACCCTTTCGCTGCGAACAGCGCCTTTAGGCGCTCAACTATAGACGCTTCTCCTGAGCGAGCAGTGTCTATAGGCGCCGTGCATTTGCTTTCCATTTTTGCTATTAATAACTGCAAAATAATGGCCATTAATTCGTTTGTCTTCTACGCGTTAGTTACTATCGCGCCCTATACAGAGAGAACAATTCTTTTCTGAGTACTCCGCAGCGAAAGGGCTAACAAGGAGAAGCCGCGATCGTCCCTCCTTGAGGAAAAAAAAAATTGGAATTTTTTGAAATTTGGCACACTTGTAGTAGTCCATGAAAAGATTCATTGTGCCTTTAACTTTATGAGGAATAAAATTTCTTTTTTATGCATTTAGTTGAAAATCTCATTTTAAGAACGAAGTATCTAAAAAAGCGTGTGTGATTCGAAAATTATAATATTTTTTCTTTATCAAATATTTTCCAGCGTCTTCTGGGCGTTACAGTTGTAAATGCTTCAATCATTTACAAGATTACAAAAAAAGAAAAAATATAAATATCAGAAATTTTAGAGAAATATTGGCTGTGAAATTATTAGAACTCTAATAATTTCAGATAATATAAATAAATGTTCAGGTAATGTAGTTATAATATTGCCATCTAAAAAAAATGCTCTTGGATAAAAAATTAGAAGTGCTTGCAAATTATGTTATGCGAATATAAGATTTCATAGGGTCGATCAAAAGCACGAATAAATAAAAAAAGTTGTCTGGATTGTCCTGACAACTTTT